>JAUCMX010000005.1:3036669-3094169 GCA_033459395.1 Hemibagrus guttatus | reverse complement strand
ATCTGTGTGTTTTGAAAAATCAGCTTGTGGGAACAAATTAAAAAAAAAAAAACGATTCAAATTTGTTCATAATGTCTCTCTCGGTGGTGCATGCTGTCAGGCTGAGCAGTAATGAGTACTGATAAGTGTGTGTCATTGTGTTTGTGTGTGTGTCCTTTCCCAATGTGGTAATGGGTTCTGATAATGAGAATGCAACACAAATTGGGTCCTCGTGCACCTAAACAGTGAGAAAAAAAAAATGATGAGCCGAACAATAGGCGACCGAGCAATTATACATAGTTTAACAGAGGTTCAACTGAGGTCCAGCAATCTGCTCCTGAATCAGAGCAACCAGATGAATAAGCATTCAGATGAAGAAGCTTTTTAAATGAAATGAGAGAGTATGCAATCAAAAAAAAATTTTCATTCAAATGCCATTGAGCTAGGTAAAAGAAAAATAAACCATGTTTTTGTTACACGAACCATAGAAAAAAATACCAGATTAACCATAAGCACGTGGGGGGCATGGTGGCTTGGTGGCTTGGTGGTTAGCACGTTTGCCTCACACCTCCAGGGTTGGGGGTTCGATTCCCGCCGACGCCGTGTGTGTGGAGTTTGCATGTTCTCCCTGTGCCTCAGGGGTTTCCTCCGGGTACTCCGGTTTCCTCCCCCGGTCCAAAGACATGCGTGGTAGGTTGATTGGCATCTCTAAATTGTCTGTAGTGTGTGATTGTGTGAGTGAATGAGAGTGTGTGTGTGCCCTGCGATGGGTTGGCACTCTGTCCAGGGTGTATCGTGCCTTGATGCCCAATGACGCCTGAGATAGGCACAGGCTCCCCGTGACCTGAGAATAGTTCGGATAAGCGGTAGACCATGAATGAATGAACCACAAGCACAAATACCAGATATAACTTGAATAATAGCATGGTTTAACTCATTTCCACAAAATTAGTTGCAGTTCTAAATAGACAAAGAGACAAAAATACATAATTGTGTGCATGCTGGTGGTGATATAAGCATGCACAGCTGCAAGGCCGTGCACAGACCTGCTGAGGGGCATGTGCTGAAACTGAAAAAGGGCACCTCCCACCCTTCCATATAAAAAAACACCTCCAAAAAAAGGGCACTTCGGAGTGTAAGGAGCCCTACCTGTGCACATGCCTGCACAGCTATAATCATCACACCGGCAATTAAATTACTTTTACCTGAACATTGTTATATTTTTAAACCTTACTACACCTTATGGCTCCAAAACAGCTCTGCCCCTTGAAGTTGTGGACTCTTATCAATATATATATATAAGGACTGCCGTGGTATCTAGTACCAAAAAATAAGCAAGTCCTGTAAGTTGGGGCCTCCATGGATCAGACTTGTTCATCCAGCACATCCCACAGATGCTCGATTGGCTTAGGAACTGGGGAATTTGGAAGCCAAGTCTTTAGAGAATACCATTGCAATGAAGGTCTGTACTTCATCTGCAACAATGTTTAGGTAGGTGGTGCATGTCCAAGTATATACAATCCAGTCGTGTAACCGTCACAATTTTCCCCTTATCAAATTGCTTGCCCATTTTTCTTGTTTAGCCAGGGTACAAGGCATCACCAAGTAGAGCTTAAGTCTGAGACATTTTCTATATTTTCAAAATGTAGCTAAGTTATTGGCAAAATGCACAAAGCAAGCCAACTATTTGGAGTAAACGCTTGGCCTCAAAAAGGATTGGACGGTCTTGAGATGGTCTTGACCACTTTAAGACTTGAGGACTTGACTTGATCTTGGCTAGTTCTGGTCTTGGACTTGAACTCAGGCCTACTATGAAAGTTCCAGTTTCAGAACCAGACCCAGTTGTTTGGTGTCTAATTGGATCACTTTGAAGGGGGAAGTGATACTTGACAGTGACCCGAACTTTTGATCAGACCTTGCTGTTGGACCTTTAGAATACACTCCTTCATGGCTATCTACTGGTACCATATCCAGCATATTGCAAAATCTAAATATGGGCACAAGTATGACAGAATGAACTTTGATGAAATCTGTTACTGAAAGCTAGTATGGTATTCAATCTTTCATTGGCAATTTTTTTAAAAAGTACTCCTTCTAAGCCTGAAGATAAAATATCTTTCATTAGGTTCCAGGTCAAGCTAAAATCAGACATCTCAGTGGAGAAGAAGGCCAAGAAGAGGTCAGGACATCAGCACCATAGATGGGTGCCAAACAAGAGCAGGGTCAGACATGATCTAGGATCAAGGCTTCTGCGATGATGGATGAATTAACTTAATAACTTTCAGAGAAGTGAAATACTCAGAGGAGAAGCCTGAGTGTGCTGGAGCTTCACTGAAAACAAAATGGTAAATGAAACACTTCCAGGCTGTTTGTCTTCTTACTCTGGCAGGCTGTAGCTCCCAACACACTACAAGGTCATCTGTAATGAAACCAGCAAGCAAAAGGGGAGTTAGGTTGTAAGAGCAGGTACCAAGATAGCTTGAGGGTTGAGGATGCTATTAGGTGGAATTGTCTTCTTCTGACTGTTCCCTATTTGCAGCTTAACAAACAATGGGTCTTATTTATCAATCTTTAGTAAAGTAGTGTCCTGCTCAGTTTTACACATGTTTTTAACACCGATGTGTACAATAAGGCTGTAAAATAAATAAATAAATGATTACAGAGCAGAAGCGTTTTATTCTGATTTACATTTAGCAAAATTAGTTTTGATTGCTTCCTATCAAATCAGTAATATGAAAAGTCTGACTTTCACAAAATCTTTTGTGTAATTTAAAAGAAATTGAGCTCCGTAATGTAAATGAAGGAAGGTTCAGATAAGTGAGTGTGCGTTTATGTAAATTTACACAGACTCAAGAGCTCTTGTAGCATGTGAATGTTCCATATTTAAAATAGGTTTTTTCATCCACTCTGTTTACCCTACATTGTCAGAGCTTGCTTCAAATTCCCTCATGAATTACACTGTAAGGGGGGCCGGAGCACTCCCACTTACCCACCGCCTCTGATTCTGTCCTAAGTGTCTTTATACTTATGTACACAAAGTCAAGTGCATTTATTTCCACATCCGTAGGACAGTATCATGGTGGTTTTATGGGGGAATAAATACTTTTAGCCTGATTGTTAGCTTCCTCTTATTGATGAATGCCAATCAATTCCAATATAGTATAAAATAAATAAAGTGCAGTAAATGGAAAACAACCGGAAAATGGGATTGATGAATGTAGTAAGTACAGTAAGTCAGTTTGTGCTTTATTAGCTCTAAAATATGCATTGCCTGGAATGTCATGAAGAAAGATTAAATAGCAACACACTGCCCGAGGCCTGGATTACTGAGGTTAAGACCAAATTACTCTAGTAAATAAAGTGTTACAGTAATCAAGTCTCGGAAATCTGAAAGTTGGCCAATTACACGTCAATAGTTACACAGGGAAAAGATATTTGAATTTAGACCTGCTTAAGTTCCAGGTTATGCCAAAATGCAGTCATTCACTGCTTGGCCAACATACTGTGCAGTAATGAACTAATCACTCCCCATGTTTATCAGAATTACATACTGATTTGCATTCAAATAAAGCATCAGACTTTGGTGAAACTTTCCCTGCTATTAAATTACACTGTGATTGAGAGGTGCTAAAGCAGCTATAGAAAGCTTGATGGTGTCTGAGTTTGATCTACATATCAAGGAATTATATGGATGTGTCTGATAAATTATGTTAACACGTTTGCCCTGCACCTCCAGGGTTGGAGGTATGCCTGCCTCCAGCCTGTGTGCTTGGAGATTGCATGCGTCAGGGGTGCTTATTCATGCTAGCTTTTTTATTTTTGAAATAATAAGATGATAAGGTTTGTTTGGAGGTGTTTATTTAGCATTACTTTTAGTGCTAATGAGATAAATCATTAGGGCAAATATTTTAATGACCTGCTTTTTTTGATCATTTAATTATAGGTCATTGTTGTTGCTGCTAATTGATAGGATTAGCAAAGAATCCTGCCGTCTATTTTGGCAGTGCTATAATAAGGTGAGGTGGATAAAAGCTGAGGAAACTGAATGAAATTATATATCTGCAAATCGTAAACATGTCTTCAAGCCAAATTAATGTTACATTAATAAAACAACCATAGGTTCCTTTTTCGGATTGCGTAAAGGACCACAACCATTTAGGCGTTCACACAAAGGAATGAGAGATAAATTAACAGTGAAAATTTCGATTCTTTAATTATTTACTCCACAGTGTGTGATGATGGTGGGCATTTTAGTGCCTCAGAATCTGACTGATTGTCTAATTTGGCATGAGCATGCTGTATATTGAAGATGCAAACAAGCACACATGCTGAATAAGTATTCTTGTTCATGTCATCATTGTTAAAACAATTACAGTGTGTGTGTAAGAGAAAGAAAAAAGGGAGAGACTAGTCCAGACCTGTGTGTTTGGTTCTGTCCCAGCTCTAAGGACACAAAGACTCACAGTCTCGCACTTTGTTTGCCAGCTATCACATACACACGAACAAAAAAAAAAAAAAAAAACCCGCAAGCTTATTTCAGATTAAATCACACACCATATGTTGGCCTTAATGTCCTGGTTTGCAGTCTCACACTTCAACACACACACTCACACACACATAGGAAGCCTGAAACTAGCGATATATCCACCTGTCCAAATCTCTTCTCCAATTCCGTGAACGTTTCTTTGTCTCCTCAGGTAATATCGTACATATATGTACCTGTAGGCATGCATGCATCTCTGGTGTTTTCTTGGAATTAATGAAAAGAAATGCAGTAAGGTTAGATTTTTTGTAATTAGATCTATCAATACTTAAGTAAATGCATGTGACATATAAGATTGCACTGAGTCACACCACTAACTTCAGTCTCTTCAGTATTACCTTCCAGTGAGTATGTGTATGTGTGTGTGTGAGTGTGATAAGCTAGCAGCCAATGAAGTGTGACTGCCTGGCTTGGTGGGAGCTCTAGAGAAAGTATGGCAAACCAGTGCCATCTAGTGAGAAATCATTCATTACCTTGAGTACTCGTGTTTGATACTGTATGCAGGCATGATTCTGAGATATCCGAGGGTAAATATTTCAACAAAAGCTTCAAACAAGTGGCAAATTTTATAGTAATTATCTGATTCCTGGGTTGCAGCAATTAGGCAACATGCTGGAGAAAGTCAGCCCAGACTTTTTTTTTTTAAACGTTCAGCAGTTCCTAAGTTATTTCCCAAACCAACTGTGATATATAATCACTCCAGTGGATACTCCTGTGTCTTCCCTGGGGTCTCCAAACTGTTGAACGTGCTTGATACAGCTCCATCCGGAACTATCCAACTAAGGGCATCTCATGTAGAGTGTCCAAACCACCTTACTGGCTTCTCTCGATTCAGAGACACACAGACTCTACTCCAAGACTCTTTCCACACCTGAACACTGAGAATTAACCCACTTCCCTGGGTAAGAAGTGCCATTTCTACATCCAATACTTACAACCATATAGCTTTGCAACCTTATCCCCAGGTTATACCTGTACTTGCAGCTCAAGCTCCTGCTTCACCACCACTGACTGGTATAGTGACTATAAAACTGCTGCCCCTGACCCAATTTCATGCTGTCTTTCATCCATCCATCACCGATGTATAACAACTGAAGGTACTTGAACTCTGCCATCAAGGGTTCTTTTCGCACAAGAAGGGAGCATCTATCTTTTCTTCCAGGAGTGGACCATTGCCGCGGGCTCGAAGGTGCTCATTCATATGAAGATGGACGATCAAAATCTGAAGATGTTTCTGGATATTATGTCTGTTAAGTAATGTTCTTGGAGGACTACTGAAGTAATCAGTATCATTCATTTGCATGGAACCAACAATCTTTATATAACAATTCTCAGATGGTTGTCATGCTAAAAAAATCCATGTCTAGTACATAAAACCCATTTTAACACACATTGTTTTGTCTTGCTTCTTGTACGGCTTGTGCTTGATTACTCATAGGTCACGCATCCATAGTCTGAATATTTGTCTCTGTATGTTCAGTCAGGTCTTTGTCATT
This sequence comes from Hemibagrus guttatus, assembly GCA_033459395.1. NCBI lineage: Eukaryota > Metazoa > Chordata > Actinopteri > Siluriformes > Bagridae > Hemibagrus > Hemibagrus guttatus. The sequence continues at coordinate 3,088,151 of JAUCMX010000005.1, read as the reverse complement.
TCCAGAGAAAATGGTGCCTTTAGTTCTGTCAGTCACCCAGTTTGGACAAGTCCCCAGTCATGCACACTCACACACACACCTCTGAGTAATCTGGGATGATGAACACAGCACACACATGAGTGTGAAGCTTGTTATTGTTACTTGAAATGCTCCAAAGAGAACATAAGTTTCCTCCTTAATGAGAAAATGCCCCGTATCTCCTTTCTCATTAAGAGCATGGACAGACGCTTGCTCGAGGACTTCTAGCTATGGACAGCACTTGGGACAGAAGGAGCTCAAATATAAATGCCAGGGCCTGGCAATGTCTCACACTGTAGTGCTGTAGTGAAACATTTATATTCAGGGAAAGTTTGTCGTTTCCCTGAATTAGGCAGCTGCTTTTGTAGCCGTATCCAGGTGAGATGATTCACTGAAGCAAGGGTAAGACCTGGGAATGTTTGCAAAATGCAAATATTTAAGAAGGCCACGTGGGAATAATCACATATGCCACATGTGAGTGTCATTTTAATGTGAAGCTCCAGAATACTGTTTCAAAGCAGAAACATAAAAGCCTATAATATTCTAATGTGAACGAATGCAAAACGATTTGTTGTTGGAGTGATGGAGTGTCGATGTGGGTGTATGGGTAGGTGTGTCTGTGGGTGTCTGACAACAGTGTACTGCCTACCACAACCATCAGCCCCCCAAAAAAACTCATCTCTTGCTTGGACAACATTTGATGGATGGTATGACTGCAAGAGGTTGTCATCTATCAATTGGCGTCTCTGTGAGTGGATAATAGGTTTGAAAGGAGTTTTGTATCCTAACTTATTTTTATATGGCACAGCACTATTCATGACATGGTTTGTCACTTTTAGTCAAAACAAATCTACATCATCGAGTTGAGATAGCGTCCTATATTTGTTTGTCTCCAGGCGGCACAATGTCCAATTTACTTTCCTCAGTCTTAACTAGATGAATGATGGCGCACTTATATTTGGTTTGGGATGTTGCACTTGGGCCTTAGTTTAATTATACTGTAATATATTTCATAACACAGAGATAATAGTGTCATACACAAGTACTAGCATCCTATATACACCATCATGTCATCAGGGTAAACCACTACTTATGTCTCAGAGAACTTAATTGACAAGCAAGTGGAATTATAGAAGGGGCATTCGCAGAGCCATATGGCATTACCAGATATTTAAAGTGGCTATAGAGAAGACACTTCCACTTGTCTTACTCCTTGATATGTACAAAGTTGTACACACTTCACAGGTTAAAAATTCTGCCTACCAATGGCAGGGCATAATGATGTTCCTCTGGTATACCCTCTGGTATACCCTTTGGTAATGAGTCCTCCATTCCATCTTTAAAGGGTAGATTGTTGGTTGATTGTCCCCCTGACAGAAGGTCTATGCCACAATGTCAAGGCCAATGTGCCTGGAGTTTGGTGGTATCTTGCTTGCTGTAAACCTTTGCCAGCTCATGGGATTCCGTGTACACACTCTCCTCTCCTTTACCTTACTTGCAGGCATTTCTATTGAAGTATAGAACTCTACTGGCTCTGGTCAATAGGACAATGGGGTCCTATCTATAGTGCTGTAGTCAAAACTGCTATTGTCAAGACCAGGACTGGAACAGAGATCAAGGGATCTCCAGGGATCAAGGCCAATTCATGATTGAGTCCAAATGGAAGCAAAGACATTGACAAGATAGAAACTTGAATTTGAATTCAGCTAGTGCATTGTACCAATAGCTAGTCCTTTTTTTACAAGAAGGTAAGAAGGTGACATGAACATTAGGCTTATTGTTCTCAGTCAAGACCGAGGCTATGTTTATCAAGATACACAAGTGCAATGCACAAGACCAAAACAAGTAGAAATACCAAGTCAATACAGAGAGCAGACTCTCTCAGTCAAGGACCAAGTAAAATAATAACAATGATTATTAAAATGATTATTATATCATTAGGATTCAAATCTCATCAACACAGAGCTTTCACTTGGCATTGTGGGGGTTCAGCTGTGTTATATGAGCAGGGATCAGAATTAAGCCTCTTGCTCAGAGTTAGGTTTCTGTGCTATCAGTGAGACACTGAATAATGAGATCTGGGAGTCTAGATGGATAGCTTGTCACACTCCTATGCTTGCATTCTCTGTCATTGTCACCGAGTTACTACTCCTGTGCAACAGCTTGCTATATATGTCTTTATCTGGAATTGCAGATTTGTCTTGGTTTTGGTAGTAACCCTCATTTTTCAGGCCACAAAGCATTTGCAAGTCAGATATTTACTGCATTGATTGGTTCTGGGTTTTGTTCATTTCAAAATTTATTGTAGAAAACTATACAATTATATCCTCTGAATCATGGCATCTATGTCAATCCAGCCTTGCATTAGTGGACCATCTCACCTGGGTACCTGACTTTCCTTTTAAAACACTTAGTACTGTTTGTCTTCACTTATCTATACCTATATGCATTAATGCTTTACAATCTGATTATCTGGTGCCACCCAGAATAGGATGGATTCCCATTATCTGGCTCCTCTCCAGGTTTTTTCCTTAGGTTGTGTTAGGAAGGTTTCCTTCAACGTTGACACCACTAGCTTGCTTATTAGGTATCTATACCTACATCTGTATTTCTCTGAAGCTTCTTTATGGCCATGTTTATTGTTAAACCAACTTGAAGAACTGTTGGAAGTCTTGCACACAATAGAGATAAGGGAACATTAGATGTCCTGTAATAATAAACCATCATTCGTGAAGTCAGCTCTCATCTGTGAATTTGTTATACATGAGGTCTAGTGTTAGCTAGCTTCTGCTGTCCATCAAAGCCTTGGCAGCAGCTCCTGTCACACTGCTGTAAAAGATGCTATCATAACAATGGCTCTGTCTCTTGTTGGATAACCTGAAAGTGCCCTAGAATTTGAGTGCTATATATGTACTGCAAACACAGAGAAAACATTATGTACTAAGATGGTGGTTAATTCCGTCTGATAAGATCTTTATTACTGTCACACATATTCCCCATTGTCATTTGTTATTTTCATATGTATGACTGCTAAAAACAAAGAAGTTCCCGACCTTCAAAAGCTTCTGAGTTACATTGTCAAAGGTTTACAGTGTCTTAATTTGCAGCTTGTTCACTACTTAGTGCAGTATTTTGAGAATCCAGACATGTAGTACAATGGGTTGGTCGCTTATTAACGTCTTTGTTGGGTACATAATATTAAGCAAATAAGTATTACCAGGGGGCAGATGTTAACTTTGCAACCGCCAGTTTCTATTGGTGAGGACTAAATTATGCAATTTATTTGTCACCTTCCAAACAATAATAATAATAAGTTGTAACTAATTCAGGGCTGTAATTTTCTGTGCCATATGTGGATGACACTCAAACATACTGTGGACTGATGGTGGCAGTAGTGATGGCTTTTGCCAGACCGAATGACACTGTATTTTCATAGTAAGCACAAAAACTTTAGTATAGACAATCTCTAACTTGAATCATGGCAATCCTGATTCTCAAATGTCCAACTATAGCCAGAAAAAAAGTGGAAGATCCTGAACACAGCGTTTCCCAAAAACGTGGGTCATATGAGCTTTGGATGGTTCCAGTGGGACTCAGTCCCAGAGTGCTTGGTGCCACACCTGAGTGCCTACAGCTTTCTCTGTGTACATGCATTGTGCTAGTTTGACCTACCATGACCCTGATAAGTCAGTGCAACATGATCACTGGGACTGAAAGGGGCTCGGATCTGGGTTTATGTGCTGTCCAAAAAGCTGTGCGGGATCACACGAGGAAAGATTATATCACGGGATAGCAGGTTCTGCTGGGACCTCAATCCCTTTGCTTGTGCAGTTGCCAGCTGGCTCAGTGGACCGAGGTAGCTCTTTTAGTTAGCACGGCAGACTCTTTCTGTATGTGTGCATGGTGTTTGGTGTGTGTGAGGGAGGATTCTACTGGAGAATTATATTATTTGTGCCAAAGGCCACAGTTTGATCATAATTATCTAGTGATACAGGTAGATTGATGGCATAGAGAGAGAGTAGGTCTTATTATCCATTCTTTTAGCTGTGGTAAGGTAACCTAATAAAGCAGTTATTTGTCTCATTGAAAGATTGTATAATATACAGAATTGACTAAGTCAGAGCTTTTGGTTTTTGTTTCTATCTTCGCCCTTGTCCTGTCACTGGCCTGGTTCCTAATGTGGGCGTCTTTTCCTAAACTTTTGATTTTTAGCTCTTAGTCCTGTTTCTTCCTTGTCTTATTAAAAAGCCTCAAATGAAATGAATTCTCACATTCCTCCAGTCAGAAGAGTTTAAGATTAATGAGGACTTAAGGATATCTGTTCACATCCAATTTTGCTTTAAAAGCAGTCCTGTGATCTGCTTTCACAACGCATAACTGAATCCAGTAGTGTTTCCCATGGCATTTTGTTTCAAAAGCAACACACTTATGACATCTTCGAGGGCAAAAGGTTAAATACAATGTCCCACAATGTCGCACAACGGCATATAATTAATGCTAAACTGTGAAAAATCGGCCGCTCAAGAAAGTACATGGTCGAATAATAATTAGATATGTGTGCTGTCGACATCAAGGTCATTAGGCTGCATGTGCCTAACAAATGCTTAATTAACCCGGAATCAAAATCGCTAATGTTCATTAGCTGTGTTGCCATGCTGAAACCAATCCATTAGGACCCTATATTAGATGTCATTATCATTTATAATACATTTGTGTTGTCACGCCAAAGCATCTCATGAATCAGCTACGCTCGTCCGTGCCAGAGATTTATTATTGCAACATTCCCACTGCATTGCCGCAAAAAGTATTTTCTGCTGTGCAAAAGAGTAAACAGGGCTGATTTTGACTTTTTCATATATTTTTTTTATTGGTAATAAGTTGTTCATGTAAATCTGTTCTAGAAATTAAAGAAACAAAAAGACTATTTACATGAAATATTGTTCAAGTCCTGAAGACCGCATTGTGTGAGCACCTGTGTTGAGATCCTTTCAAAATGGGATAAGTATGAGTGAACCGAGAGAACATTTTCCAGAAGCTGAGATTTGGGAAAGATAAACAAACTCTAAGCTCAGGTAGTTGTTGCTATCAGACCATCAAACATAGTTATACAGGTTCAAACCTGGGCTAATGGTGGCTTGCTAGATTATTGGAACCCAAATAATCTATCTATCAATAATCTAATAATTCATTTTGTTTGGTTTTTTCTCTGTAGACTAAAACGTAATTAAATTCATCAGCTGTCTTAACCTCAAGGGCAAGGGTAACGACTCCGCTAAGCAAACTCCCGTTAACCCAGGATACGTATCAGATTGCATGGATTTAACACAGTATAGGCTCAATAGAATGAATCCCTTCACAGCATGAAGCAACCTCGTCGGCCTTCGTCCTCGTTGAGATCGCAGATAGTGTGATGTGGACAGCAAGTCGCCAATGAAGGAAAGGGGAGAGGAAATCACGTGGCTTCGGAATGAGAACTTGGCAAAGTGGGTAGGGATAGGAATATTTGAGAGAGGGAGGAGGAAAAGGGTGGGAAAGTGGAAAAGAGAGAAAAAGAGAGAGAGAGAGAGAGAGAGAGAGAGAGAGAGAGAGAGAGAGAGTCTTAATCCCATCAGCACAAGCCTGCGAAGAAATTGAGAAGGAGAAAGTACTTGTTAGGAATTGAAATCAACTGTAGAAGTATATCACAAATGCATGTTAATTAAGGAATAAAACACTTGCATGCTGTTACAGGAAAATGATCAATGACTTTCTGATACAAAGCAAAGCAGACATTCACCCCAAACTTAATTATCTTCAAACAACAGCAAGTGTGACAATATTTTTCTTATTGATTGATTTATTAAAGGGCATCGGTTTGTCTTTTTTTTTTTTATCCATTTAAAGCTATGTTTAATGTTGTGGAACTTCTAAGAATTAACTTTATTTCTCACACTGAAGACTCCTTCCATAAATGTTGAACAAGCATCTCCATGCTTCACCATGTCGATGATTAGTTTTTAAATAACATATAATTTGTTTAGGTTATGTGGCATCTATGTGGCATAGATTATTTGGTATGTCCTTCATACAAGCCACTGGGAATTAGTTACTATAGAAACGATAATGTATTCAAAGGAGTACATTGATATCAAACATGCAGCTGGAACCTGGAGCTGCTTCGGACCAATCAGCTTCCAGAACCCAAATCACTGCTGTGGTAATAGATAGCGTATATGACAAGAACGAAATCTTATTGACTCAAGTGTGCTAGCTTTTTAAATATCTTTTTAAATGACTAAAGTGGTGTTGGCTGGTTCACCCTTGGGAACCCTGTCTATTCAGGGCTATTTGAATCATTCATACCCTATAGCACCAAGCTCCTACTAGTGCTACACTGTCATATGACAACCCGTGAGACATGGTAGCATATTTTTATACTCTAAACACGAAGCATGGACATTTCGACATCACAAAACATAATGAACCATATTCTTAGAACCCTAGTGTGACAAGTCTCTGCTCGGTTATTTGGTTTACCTTCACACTCGAACGCCTGAAGCATGGTGGTGTAACTGTGTCCCAGCCAGGACTGGTAAGTTCCCATCACCCTCATCAGCTTCAGAGTCGAGTCACTGAACATAACGTCAGGCTGTCCGTACCCCAGCGAGCTGAAGAGTGAGAAGCCCTGCGTGGCATTGGCAAACGCATTCTGGAGGGAAGGTCACAAATCAGGGATTGACTAAAAATGCCAGGCAAAGCAAATTGGCTAGTTAGGTTAAAAAATAAGGTCAATATTTATACATATGAAGTTGGAGGTATTCACGAGTCAGGTTACTCAGCAAAATACCTAGCCTTCTAAGGTTGCCAGATTTTTCTTCAGTCCAAGATGGAGTTTCTCATTAGTGTCTAGGCCATCTTGAAACGTGCACAGAAAAAATAAAAACAGGGATAGAAAATATGGACTAAAGAAGAAAATAGTGATTTTTGATGTAAACTCATGTAAAGAAAAATAATGTGATGGTATTAACATGAATGAGATGATAAACATTCAAATAAACATCTGATAGGAATCCATTTCATCACTGAGTTGCATGTTTATTTCTTCCATCAATGTCATACTGATGTCATTAGAATGAATTAAACCATCTTTTATCACTTTTAAACAGGAAATGATTGTCTTTCATCACCTTGGTGTGTAATGGATTATGGTTTTTTGAGAAGTGTTTAATTTTGCTCCTCTGAAATTTTTTTCCATGAAAGAATACCAGTACTTTTCCTCTCACTGACTAAGAGTGTGTGCCAGCTGGCACAAAAGCGCTGACCTGAACACGTTCCAGGAACTTGTAAACGCGGCATTTATCCTCCAGGCGCACCACCACAGCGTTGGCGGGCACCACGGCCAGGTGGCATCGTGCGTGCTCCGAGGGAGGAGCTTCACCGCCATCTGGGCACAGTAGCTTCAGGTCCTCCATCTCTATGTCCAGAGCCCATGACTCCTGGTTTTTACCTTACACATGGTGACAAATCTCAGATCATAAAATAGCAATGAATTTGCGTGTACCTTGTTTGTTGTGTATCCTGTAAAGCAACCTGGGTTTGACCACAACGCACTATGCTGACATGGAAGACTCCTTCCATCACCATTATATAACCTTGGAGAAACTTCACCATATCAACGATTGTAAGATTGCTGCAACACCTTCTAACCAATCAAATTGAAGTATTCAAAAGTGCTGTGGTTTAAAAAAGTTTAATTTCCTTGTATTTCCGAAGAAGAGGTTCATTCTACAGCCTGAAAGATGTTGATTAAGATTTGCATGGCAAATCTACCTTGTAAATGCTGAATTGCCATGCAGCCAAGATCACAGATCTGCTCCAAAGCATGAGTCAGATCAGAATTCACAGCATGGATGACGCCTGAAATAGCCAGGCATGGTTTAGCAAGGCTCATTAGCAAGACACCTGGACTCTTTTTTTTTTCTTCAGAACCACAATGTTATTAAATACTGCCCCCTGCTGGTTGATATCAGATTGAAGAGACATTTTTGCCATTTTTGTTTGACAAGAAAATATCTCATCATAAATGCACCTATGTATTCTATTTACATTAGATTGCTAGGTATAGATTAATAACAGCTAGCAGGCTATACAAGAAGAACATGGATGCTAAAAGAAACCCCTACGGACAAGGGTGATTCCTTGATTGGGACGCCATTTTGTGTCCATATTTTTCCCATGAGATTCATTCAACCATGTTACCTGAACACAGTCACCCCTGATTGTCCTGAAGATTATCCATCCATCTATCCATCAATCCATCCATCCACCCATCCATTCATCCATCTTCTGTAGCACTTATCCTACACAGGCTCACAGGGAACCTGGAGTCTATCCCAAGGTACCCAGGGGACAAGGCAAGGGACATTGTGGACAAGGTACCAACCCAACACACACCCTCGTACACTATGGACAATTAGAGAATCCAATCAACCTACAAGGCATGTCTCTGGACTGGGAAAGGAAAATCGGAGTACCTGAAGGAAACCCCCAAAACAAGTGGAAAGCATGCAAACTCTATGGACACAGGAATTAAACCCCCAACCCTGGTGATACGAGGCAAATGTTCTAACCAGCAAGCCACCCCCCACTCCCACTAGGAACATTGTTTTGTTTTTACAATTTGGATCAAAAGAAGGGTTAAACAAATCAGCATACCATTGAGGTTGTCAAAGACAGTGGTGTGTTTCACAAATGCCACATCTCCAAGGTTCTCCGCTACACACCTGCAAGATACAGAACACTAAGCAAAGCAAGGTTGATTGATCCAGGCCATGCAACTTAGCATTTCAACTTGGAAAGATGGTTTTAACAATACTGATCACCTTATCAGTAATTTCAGCAAGACTTACCTACATAGTCAGGACATAGGCTAGGCCTTGTCTTTAGCAAACAAACAGAAACTGTACCTGAGAGCTCCTGCCTCCCCGTAGTGCCGTTCCCGAGGGTTGTTGGCGCAAATGTGCCGGTCGTTCTCATCACCTATGCAGGCCTCACAAAGGTTTCTGGGATTGTTGCCTTTGGGATCATGCTCCGGGTCTTTTGCCCCTGGGACACAACTATAGCCGAAGAAATCTCCCACCGCTATGGGAGAAGGATCGTTAAAGTCGCTTTAACACACAATATCACACTTACACACACACACACAGTTGTAACTCTATCTTTGTAGTGTATTTAATTTGACTTTGTGTGTTAATGAATCTCAGTAATGATACACCTACACCTAATCCTAATCCTAACCTCATTTACCAAACAGGAATCTTTTGTTTTCTTTCTGGTTTTTCAGATTTTTTCAAATTTTGTTAAATGTAGAAGTTCTACAGTGGTGATATTCAAATTTCTACACTGTCATATGTCTGGTCATTTGAAAATCAACCTTTTATTACCTCATGAAAAGGTTTGTACTAATGCATTTGAGTGATTTGGGACTACAAGGGAAAGAAACAGTAGCTCATTTTGGGGATCATACCAAGTTGATGTTGTATAAGGAAACGTATATTTACCTACTTTTCATGGAAAAATACAAAAAAGTCTAAATTGTGTTTTTTTAATATTTTGACAACTAGCATCCATACCATATGTATTGTCCTCATTTTCTTGTGAAAATAGCGAAACCCAAAAGAGAAACATTTATTAAATTTTTTTTTTGCCTATCTGATATTTACCAACACTGAACAAGCTCTGCCCATTTCCCCATTTTTACAATGGCAGCATTTGTTCATAAATGTAGAAGAAACACATGCAATCACATTTATTTTCAACTAAATTTCCTCGAAATCATTTTCTGAAGCAAAAATTCCAAAAAAAAAAAAAAAGATTCCTATATTTAATTAGAATTTAGTTTAGATTTTTTATACACAAAATGCTATTTTTAAAGAACTGTTCTAAAATAGTGTGTGGCATTTTCTTGATTAAAGAGTAAACATTTATACCAAAGTTTTGGTTTATATTAATTACGCAAATTTATGCATATGCAATTACATGAAACCTTGTTTGATTAAATAAATATACGTTTTTAAACTTTTTAAAGGATATTAGCAATCAACAACTATATGAATAGTGATATGTGTAGTTTTATTTGTTTATTTTTTAATTGTTCTGCAGAGTTTAATGCTCTGCTATTCACCATGAGGGAAGTTGCACTGCTCGTCCACGCTGATCTGAGACGTATTGACCAGGAAGCCGATGGGAACCGTCCAGCCCACGGTGGTGCGGATTCCCGGGTGGCAGGAACTTCGCTCGTGCATCTCCAGAAGAGACAGGTCGCCCGAGGATCTGCGTGCCAACGCCACCACGTAGTAATTAATGCCATCTGAGGGACAGCGAAGAAAATTAGACAGATGTTTGTTGATGTTAAACTGGGATTCAAATCAAAATTACTTTATATCTACTTACATTAGGGTTCAAAACATACCAGGAATTTCATCCGGGATGAAAAGCTAATAGACTTTATTTAAGAGTATTATAAATATTTCTATACACTGATCATTCGTAAGCACTTGTGTGATATTTTAATAAAATGTATGATATAAAGAACATAATGTTCAGATACATTTACTGTTATAGAGGGATTTTCATTCATTCATTGTCTACTGCTTATCCGATCTATTCTCGGGTCACGGGGAGCCTGTGCCTATCTCAGGCGTCATCGGGCATCAAGGCAGGATACACCCTGGACGGAGTGCCAACCCATCGCAGGGCATACACACACTCTCATTCACACACTATGGACAATTTAGAGATGCCAATCAACCTACAATGCATGTCTTTGGACCAGAAGAGGAAACCACTGAGGCACGGGGAGAACATGCAAACACATGGCAGAGGTGGGAATTGAACCCCCAACCTTGGAGGTGTGAGGCAAACATGCTAACCACCAAGCCACCACATTTTCAATGTCTTTTAAAATTATTATTATTATTATTATTATTATTATTATTATTATTATTATTATTATTATTATTATTATTATTATTATTATTATTATTATTATTATTATTATTATTGTTGTTGTTGTTGTTGTTGTTGTTGTACAGTTGAGTGCAAAAGTTTACACTCCCCATGTCTTTTTTTGTTTTGTTTTTTAAGTGTTTTATTTCACAGTTATCTACACATTTGTAATACCATTAATTAATTATCTTGTGTGACAAACAATGAAATAATTTATTAAAAAAGTCAGTAGAAAATAAATAAATAAATAAATAAATAAATAAATAAATAAATAAATACATAAATAAATAGATAGATAGATAGATAGATAGATAGATAGATAGATAGATAGATAGATAGATAGATAGATAGATAGATAAATAAATAAATACACAAGATAGCAAATCCATGACCTAAGGTAAAATCAACCAAATGAAATATTTGGACCCCTGACTCTCCAGCCTTTATTTGAAGAAAGCAGCTAGGGGTATGCAATCTTTTGCATTTTGAGTTATTAATACCTGAGCACTATTTTATTATTTTTTTATTTATAAAATTAATATTTTATTATTATTTTATTTTAAGAACCCAACCACTCAAAAAAAAACAAAAAAACATTTTGTGTCTAAAGGGTGTGCACTTTTGTGCTAAATGTTGCACTCGACTACATGCTATATGTCCGTATGTTTTAGGAAATATGAAATAGTGCTCACCAATTCCGTTGTGCGATTCTCCAACTGCAACATCTAACCCGTAACAAATACCAGCAGTGTAGATCTCGTCAGGATACATGGAGGCAGCATCGGCCGTGCCATTCTGTTTAAAAAGAAAGAAAGGGAGAGAAAAACAGTAACTTTTCATTATTTTGTTTCACTTTAATGACAAAGCTAGAAAAAATGGGTTCTAAAATTCTTCATTCACCTGATTACTTATTTTGTAGACATTTCACAATATTGAAAGCAACAATAAATGGATAAAAAAAAAAAACAGTACATTCTTAAATCAGCTAAAAGACTATTATGATCTTTAACAAATAGTTTGCTGTGGGATGTAAAGGGAATGCTGAAAATCAACAGTAAGTCTCTTGCTGTAACAGCAAAATAACTTCTCACCTTAATCCTCTGCATGCAGTCTGTTGCACTTTGGCCTCGCACGCACTGCAGTTTCCCACGGACATTCCGTAATGTGATGTTCCCGGCCAGATCCAGACACTTCTGCTCCTCTATCTCGGAAACTGCGCACCAAGTGACTGTACACAAGGAAGCCGTGTATCTTTATGTCACCGTGATAAGAAATCTACTCACAAGCCTAAGTTGAAAAAAATGTAAAAACTTGCCTTATTCAAATACAAATATAAGTGCTTAATTTTTTTTTATTATTATTTAAGAAATTTCTGGTACAAACTTATCGAAATTTAAAACACATAGTAAATTAAATGAAACTTGTAAGTTACAATTAGTCGTACTAAATGCAATTACAAATGAATACAAAACCTCAAGATTAAAAACGTTGCTTTGTATTTCATCGATACATTTATTACTTTTTACTCTATGTATTTCAGATTTTTATTTTCTCTCTTTTCACTTTTCTTATTGAAAGCGTTGTTCACTTTGCTTTTCTAAAGCATCTTTTATGAAATACTTTTGCCGTTGCTTATCTTGCCTTACTTAGTAAATAATATTCTTTGATTACTTTTCACATTTCACATCAAGTTAAAAGAGTTTTCTACACTAAGCTTCTTTTTTTTTTTTTAATTCTTGAAGCACTTGATACAAACCCGATCAAGTGGATAACTAAGTAAGATACAAAGTAATCTCATAAATTTCTATATTGGATTTTAACACATGTAGTAGATGTGAATTACACAAAAACTGCTGCTCATGTGATAATTACTGAAATATTCATAGGTAATTTAAAGGAAATAATAATAATATAAAAAATAATACAATTCATAATGTAAAACCGAAATATTTCAGTAAAAGATAAAAGAAAATTACAGTAAAGGTAAAAACTGAAATAATAAAGTAATGAAAATATTCCAAATGAAATATTTTTGAAGCGCTTTATACTTAAAATACTATAGAATACAGTATTAACTAGGCAAGTTATTTCTGGTACATGATGTACATTGCAATTTCTGGAACACACAATACACTACTTACTAAATTTAAAAGGGATTTAATATAGTACTTAGTAAATAATACTTGAAAATTGTTGTGAATTTTAGTAAACGATGAAGTATGCAACATGAAAATGCCAGATATAGCTCAACTCATTATCCTAATAGTTACTGCGAATTTAATACGTAATAATTAAATATTTAGTATATAAGAGTCTGTGTATAATTTCCAAACTGAATATGTACAAAATAAATAAATAAAACAACAAATATGAGGAAGAAACAACACAAAATGTATAACCGCTAACTACTTTCCATATGATAAGACATATGTAAAGGTAAAAGATGTAATTATAAAATTTACTTGAAAGAAAATATTTATAGGTATTATACATTGTTTAAAAACTTGTATTATTTTGTATGTAAGTCATTTATGGTGCATGGTGTACATTGGTTATTAGATTTGGGTCATTTTTTTGTAGTAAATTCTACTAAATCGAACCTGAAATGTACATTATATACATATGTACATTATGTACATATACACCTGGAAAAATGGGAGGGTTGCGTCAGGAAGGGCATCCGGCGTAAAACATTTGCCAAGTTGTTGTGTGGACCAGTTGGTCCGCTGTGGCGACCCCGAACAGGGAGCAGCCGAAAGCAACTTCTAGTAAATATACATTATATGAAAGCTTACAACAGTACTCAAAGTTGCAATGTAGCAAATACTGAGAATTTAATAGGTAATAATATAGAACTTTTAGTACTTATAGAATATCTAAGTAAAATAATGAGTAACTTTTGAATATTCTTCAACATAGAAGTACTACTAATTTGCTTCTTTAATAAAGTATGTGATTATTACATAATATAATTATTCAGCACAGCAATTATACTGTTAACTTTATTACTTTACAGGTAACTATAGTTACCTTACAATATTAAGTTATTAGGTACTTTAGCTATAATACTTCCTGTGTAAATCGGATTTGGTACACGTTCTAGATTTGCATTCTAGATATCGTTTCTTTGAAAATTGGAAGGTTTTCATCAACAGGGTTTGGAGCCTCAGTGCAATAACTACTGAAAGTAATAAATAATGATGTAGTACTAATTAAATCATTCTTGGTGAAAACTTTCTGTGTTGAATATGTAAGTGATTTTTTATATGTAAGTAAATACAGCCACATTGCAGTAAGTACTGAGAATTTAATAGGTAGTGATGAATACTTATTACGTAAATTAAAATTTCTAAGTATAGAATATGTAAAAATTTCAGGTAAGGATGCTTTAAAGTAATATAAATGTAGTAAGTATAACCGAACCGCTTCTGTAAGACATTACATAAGTAAAGATATTGTAATGTTAAAGAATTATTCAACCTTCATCTCAAAGGAAATTAAGATAATATCATTAAAAAGAGGAGGTTTAACACCACGCTAACCTCTGATCACTAATCGGAAAACATTGCCTGGTGTTTTTTCCGTAACAGTTTTGCTAAGCCTGTGCCTACTGCAACCCCAGATTCATGTTCATGTGACAAAAGTGGACCCCAATCTACCACCAGGTTCAATGTTTTGTCTGTTCTGAGATGCTTTTCTGCTCATCACGGTTGCAAAGTGTGCCTATTTGAGTTACTGGATATAGCCTTCCTTTCTATAATCTGTTCAACATGTAAGAACTTCCTTGTACTTTATGTTTATCCAATAAAGTATATTAGTACCTTGTACATACTTATAGGTTCCAAATGACATAACAAATGTTATGGCAGAGATTAAATAATTATATAGTTAGCAATGTAGTACTACCAGTTACCAGTACAGATATTCTGGCGCCATGTTTTTATCATACAATCAGAGAATGCTCAGTTATTTGCACTGATTTAATGAATACTCACTGCTTTGGATGGTGGACCCACTGACCATTGCAACCAGGAGAAAAGCCAAAAGCAAGCGACCTGCTGTTTGCTCCATCCTGCCTTTGAGCAGAAGAGTCTCTCAAATGCTTGCAGAAGTATTGTGGGAAGTAGCATATCATTTTTTTAGACAGAGAGAGAGAGAGAGAGAGAGAGAGAGAGAGAGAGAGAGAGAGAGAGAGAAAGAGGCTCTAAAGGCTCACATTGCCACTCTCTCCCAGCACCCAGAAAGCTGGACAAGAGGCAAGCTGTTCCATTAGCTAACATTGGGTGGTCATTTTCCACTTAGTGGTCTAGTGTTTCTCTTTCGATCCTCTGAGAGCTGATGGCATGCAGCATTTCTGCACACTTCACCTCTCCCGGTCAGGTCATATCGGGGGTTATAATTAAGCTAGGCACAATGGCTTTTTGTGGATGGACACTAAAGCCTTCTGGGGATTAAAAGTCTGGCTGTAGAGCGAGCCAGGTTTGATTGAGATTACTGATAGAAAGCAGAGACACAGCAGAATCTTTTGTCCCAGCAGTAAGGCTGCTTGAAGAGGCATGTAGGCCACTTGATACCAGATCTACTTCCTAATTCCCGTGTTGCCTACCCTATAATCAATGGGTTATTAAAAGGGACACGAGTTGAATCATATATATATATATATATATATATATATATATACAGTGGGGCAAAAAAGTATTTAGTCAGCCACCAATTGTGCAAGTTCTCCCACTTAAAAAGATGAGAGAGGCCTGTAATTTTCATCATAGGTACACTTCAACTATGAGAGACAGAATGAGAAAAAAAAAATTCAGAAAATCACATTGTCTGATTTTTAAAGAATTTATTTGCAAATTATGGTGGAAAATAAGTATTTGGTCACCTACAAAAAAGCAAGATTTCTGGCTCTCCACAGACCTGTAACTTATTTAAGAGGCTCCTCTGTCCTCCACTCGTTACCTGTATTAATGGCACCTGTTTGAACTCGTTATCAGTATAAAAGACACCTGTCCACAACCTCAAACAGTCAGACTCCAAACTCCACTATGGCCAAGATCAATGAGCTGTCAAAGGACACCAGAAACAAAATTGTAGACCTGCACCAGGCTGGGAAGACTGAATCTGCAATAGGTAAGCAGCTTGGTGTGAAGAAATCAACTGTGGGAGCAATTATTTGAAAATGGAAGGCATACAAGACCACTGATAATCTCCCTCGATCTGGGGCTCCACGCAAGATCTCACCCCGTGGGGTCAAAATGATCACAAGAACGGTGAGCAAAAATCCCAGAACCACACAGGGGGACCTAGTGAATGACCTGCAGAGAGCTGGTGCCAAAGTAACAAAGGCTACCATCAGTAACACACTACGCCGCCAGGGACTCAAATCCTGCAGTGCCAGACGTGTCCCCCTGCTTAAGCCAGTACATGTCCGGGCCCGTCTGAAGTTTTTCTAGAGAGCATTTGGATAATCCAGAAGAGGATTGGGAGAATGTCATATGGTCAGATGAAACCAAAATAGAACTTTTTGGTAAAAACTCAACTTGTCGTGTTTGGAGGAGAAAGAATGCTGAGTTGCATCCAAAGAACACCATACCTACTGTGAAGCATGGGGGTGGAAACATCATGCTTTGGGGCTGTTCTTCTGCAAAGGGACCAGGACGACTGATTCGTGTAAAGGAAAGAATGAATGGGGCCATGTATTGTGAGATTTTGAGTAAAAACCTCCTTCCATCAGCAAGGGCATTGAAGATGAAACGTGGCTGGGTCTTTCAGCATGACAATGATCCCAAACACACCGCCCGGGCAACAAAGTAGTGGCTTCGTAAGAAGCATTTCAAGGTCCTGGAGTGGCCTAGCCAGTCTCCAGATCTCAACCCCATAGAAAATCTTTGGAGGGAGTTGAAAATCCGTGTTGCCCAGCGACAGCCCCAAAACATCACTGCTCTAGAGGAGATCTGCATGGAGGAATGAGCCAAACTACCAGCAACAGTGTGTAAAAACCTTGTGGTGACTTACAGAAAACGTTTGACCTCTGTCATTGCCAACAAAGGGTATATAACAAAGTATTGAGATGAACTTTTGTTATTGACCAAATACTTATTTTCCACCATAACTTGCAAATAAATTCTTTAAAAATCAGACAATGTGATTTTCTGGATTTTTTTTTTCTCATTCTGTCTCTCATAGTTGAAGTGTACCTATGATGAAAATTACAGGCCGCTCTCATCTTTTTAAGTGGGAGAACTTGCACAATTGGTGGCTGACTAAATACTTTTTTGCCCCACTGTATATATATATATATATATATATATATATATATATATATATATATATATGGTATATAATATTATACCTTCAACTGTACAACACATATTTCTGGATACTCTGGAAACCCTGACAGCCTTTTTTTGTTAGCATGTATACAGTTTGTTGCCATACTTTAGGCTAGTCACCTTGTACATCTGAATCATAAAGCAGTTAGTTTAATTTTTCACTACAGGTTAGGTCTAGCATATATTATTAATAACTTGCGATGTTAATGTGGCTACACTAGCTGCATGTTCATTTCATCAAATGATCAAAGCATTATATCATAATAACGTTAAGAAATACATGCAGCAGAAAATTCAGCTGGAATTACACAGTGCATATTAAAACATAAATAAATAAAATACATTTTCTAAACAAAAGAATCATAAATTCATTTATAAAATTGTAATTATTGGCTGTGGTGTAAGTAGAATAAAACACTTTGGGTCGTGCTGTTGTAGGAAAATATAACAAATAACAGCATATTTTACTTATGCTAATAACTCCCTAGAAATTTACACAGCTTGCGAGTTGACTCTTCATGACCACGTAAAATATTCGGCTCAAAGCACCGACTCTGTCCAAAAAAACCATAATAGAACACATACATTATAAATGAGTCGATTAGGAGTTTAAGTACTTGGGGTCAACAGTCCAGAGAGTGTGGGAAAGAGGTAAAGAAGCGAGTGCAGGCAGGTTGGGATGGGTGGAGAAAGGTGTCGGGAGTTCTGTGTGATAGGAAAATATCAGCGAGAATCAAGGGGAAGGTGTACAGGACAGTGGTGAGAGCAGCCATGCTGTATGGTTTAGAGACAGTGTCACTGAGGAAGAGACAGGAGTCAGAGCTAGAGGTAGCAGAGCTGAAGATGTTGAGGTTCTCTTTGGGAGTGACAAGATTGGACAGGATTAGGAACGAGTACATCAGAGGGACAGCTCATGTTGGACGTTTGGGGGACAAAGTTAGGGAGGCCAGATTAAGATGGTTTGGACATGTTCAGAGGAGGGAGAGTGAGTATATTGGTAGGAGAATGTTGGACATGGAGCTGCCAGGCAGGAGGCAAAGAGGAAGGCCAAAGAGGAGGTATATGGATGGAATTAATGAGGATATGAAGCTAGCGGGTGCAAGTGTTGAGGATGCAGACGATAGGGATAGGTGGAGAGAGATGATTCGCTGTGGCGACCCCTGAAGGGAAAAGCCGAAAGAAGAAGAAGAAGAAGCTTATAAATGAGTCGATTCTCAACAATCGTCTAGAAGAGTCGACTCTAAGAGCCGACTCGTTCAAAAAGCTGCACATCTCTAATGGGGAACTTGTCGTTCCGCGAGTGACCAGTAGGGGAGCCTGCACTCTGCTTCACACCGGGTGGGTGGCACTCCATCTGCTGTGTTTGCCAACAGCCAAGTAAGACTTTTTCCAAAAAAAAAAAGAGAGAGAGAACATAATTTGCTGTTTATCTACGAGTATATTTATTTCGCCTGTTGACGTGACGACAATCTCGTACGTTTCTGCTTTAGTTAGACCGCTTGGGAAACGTGCAGATAGGCTATGTAGGGCGCAACGTTGGCTCGATCCCAAATGTCTGCCTACGTACTGTATAAGCGAACTACATAGGCGATTAAATAACGCTGTGTACGCGAGTGTGTAGTGCACTACATAGTACGCAAGGGAGTGATTTGGAATTCAAACATCGGCTGGTTTTGCTAGCAATTGATTGTTTTATCACCAGTGATAGGGGTTGTTGTTGTTAATGCTTACAGCTAATCGTTTTATATCGTATTATGATATTTATTTTAAGTAACTACTTCAACTAGCAAGCCTTAACTGTTTGAATATACACGGTTTGTTTTTAGCCAGCTAAGCTAACACAACTTTAACCCTAAGCTAAACAGTCGAATAATGCATATTTTTTATTAAGACCACAGCACTCTGAGTGATAACCTGTGTAAGTCAGTTGTTAGGTGAAAGATTTCTATTATATCTATTTGTTTTTCCTCAGCATTCGTTAGCATAGGCAGCTAGCTAGCTAGCTAGTTAGTTAGTCATAGCCAAGTAAACACATGCAGGCTTAAATGACTTGTTTGGTGTGATCAGAAATAAAGCTCAAATCTTTTCTTTTTCTCTTCTGGGTTTCAGTAAGATGTCTGCTTTAGAGAGATGACTTGCTATGCAAAAGGATTTAAAGACAGTGTAAAGAATCACGTCAGGGTTTGTACAAGTAAGTATTTTTAATTATTACTTCATCTGGCCTCTCATCTATACGTTCACGTCTGATTTTTCTGTTAAACGTGCACTAGGCAACATTCTGTATTTATAGCTCGTACAAATAAAGTGAACCGTTGTGTAGAAATCGTCAAAAAATAATAGTTTAGACCGTTTAATAGTTTAAATAATAGTCTGGAAAGCCGACTTCCGGTCCGGAATGTTTGTGTGTTTGTCTGTCAATCCTTTTATAGACACGCCCCTAACCACGCCTTCACTTCGTTCTTAATCATCGTGAGGAGAAAGGGACATGTTTATAGTGGCGTGGTTTTGTGGGCGGAGCTTGTTGTATATTTAAATATGGAAATGGAGGCAGGTTTCAACGAGTCAATAAAACTCTAAAGAGGCTAAAGATCACAGTCGGTTGTCTCAAAAGACGTGTGTTACATAGCGTTAAAAAAAAAACAGTTTGGAATACCGACTTCCGGTTTGTTTGTCTGTCAATCCTTTTACAGACACGCCCCTAACCACGCCTTCACTTGTTGTACAAGGAAATATGGAAATGGAGGCAGGATCAATGAGTACAAATCTAAAGATGCTAAAGATCAGTCTTTTTTTGTGCACTTCTTCTTCGTCCCTTCTGTACTGTCATTTTTTTTTTCTTCTTCTTATTTTCTTTTGACCTGCTGCTCTCCTTCATTCACTTCAGTAGTTTCCTGGTCGCCATGGAGATGCCACCCAAGGAGTCTTTGCTGTTATTGTAAAACGATCAACCCCTAGCATAATACTGTTTTGCAAAAAAAAAAAAGAAAAATCTAGTAAAAATGTTATATTAGTTTAAGTGCTGATCAGTGTTGTCGAGATCTTTGGAAAATTCTCTGATTTTCAGATAATAATGATAGTAATAATAATAATAATAATAGCAAGGTCAAAGCAATTTTTCAGTTTCTTAGGCAGAATTTACGTGTAAAACTCACACCTATTTCACATTTACACACCTTTTGATACCGTTTTTATTTTAACAGGAAATGAATCTGATGTTACTACAGATTTGCCTACATGTACGACCAACCTCATTCAGAATCCGAACCTCTCGCTGGCTCGTTCAGACATCAGTTTAAAAGTACAAATCTTTTTGTCTGTCCTTTTACAAGAATAATCAGTTTAAAACCGCTAACAGCCTCTATTGGTTTTTATTCTTTGCCATTTTGTCGATATTTTAAGCCTTCGCCGTATTCACTGGGGCCATAAAGCGGAGAATGAATCAACTCCTAAAAAAAAAAAACCCACACACTTTCTCATGATTTTGTTGGAACATTTTATCGTGAGGCACGTCTTCAGATTTGAAGAAGAAGCTGAGGAAGTCTTCAGCTCAGACACAGTCGGAGTCTTTACACAACATTAAGGAATTGCCTTTTCTCGCTCCTCTTAATCCAGATCTTCTCCAACTCTCTCTTTTGCAGTGCAGTGAACCAGATGGGTCATCGCTGCACCCGAGTCCTGTTCCTCGTGCTGCTCCAGGCATTGCAGACCTTAGCTGAAGGTACAGACATTTCCATATGGCTGTAAAGAACGTGTTTCTTTTTGAAGTGCTTTTTCAGACAGAACATGTGTGTATGTATATATATATATATATATATATATATATATATAATATATATATATATATATATATATATATATATATATATATATATATATATATATATATATAAGTTCCTTAAGTGCATTTTGTTTGTTTTTTTATAAACAAATAAAAAATATAATATAAAAATATTTTATTTTAATGTTCTTATAAAATGTGCATTGGGTAGTTGGAACACATATTTGTAAGCAGTAAACAAGATCTTCTCTGTGTGTGTGTCCAGATGGCTCTATCGAGTGTGTGTGCATGGGCAGAGACTGCTTGGCCCAGCAGTGTAAAGGCGATCAGTGCTACGCCTCCGTGACCGTGAGAGATGGCATGCCCTCGTTGCACCGTGGCTGCCTGATTGGCCCCGACAGCAGGAGCTTGACCTGCTTGGCTTCTCCCTCGGCCAGTCACGTGATAGAATGCTGCGCTCGGCCCATGTGCAACGCCAACACCTCGGTGGACTCGCTGATTCAGCTGCTGCTCAGGAGTAAGGAGGATATATATCATGTGCTTAGGAAACAGTGGTGTATAAGAAACTACACCGATCAGGCATAGTATTATGAGCAGTGCCAGGTGAAGTGAATAACACTGAGTATCTCCTCATCATGGCCCCTGTTAGTGGGTGGGATATATTAGGCAGCAAGTGAACATTTTGTCCTCAAAGTTGATGTGTTAGAAGCAGGAAAAATGGACAAGCGTAAGGATTTGAGCGAGTTTGATGAAGGGACAAATTGTGATGGCTAGACCACTGGATCAGAGCATCTCCAAAACTGCAGCTCTTGTGGGGTGTTCCCGGTCTGCAGTGGTCAGTATCTATCAAAAGTGGTCCAAGGAAGGAACAGTGGTGAACCGGCGACAGGGTCATGGGCGGCCAAGGCTCATTGATGCACGTGGGGAGCGAAGGCTGGCCCGTGTGATCCGATCCAACAGACGAGCTACTGTTGCTCAAATTGCTGAAGAAGTTAATGCTGGTTCAGACGGGTCAGGGCTGTTTTGGCAGCAAAAGGCAGACCAACACAATATTAGGCAGGTGGTCATAAAGTTTTGCCTGGTCGGTGTATATCACATGCAAGGGTAGGGAACAAATTAATAGAGCAGTATGTTAATACATTGTTAGTATTATTTATTAATTCACATAAAAAACACACACACACAACATGAGAGGAGGAGCATCGAGTCACACAATTTCCTCCAACAATTTGAGTACAAGATTTGAGTGATTGCTAATTATTTAATAATTCTGAGTGGAGCATCTGTTTTTTTTAATCATTTTCACAGATTCTCTTGACAGAGAGCAATAATCCATGGCATGGTGTCATGGCCCGGTAAATATAAAGGCAATTTTTTTCTATTCTAGATCCAGAAGGAGAACCCATGCGTTACAGTGTGGAGACTCTGGTACTGTTGGTCCTGGTCCCTTTCGCCGTGTTGGCACTGCTCGCTTTGCTGGCCGTGGCCGTGTGCCGGCGCCTGCACCCGCGCCGCCTGGAGCGACTGCACGAGTTCGACACGGAGCAGGGCGCCATCGACGGCCTCATCGCCTCCAACGTGGGCGACGGCACCCTGGCGGTACGCCCTCCCACTGCGCTCATTTAACACTCATTGTTAAGCGGTAACCTCCTGACAGGTCCTGTGCATAAGCATGTCTGTTTCATGAGCGTCTTATTGCATGCGTATCCATTATGTTTTGTTGCTTTAATTGTCGCACAGGACCTGCTGGATCATTCCTGCACCTCGGGCAGCGGCTCAGGTCTGCCGTTCCTGGTGCAGAGGACAGTCGCACGCCAGATCAGCCTGGTGGAGTGCGTTGGTAAGACCACACACAAAAAAACCACACACACAGCTTGTTTTTTTCTAGCAATTGTTGCATTTAAATCAAACCAGTTCATCGGGTCTGAGATGCTTCTTAGACAGTCAAAGAAGTAGCTCAGTTTGAACAGCTGTTTTGAGCTGATTTGCATATGTGGTGTGTTTGATTCTAGTCTGGCGTAATAGATATGCATGTTACCATGTAATCATTCCAGCACCCTAAATGACTGGGTGTAGATGCAGCCGTGCACACAAACTTCCCTCTACTTAACTATGGCTAGATACTAGACATTATAGATTGTACCAGAGTTATCATGAAAGTTAAAAAGAAACAGTTTCACCAACCAGGCATAACATTATGACCACCTGCCTGATATGGTGTTGGTCCTTCTTTTGCTGCCAAAACAGCCCTGACCCGTCATGCACTGTGTATCCTGACACCTTTCTATCAGAACCAGCATTTTCACCAGTCTGATCAACAGTAGCTCGTCTGTTGGATCGGACCACACGGGCCAGTACAGAGCTTTAGATTCATACAGATATGCTCCTCCATCAGGGAAAGGACGGTACGGAGAAGTGTGGAGAGGACAGTGGCAGGGAGAGAACGTAGCCGTGAAGATTTTCTCCTCCCGGGACGAGAAGTCGTGGTTCCGTGAAACAGAAATCTACAACACGGTTCTGTTACGGCACGAAAATATATTAGGTGAGCCGTACCCCTCTTCTTCTTATTATTATTATTATCAAGTGTATGATAAAAATAATCATTCATTTTGATGTAAAAACGTGTTGAGTCGTGAGTTTGAGGTGTGGAACGTCTCTTCAGGGTTCATGGCGTCAGATATGACGTCCCGCAACTCCAGCACACAGCTGTGGTTGATCACACACTACCACGAGCACGGCTCGCTCTACGATTACCTGCAGCGCACCGCCGTGTCCGCGCCAGACGCCTTGAACATGGCCACCTCTGTGGCCAGTGGCCTGGTGCACCTGCACGCCGAGATCCTGGGCACAGAGGGCAAGCCAGCCATCGCCCACCGTGACCTCAAGAGCAAAAACATCCTAGTGAAGAAGGATATGCGCTGCTGCATTGCAGACCTCGGTACTATTATTATTATTATTATTATTATTATTATTAAGATGCAAGATTAAATTTGACGTTAGTTATATTTTCATCTGAACGTTCGATTTCTCTTCTGCTACCTTCTCTTTTCAGGTCTGGCGGTCACTCACACACAAGCAGACAACCAGCTTGACGTAGGGAACAACCCCAAAGTGGGCACCAAGCGCTACATGGCCCCCGAGGTGCTGGATGAGACGATTCAGATGGACTGCTTTGACGCTTATAAAAGAGTGGACATCTGGGCGTTTGGCTTGGTGCTGTGGGAGATTGCCCGACGCACCTACAGTAATGGTCAGCAGCAGAACAAAATACTACACATTCTTTCTAAAACTGTTAATTACTGTAAAGGAAAAAAAAAAAAAGTCAACATTCTGTCTCGCTTTATCTATCCGGTTATTTCTAAAAGTATTGGAATCCTCAATTACATCTATCTATATATCTGTTCATATATAATTTTCCTAACAGAAAATTAGGAGAACTGTGTTACATGTATTCTGATTACGTCACGTGATGTCACGCGCACGCCAACCCCCAAAATAAGTGTGTGTGGCATGGCCATGTGACCTATCAAAACGCTCAGCACAATGAGGAGAACGGCATGACGTGTATTCTGGTGATGTCACATGACATCACATGCACGTTAACCCCCGATATATATATGGAATCGCAATATTACCACACCATGCACATTTGACGTATCAAAACGCCCGGCACAATGAGGAGAACTGGATTCTGTGTATTCTGGCAATCCACTCGCACCCAAAAGGCATCAGACATTACAGCTGCTTGCTTCATCAAGCCAACATCAAAGTTTGTCACAACAAACTATAAAAAGTTATTAGTTCGAATTGTACACTAATACTGTCTTTATAATTGGGTGGAAGTCAGGCTGAATTCTGCAAGAACCATAAGGTCACGGGGGTGGAGTCAGACCTGGGTGGAGTCGAGACAAAAGTCCAAGGGGTGGGAATGGGTTACAGTGTGGAGAAGTGTGTTTTTTTTTTTTTTTGTTTGTTTTTTTTATCATGATGTTGTATAATATTGTATGCATTAGGGACAAAATGCTAGAACTTTCCGAATAACGTCGCATAGTAGACGACATCGTGCTTGTTGTTGATTGGCTGCAGGGATCGTGGAGGACTACAAGCCGCCGTTTTATGACCTGGTACCCAACGACCCCAGCTTTGAGGACATGCGCAAAGTGGTGTGTGTGGAGCAGCAAAGACCCTTTATCCCCAATCGCTGGTTTTCTGATCCGGTATGTACTAGCTTCACTGGCAGATGAGTCATGCAAGCAGACGACTAGCCACACACACACACACACAAATCAGAGACCCGACCCATCTCTGCTACACACTTGCATTCGTCGTATCTTTCTATTCTCCAGATATTAAATACGCAATACATTAAATTCACTTATCCAACCTGAAACACACTCCACTGACCAGGAGGTGGAGCCAGCTCAGGTCTGACACCACCCCCTTGGATTTATTATTTTTTTTCCTTATGCAGCAAGGCTTACTTTTCTTTGCTGAGTCAAAACTTAACTAAAAGTGTATTTTTTTTTCTCCTCCAGACCCTTTCAGCCCTAGTGAAACTGATGAAGGAGTGCTGGTACCAGAACCCTTCGGCCCGGTTGACGGCGCTGCGCATTAAAAAGACTCTGGATAAAATCCTCAGCTCGTTGGAGAAGGGAAAACCGGACTGCTGAGCCCAGACTTCGGAGCAATTTGGATTGTTTTTTTTTTTTTTTTTTTTTTTTGTGTTTTTTTAAACTCCGAACCCGATCTGGGATCAGCTCCCCTCAAGCATCGAAAAACGTTTTCCATTTGTTTGATGGACCCCCAGCGCTTCGACACACGTGATCCAGCTTTCCAGGAAGCCGTCTGTATTTCCCGCCAGCGATTCTAAAGGAAACACGAGATGTTTTCCAGGACGGGGGTGATGATCTCTCGCCTCAGCCGCACGGTTATCCGGGAGCTGATCCTAGATCTGAGATTGTGTTGTTTTCGTTTTGTTTGTTTGTTTGTTTGTTTTTCCACAGATGAGTGTGAAACGCAACGCTGGATAAAGTCTACTTACTTGAGCAACTGTTTTTTTTCTTTTTTTTGGAGAGAAGTGAAGCTGTGATTTGTCAGTCATGGCTTTCGAGGGCAGGCACACGCCCTCTCGGAGCAGTGACATCGCCGTATCGTTTCTTCCGCGTGCCTGCATGACAAAAGCCATTGCACATCTAGCAGCAGCCTCTCTCTCTCTCTCTCTCTGCATCTGCCTTTGGCTTCTCTTTCTCTCCATCGACAATCGCACACTGCTCAGTTGTTCCTGCACTATTAGGCAGCCTCCCCTCCCCCCAAATACGAGTCTCCAAATGCCGCGATCCGCTACGGTGCGTAAAAGTCGAAACTGTGAAACTTCCGTTCAGCATAAGCGCATCCTCTCGGCTCTACTCTTAGCATCCCAGGCTCAGCTTGAATTTGCGCATAGTAAAAGCAGGCTGTTTTTCCAAAACGCGTGACGCCCGTACTCACAGCCGCGCTCCTCACTTGTACAGTGCTGCGTAAGCGCTTTTTTTCTTTCTTTCTTTCTTTTAAGGAATAATGCCTCGTAAAGCTCTACATTAAAGCACTAAGGTTTTATACCACGATTCATTTTTTATCACACTACAGCACCGCACATAGCCTTTTCACTTAAAACGTCGATTTTAGGCACTTTATTTTCCCCCCTCAGAGCTTTGTGCAGCAGTATTGAGTTTACCGATATGGACAGGGTTATGGGATTAGCTCCGTAACAGGGAGAAAGACGTAGATCAGGGCGTAGGACTACCACTACACATCGTAAACCGTGACTGTACCCGAATGTAACGTATCTAAAGATAGGAATACTAATACTGCTCCATCGACACAGCACTGCGTGGGGGTGGTTATAAACAGAAAACACCCCATCTATCACACACACACACAAAACAAACCCCAATACACTAATGTGTCCCAAATGAATATTTAGCACACTACATACACTAAATAGGAATGGAAAGGAGGCTTTCGGTAGCACCTTGAAACACACCAGAGGAAATAAAAAAAAAAAAAAAACCCTCAGCCATCTTTCTTCCCCAATATTACTAACATTTTAGAAGGAAAGTGAATACAGGATATTTCCCCCCGTTTGCGCCCAAACGATGCAAATAGTTCCTTTTTTTTTTTTTTTTAAATAAAAGGACGTGTGAATTCATTATGCACATTTTACCTGCAAAAAAAAAAAATATATATATATATCCTCCACAATAACCAAAATAATTCTCTTTATTGCCTAAATGGATTCATCGATGAGAAAACAGACACAATCCAGTGTATTTACAGACGTTACAATAAAATCTTTTGCTGGGTTTAATGCCGATTAAGTGCTTTCTGTTTTTTGTTTTTTTTTTCCTTCTTGTTTCGCCAGTTAAAAAAAACAAAAAAAAAACCTGTTTATTTATATCCTTCATTTTGCTCTTCAGCTCGTCTTCCTGTATCCTGACGTCACGGCTTAAATCGCTGTTCTTTTTCAATTATATATTCAAGCCTTAGTGTTATTCATACCGTGATTTTGTGAAAGTATTGGGCTCGATACTATAAAGCTATGACGGCAGCATCTACGATTCAGCGTACGTTATCAGGAAGTGTCTTATATGGGTTGAGTATCCCTTTAGGGTCCAGCATGGTCTTAAAGTCCGCCATGAGGCGTACGGCTTCCTGGGATTTACTGTAGTAGATGTAGTTTCTCTTCTTCAGCCCGAGTCCGTGTTCGGCGCTGATGCTTCCCTGCCGCGTGCGCGTCCATTCGTACACGTACGGCTCGATGGCCTCCAGAAGCGCCGCGTCTCCGGCGGGAGACGTGATGTTCAAGTGAAGATTGCCGTCACCTGAAGCGATCAGAGATTAGAGATTTTTGCTTTGACGCCGATAAATAACGTTTCGAATAGGCGCCGTCGTACCTACGTGTCCGTAGCCCACTACGTTCTTGGCTTGGCTTCCCAGGTGCACTCTCATGTCAGTGACCAGATCGTAGATCTTCTCCAGGGGAAGAGAGATGTCGTATTTGTAGGTGTATCCGTCGTGCCTTAAAGCCTCGGTGATCCTCTCTCGAATAGACCAAAGCGCCTGCAGACGCACATTACACCGTTATGTGCTTTGAAATTCGTGGAATTATCTACTGGACTACTAATCCCGCGAGTCACCTACTTTTATTTTAGTCTCCTCTGTTGCTACGGTACCGTCCTGGACCAGCGAAGACGCCATGACCTTTTCTAGGAATTTGTGCAGTTTCTCCTCGTCGTGCGGCGCGCTGGAGCCTGCCGTCTCGATCACGATGTAAAAAGGGCTCTCTGGAAGGGGACAAAAACGAAGGAAAGAAGTAGAGGAGAACCTCAGATGGAGATACTTGTCAGTCTAATCAGGAATGTGTCCGGAGTATAGTAAGTAAGTACACCATAAGTAAACACAGAGAGTTTTAGTTAAACAGTGTGACGGATCAGCCAGGTTTAGAATGCTATTAGTACTAAATTTGTTCTGCCTCACTAGGCTCCGCCCCCTTCACAAAATTTTACTCCGATGTAAACATTACTATTATTTAAAAAAACGTATATGGTATAAAAGGCTTCTTAGCTATGTCACATCTATTGGCCAATAAGGAGTGTGGTTACTCGTGTACCGGCGATGGGGTTGGCAAGCCCGAGATGCTTCTCCACCAGGCTCATGCAGGAGGCGTCAAGGAACTCAAAAGCCGAGAGGATCTCACCCAGCATCCCCCGGCAAATCTGAAACGTTTCCAGAAGCTTCTGGAAGCTGGAGCAGCCTGTAGGTGGGGGAAAAAACCAGACTTTTAGACCATCTTTTATGTAGATCATATGTTATAGCAGCACAATAATATTTGTAGCTTTAGAAACGCCATTTGGAGTACCCAAGAAGGCCACGTTTACGGATTTGGGTTTCCGAGGACAGAGGATGGACACTGCGGTGATCACACCTAGCGTTCCCTCCGACCCGATGAAGAGCTGCTTCACGTCGTAGCCCGTGTTGTCCTTACGGAGTTTCGCCAGACAGTCCACGACCCTGCCGTCTGCCAGCACCTGGATACAGGATACAGTTTTATATGACGTGTCGTCACTTTTATTAGTATGATGTGCAGGCTAGTCTCGCTCACGTACCACTTCCAGGCCCAGAACCGTCCCTCTGAGTGAGCCGTAGCGCAGTAGCCGAAGTCCGCCCGCGTTGGTGGACACGTTGCCCCCAATGTGGCAGCTTCCCTTTGCTCCCAGATCTAGAGGCATAATGAAGTCACGCCGTTCCACGTACTGAGACAGGTTCTCCAACACGCAGCCCGCCTGACACGTCAGAATCCCTGTTAAAAGATTAAGTTCCTTTAAAAGTACACACACAAGGGTTTCTATCACAAACAAAAAGCTCATACCTGAGATGCTGTCGAAGGTGAGGACTCGGTTCATGAGTGCGGTGGACAGGATGATCTCGTCGAACACGGGAACGCTGCCTCCCACCAACCCCGTGTTTCCACCCTGAGGACTCACGGCCAGGTTCCTCTCACTGCAGTACCTGTGGATGGGCGTAATGTCTAATTACGGCAAGTGTGGTTTGAGTAGGCAGGGTTAATTTATTTAGTCCCCAGCCTCTACAATATTAAGTCAATTCAACTTTATTTGCATTAACAATGGACATTGTCTCAAAGCAGCTTTACAGAACATAAATATAGTACAAAAGCTCAAGACTTATATTTAGAATTATTTCTGTTAATCCCTAATGAGCAAGCCTAGGGCGACTGTGGTGAGGAAATCTCCTTTAGATCCCCAGACTCAAAAGGGAACCTCATCCTCATCTGGGTGGAATATCCGGCTTCTAAGTGTACCTAATAAACTGGCACACAATAATATGGGTAATATCAGTGAGGAGGTGCGTTAACAGAAAGCTAACAATAATTTTATGTTATTACCGTAGGATCTGAGAAACCTCTTCTGTCGTCTTGGGCCGTAACAGAACCTCGCTACTACCTGCGCATGAAAAAATAAAAAGGTGTGCATTTCTAAACTTAACAAAGGATGACGTTTTACGCCTCGTTATCCTTAATTGAAACCACAGTTACCGTGGTTACCAAGGTCCCACCTAAACCTAAAGAGCTTTCCATTCACCTTTCGTCGACTTGAGCCAGTCGACGTTGCAGGACTCCAACACGTCCGGGTCTGTGACGGTTCTTCCGGGCAGAAGCCTGGTGAAGAAGTTGATGTCGTCGGGCGTGACGCGGGAGAAGGGTCGGCGCGCCGGGGCCGCATCGTGTGCACCTCGCTGCTGCGTCCGTTCTGCTGTTCGATTGAAATACAATCCAAGATTTTAAATGGTGTTCATTGCATCCTTTAATGAAGGATAAATAAAGCTATTCTGCCATATTCTTACCCCTAAGCTAATATCAGTAATATTTCTGTGATTTTTTTTTCCCCCAACTTCTTTTCTCTTCATAAATTGGTCATTTTTAGATCCATAGATAAGGACGAGGATGACCCTGCAACCAGAAGCACTTGGTACAAAGCCGTGCTACATCTAGTTCAGTTCTGTGCTGTTTGTGAACATTAATGACTGACCTGTGACGGTTTTCTGGACAGTCACATTGCAGGTGTGTGGTTTTAGCCACAGGGAAGCAAAGTACAGTGTCTGGAGCCGCTGAAATCTCTGAAACACCACCATAGCTAAAGGAGGAGGAAAAAGGCATGAGGTAACTCATTTGATACTAAATTCGTACGTATAATGTTATTCCAAGTTTAGTTCATTGACTAAAAAAATGATTTTCTCGAAAGAACATTGGACACGCGCCTTCTTCGCCTCATCCAATATGGCGTTCATAGAGACGCATCTCTGCCGCTGTGCGCTGGTTTAAAATGAAATCTCTTCCGCTCCAATATGGTGACTATCGCTTTGCGTATTTGACACTCCACAAGGGTTTTAAGAATGTTTCGGTAAAGTCAAAATAATAAATAAGACAAAATAGCGCTCCACACTTTGCGGAATTTGTGGTATGGTTTAATAAAATAGTACAAGCCATAATAATAGCAAAGCTGCAGCTCGCCACAGATCCTGCCCCTTCTAATATGGCGGACTGAGCCGTAGCATTCCTTAAACGTTGAGTTGTGTACGACAGAACGTGCCCCCGCCAATATGGCGGAATGATCAACGTCGGCGTCACTACTCGATCCGTACCCGAAAGACGATTTGTACTGCGCATGCGCGGAAACTCCCAGGGGTTTTATTCTGCGCATGCGCGCAATTGCTCTCAACAACACATAATAATGTTAGATTACTATTATTATTATAAATAAATTGCACAAGAAGTAGACGCATTCCCGCACATGCGCAGTACAAATCGTGTTTCCGGTACGGATCCAGTAGAGACAATTAGTTAATAAGTGTCTTCCCTTCTTCCTTTATATTTTCTGCACTTATACAAGCCACAATTCGACTTAATTTAAAGCACTTGCTTTTTTTGAATGCAAAAAAAAAAGCAACAACATGTAGCTATGATTTAGTAAATTAAATGTGTTATTTAATCATAGGGTGGTGCTTTAAA
Source organism: Hemibagrus guttatus (assembly GCA_033459395.1). NCBI lineage: Eukaryota > Metazoa > Chordata > Actinopteri > Siluriformes > Bagridae > Hemibagrus > Hemibagrus guttatus. The sequence continues at coordinate 3,056,473 of JAUCMX010000005.1, read as the reverse complement.
CGGTGAAAGTGGAAACGTCAAGGCAAAGCACGCTGCTGATTATATAGCCTGCGGGTTAATACAACAACAGCGGTTATAAACAGTTAATATTAATGTTATAAAGTGTAGTGGTCAGGAAGAACACAGCAGAGAATAACGCTTCTGTTGTGGGATTAAGAGAGTCACTTACTGCAGGATTTAGCCGTAATTATCCGTTCATTTCGACACGCTTTAAAATAGGTGATGAATCTGTACAACAATAATTTAAAAAAAAACAAAAAAAAAACGCTTGAATGACAAGACAGACGCGACTTCTTGTGTTTTCTTTTTCTTCGTGGAAAGAGTGTTATTGCACATGAGCGGCGACAATGAGCAGCGCCACCTGCTGGACTGGAGGAAACGCCATGATTCAAAACACATAGAAACTAGTAGAAAATAGTAGAAATAATCAAATAAACATTTCAGTAAACCACTAAACGCTGATAGAATCTAAGTTGTTCATTCATTCATTGTCTACCGCTTATCCAATCTATACTTGGGTCACGGGGAGCCTGTGCCTATCTCAGGCGTCATTGGGCATCAAGGCAGGATACAACCCATCACAGGGCACACACACACACTCTCATTCACTCGCGCAATCACACACTAGAGATGCCAATCAACCTACAACGCATGTCTTTGGACCGGGGGAGGAAACCGGAGTACCCGGAGGAAACCCCCGAGGCACAGGGAGAACGTGCAAACTCCACACACACGGCGGAGGCGGGAATCGAACCCCCAACCCTGGAGGTGTGAGGCAAACGTGCTAACCACCAAGCCACCGTGCCCTCCTCTAAGTTGTTTAAAGAGCTATCACTGAATATTTAATAATTATTGTGTATTCAATAATCAATAATTAACTATTAAGTTTTCTGTACTGCACAAACTGTTGATGCCAAGGAACTAATTAATTTTCTTTATATTAAGGCCTTTTTTTCAATGTCCTCCATTTTAATGTCCTTTTTAAGTGCCGCTAATTAAAATAAATAAATAAATAAATTCCACTAGTGAGCTTAAAACTTCCGACATGTTAAGCATAACCCAAGTTTATATACTCTGGGTGCCAATACTTCTGAGGGTTGGTCGTAGAATATTATTGTCACAAATGTTTTGGAAGCAATGGACAGAAAAGAAAATAGTTTATTTTATAATCTGGTGTACAGAGATGATGTACAATTCTCTTCAGTCATATTAGTGAGTTGAATAGTACAATAATGAGAGAGCTGATAAAAGAGCGAATTCTCACACGTTCTAGGATTCAGCTAGCCGTAAATGGTGAGTTAAACAAGAACAATATTTTTTAACACTTATGGGCATCCTGTCCATCGGTTTATCCACATCATCAATGTCCTCAATGGTAATCATTTGTGAAGGAAAGGTCCTTAAACAGAACCACATGCTGGGTCACAGAGAGCACGGTGTCTCCTCTTAGGGTCCAAAATTCATAACGGAACCATTTCAACCAGGTTTAGAACATGACCTGGGCCCTGAAGTGAGCCTGCTTGGTGACGTTGTTGCTCATTCCCGTCCTCAACATCCACTTCGACTTCATCCTCTGTACGTACCGCATGTCCTTCTGCTGCTGGACCACCGAGCCTTTACCTGAAACACACGTACAACACTTACTATAGACCTGCAAGCCACGTCAGCTATTAACAATAACAACAAGTACGGAACAGAAAACCTCAGAGGGTACAGTTAATCAAGTGAAGACTTGCCCCTGGAGTCTGTATGAATGGTCAAAAGAAATTTTCCATATTATGCAAATTCAAGTGGGTGGAGCTTAAGAAATGAGCTCAGAATGTTATAAAGAATGTCTCGGTCTTTATGGGCCAGAAAAAAAAAAAAAAAAAGCCGCACTAGAGCAGCGGTCAATCGGCTCCGTCTGTCTGCTTGTGCAGGAGGTTTACTGAGGAAGCTTTACGTCTTTCTATGACTGAGAGAAAAACAGGGATTGGACCCCTAATAATAACAATAATAATAATAATAAAGTTACATTTCTGGTATTTGGCAGACAGCTTTATCCAGAGCGACCTACAAGTTATCTCATTTTGTACGACTGAGCAATTGAGGGTTAAGGGTCTTGCTCAGGGTTCCAGCAGTGGCAGCTTGGTGGACCTGGGATTCTCACAACTTAACCACTAAGCTACCACATCCCAAGAATAAGAATAGGAATAAGAAGAAGAACCTAACCAGAATCTCCAGCCCAGCCCAGAGCACGGTACTGCCTCAGCACTCGTCCCACAGCACGCTGGTTGTTTACAGGTACCAGGTCCCTCTGAGTCCCGAAACGCTGCTTGTAGTAACGCATCAGCGAGCGGTGACCGATCTTCGCCCCTGCAGCGCCGCAAAGGAAAAAAAAATACAAGCTTCAGACACCATTAAGATAAACAATACTCGTTTTCTCTCAGAGTGACGTCATACGTACCGGATGGCAGCGTGAGCTCGAGAGTTTCGTCGTCAATCTCCACCATCTTCTCATCGGGAAGCTCGCCGTCCTTCATCTCTGCATCAGAGCCATCCCGAGCATCTGGGTAGCTACTCCTAATTATCAACATACACACAACGTGTACAGTGTCTCTCATATTAAAGATAATAAAAACAATTACATTACAGTTACAAAGATCTGTCACTGGAGACTCATTCCGTCAAACATCAAATAATCATCAAACACTCACGTTTTTATTCCGTTTATTAGCCTTAGGTTAAGTGGAATGATTGTAGACGTTACTATATAAAAGCAGAATTCTTGTCCAAGCTGCCGACCAATCAGAATTGAGCACCAAGTTAGTGCTAAGTAAGTAAATTCGTGTTTTTACCTCAAGCAACCCGGACGTACCTGAAGTCATAGAAATCGGCGAACTCGAGTGCCACGTCTCCGTCGGTGTAGAGTTTGCAGTGGCTCTTGTCGGTCATGTGCGCCTGCACCGCTTCGGTCGAGTAGAACGACTTGCCTTTTTCGTTACACCATAAACACACTTTGCCGAACCCCACCTTCTCACCTGTAAGGGAGTGAAGTTAAGACTGTAAAGCTGAGTGTTACAAAGCTCTGTCACCGGAGACTCCTTCCACGTGTGGTGCTGTTACAGAGCGTTAATCGACACCTGACTCACCCAGGTACGCGAGGAGTCCTCTCAGATCCACCAGGTACTCGATGTCAGGGATGAAGAAGCTGTGCTCTTTGGTCATGTGGGCCACATTTTTGCTCAGAGAGTGAGAATGGTGCGAACAGAACAGACAGTCGGTTACAGGGATGCAGCCTGGAGCCAGAGCGGGCGTGGCCACACTGTCCTCCTCTATCTGCTCCTCTTCATCAGCTTCCATCTCCTCATCATCATCCTCCTCCTCATCAACGTCTTCCCATTCTTCTGGAAAAGTCATTAATAAGTATTTCTAAAACATAAATATTCACCATCTGGATTTAAAAAACAAACAAAAAAACAACGAATCCCCCACCTTCATCCACTGTATCCTCCTCTACTTCGTCATCGCCGTCGTCTCCTTCCTGAGTCGCGATCTTCTTGGCTTGCCGCTCGAACCACTCCAGCCTCGGCGCTTTATCCGGTCTCTTCCTAGTCTGCCTGTCTGTGGGCGTGGCTTCTGAGTGGGCATGCCTCTGTTTATGCCTCAGCCCCTCCCTCATGGCTTTCTGAATCGCCTCGTTCTGAGCGTCCTTGTCCAGCTCAGTTCCTTTCTCCAGGTTCTTCTCATTCATGCGCTGCACCACTTCCTGGACGGCGGCCGCAGCTTTCCTCTCAGCTTGCTGGTGCTTGTGGGACTGCAGGTGGTTGCTGTAGGCGTTGTCACTGGAGAACTTCTTGTTGCAGGTGGTGCAGGTGCTGAGGCTGTGAGCGTCCGCTAGCTGCTGTTCGGCGGCCGTGCGCTGAGCCAGGACGCGCTCCTGGAAGTTCTCTGCAGTGACCGGTGGCATGCTGGCAACCTTGCGCTTCAGGTTGTAGCGATGCCAGTCAGTTTTGTAGTGCGCACGCTGCACGTCTCCGTCGGAGAACTGCACACGGCAGCTGATACAAGTGTACGAAGACATCACGGCTGCCCAAAGACACAAAAGCAACAGTTTTATTTGAGATCATCCATTAAAACAAGGGTCAGGGTGGGACACTTTGAGGAATAACTTTTTTTAAGGAATCCCAGAGCACTTTCAGATGCATTTTTTCAGTGATAGGGTCCAAATTATTTCCTCAAATTTGTTCTTGTTCACATCTGTATCAGGTCTTTTAGTACTCTTGTTAGGTTTGATAGTCCAGTAACAACACAACAGCCTGGTTTCATTTATTTGAATCAGTTTTTAGTACACCACACATCACAGAAAGCTCTTATCTATAATTTTATGTTCCTACACAGCATGTACAACATCTTACTGTGATCCGGTCGTTGATTTATTTACCACAACAGCACACTATTATTAGACAACAATACTAATAAACAACACAGCTGTCCAACGAGTTCGCAGCTGAACACAACACAAATGGTGTACATGAATAAAAACAATATATATATATATATATATATATAAAATATATATATATATATATATAACTTTATATAATTAAGATTAAAACATCGTCTCACCTGTTTTGTTTTTTTTTTCTTTCTTCTTCTTTAAACGCGTTCTTTCCTCGAGTTAAAACCCACGTTCCTACATGACAAGAGAAAAGCAAGCTGTAACCTTTGAACCGGAAGTGAACGTCGCGGAATGACGCGCCATTTGAGGTTATGCCGCCATCTTGTGGCTAAAGCAAAACAGCGATATACGATGTAGGGTTTATTTAAACCTGAATTAGGTTTTTTAAATTGAAAATACTCCTTTTAAAGTAACAAAAATAAGCTATAACTGTGCATTAAGTGTATTTATGTATTATGTAATTATGTTTAAGACTATTTTTAACATTCTTCTTTAAACAAAAAAAACTGCTTGTATTTATTCAGAACTAGACCAACAAGACAACATACAAAGAAATTCACACCAAAAGTTAATTTCATTTTATATATATATATATATATATATATATATATATATATACATATATATTATAATTCACCTACCTGTGTGTTTTTGGACAGCGGGATGAAATCCAGTGGAGAACCCAAGAAGAAAGCAATCAAGGACAAGCAGAACATGCAGAAGACCAAGCTAAGGATCGAACCAGAGCCTGTGGTGAGCCTCCATGCGAATCATTGCAGTGTTCATTTTCTGTAAACTTGACTGAAAACTAATCTGCTGTGTAGTTAAGACTGGCAGATCCGTCATGGCAGATATCTTTAGGTTAAAAACCTAACCCTGGTTCTAGTTCACGCTTTCTAAGACTCACCGGGATTCCTTCTTGCAATTCAATTCATTTGTGTAGCGCTTTCAACAATGGACATTGTCTCAAAGCAGCTTTACAGAAGTATAGAAAAAGAAGTGGTAAAGTTTAAAGTTACTATTTTATTCCTATTTTATCCTTAATGAGCAAGCCTGAGGCAATGGTGGCAAGGAGATTATATGAGGAAGAAACCTTGAGAGAAACCAGGCTCAGAAGGGAACCTCATCCTCATTTGGGTGACAGCGGACAGTAAATAATGTCCTTTCGACAACAGCGACCAAGGGCTCTTAAGGAACTATTAGGTCTGTGTAGTTTATGAGTTCATTATAGACACTAATTCCTTGCTGTGATGCAATGGCAATTCAGAGATGGTGTGATAGTCTCCAAGTGGTCCTGTCCTCAGCAGTCCCCTGGTCACAGGCTGTCCACGCAGACCTATCCACAGCAGCAGTGAGCACAATACCAAGCGCCGAGACTCCATCCAGGGGTAGAGCATCTGGATGGACCAGGCAGGTCCATAAGTGAGTCCCAAATCACATACTTGTACACTAGTCAATAGCATTGTGTAGTATAAATAGAGTTAGTGTGTTCACAATGAAAATACCAACAAGAAAAATTAGTGCACTTCAAGACCCTGAATGATACACTTATTTAACGGAGGGGAAGAAGGAAAAAAAAAAGTACCAGAAGATGGGTGGAGCTTCCAGCTGCTGATGCTGAAAAGGTTTTCAAGATGGCCAACACCACTGGTGGACTAGATGTCTTAGAAAAGGAATTAAATTAGATTTTTTTTTTTTTTGCTAAAAAGTGTCACATTACGTACATTTGCCATTGACTGGGAAACATCAAATATTCCATTTGAGACCATGAGACCCTTCTAACATTCATAGAGTAGAGGTTGGAGTACATAGTGCATAGTCGAAGCGCGTGGTGTTTTTGTTTGTTTTTGTTGTTTTACAAAGCTAATCATTTATGCTACGATCATAATTCAAATGAACCAGAGACATAATGAGGTCAATATCCACTTCAAATCAACTCTATAATAACATTTAAACAAAAAACAAAAAAAAAGATTCATATAATATATATATTTATATATATATATATATAAATAAAATATATTTGTTTATAAATAAATTCAAATACAAAAAATATCTGTGTAATAACTGATTCACGTTTCTTTTAAAAATCCTAAAATATTTAGAATTCTAAATTTTTTAAAATTCCAAATGCAAACATAAATAAATAAAAAATCTACAATTTGTGAGTGGAATAACGGATTCATGTTTCTTTAAAAAAAATAAAAAAACTCCAATTGAAAAATGTAAAAGGAAATAAATAAACAATAATAAAAAATAAAAAAACACATTTACATGTGTGTGGAATAACTGACATTTTTCTTTCTTTATAAATATATATAATATATATATATATATATATATATATATATATATATATATATATATATATATATATATATATATATATATATATAAATAAATAAATAAATAAATAAATATTTTATTTTTTTAAATTCCAATTGCAAAAATGTAAAGAAAAAAGCCCTACATTTTGTGTGGAATAACTGATTCCCATTGTTTCTTTTAAGCACAATAAACCTCAGACACGATGAGATGACTGAAAGAGTAGCTCAGTTACGAATGCTTGCGTTAGAATGATTTACTCTCACAACACCAAGAAAAAGCAAGAATGCAACTTGTTTAATGAAGAAAAAAGCAGGCAAAAGCAGGAGGCCTTGGTAAAAGGGATTACGTTATTTTTTTTATTAGTCTTAAATTTGTATCTACAACGAAGGGACACGAGCAAAAATAAGTGACGACTCCATGGAAAAAAAAGAAAAGAATTACATTTATTACTGATGCATTTTTTTTTCCATTTTTTTTTAGGTAAACGATTTTTTTGTTTTTGTTGGGTTTTTTTTTTTCTTCTTCAGTCTAAAGAAATTTTTTACAATAGAAAGAAACATTAACTACACGAGACACAGAAAAAAGTCCCTAGAAGACAAGGAGCCAGTCTAGTCTAACGTAAAATCGGAGGCAAAAAAAAAGAAAAGAAAAAGGGGGGAAAAAAACCAAAAAAAAAACCAAAAAAAAAAAAAACCAATGCTGCTTCATACCGAATACTGCTTGTTCCGTATCTTGGGAAGGAAAGAAAGAAAAAAGAAAAGAAAAAAAAAAAAGAGGACCGACAAAGCTCCCTTTCCATTTCTCCTTAATGTTACATTATTATACAGCGTCACAACAGTAGTACGGAAATGGCCGATGGGATAGACGTTGCACGGCAAACAGGGCGAAGACACCAGCTCCATCCCAAACTGCTCCCTACTCCCTTGGGCAAGTGCACTAGGGTACTCCGAGTAGTGTTCAATTTGGGATTTCAACCCTAGAAAAAGAATCTCAGACTTTTGTTTAACACACTTTTTTTTTTTTTTTTCCTTTTAATTTTTAAATAGTTAAAAATCCTTCAGCACAAAGCCTGGTTGTATCTCTGGTCCCTTGAAGGTTTTGATTCGAGCCTTGTTTTATTTCTGGAAAAGTGCACAAGCTTGGCCGCCCTGCCTGTCTGTCTGTCTGTGGGACGTGAAAATCCAAAAAAAAAAAAAAAAAGGGAATCCTGAGCACTCGGGTCAAGGCTGAAACAGGAGTGTGTTGGACTGCTACAGATTTACCCTCTCATCATTCACCTAATCAAGTGGATTAATCAGTGCAATAGGTCGACTTCTTAACTTTCTCACTGAAGTTTTTGTTTTGTTTTGTTTTTTTCCCCTCCAGTGAGAACAGAACTTCAGCCGTTTCCTTTTTTTTTCCTCCTTCTTTTCTCCAGTGCCGTGTGGTTCATTTGTCAGGACTGGAAATATCAAAAAACATGTCAATGATATCAAAACGCATTTTACAGTATTTACAAGGATGACCGAGGAAGGGGAGAATGAAACAAGTGACGTCACACGTACAAGGCGGATGGCGGGAGGCAGGTTAGCGCTCGGAAACCCTTGAGGAACAAACAAAACATTTAAAATAAGAACTGAAATCAAAACAGCGAACAAACATCGAGGAATCCTGCGCCGTACTCTGCTACTACGGGAGTTCTGAGTGACGTAGGACTCCACGGAGACGCCGTCTCTAGATGCTGATGATCACGTGATGTGAAGCCCCGTCAGGAATAACGGGAACTAGGTAGTCTTGATTTGTTTCCGAGAAAAAAAAAAAAGAAAAAAAAAAGCAGCGTTCGCTCATGAATCAAAGCAGGATGTTCGGCACGACACGGTGCACATCCCGCAGATGCAGACGTCAGCCGAGAAGAACGTCACGCCATTTTCCCTTCAGAAAAAAAAAAAAAACAAAACAGAAAAAAGCACACGCGGGCTCGTCCAAACGGACGTCCCGTTTCCCCCCCTTCACCTTCCCGAGGAACATGCAGGCGGGACAGGGGTCGATTCAGCAGGAGGTATCTTTAGACTGGCATTATTTACATGTTTACAATGTCCTGAAACAAGCTGCATGGTGCAAGACATACACACATGGAGGAGGAGGAGGAGGAGGAGGAGGAGGAGGAGGAGAATAAATAAAAACGTGAACAAAGCCAAAAAAGTACCACAATTTAAAAAGAACAAAAATAAAACAAAGGGGTTTTTGACTATAGAGGAAACTTTTCTTCTTTAGTGGAAGTTAGCCACAGAGCGATGTGGGCTTTGGAACTGTACTGCGTGGACGGAGTAATAACACAGCGACAGCAGAGAGAGATAAGTCATGGAGAGAAAGTTTACTATTAGAAAGGCTCTACGCCCGGTGGTGGAGCTTTCGGTCAAATCGCTACATCATGTAAAAGGGGAATTTCAAAAAAAGTCATCACGCAAAAAGCCATCAGAAGTTTTTTTGTTGTTTAAAAGAAACCAAAAAAAAAAAAAAAAAAAACACGCCCGATATTTCCTCCAAAAACATTCAAATAAAAAACACATCAAATAATTCACAAAAAAAAAAAGAATAATAAAATCATAGTTTCCACTGGGTATCGTGAATATGTGCTTACTCTGACGATTTCATGGTTATTGAGATACAATGTGCCCTTCTGAGACAAAAAAAAAAAAAAAAATACCCTTATCAATTATCATTACAATATTAATACAAAATGGGAAAAAAAAAGAACAATAATTATTAATAATACAATACATACACAGAAATAATGGAAACGTTCATAGCCCGTCACATCTTCATGAGTGTTTAAAAATGTACACGTTTAAAATGGAGGGGGAATCCAAAAATAATAATAATAATAATAATAATAATAATAATAATAATAATAAAATAAAGGGATCACACGTCCCAGAGTGAAATCTAGCGCAGTAATAAGGAACGAGAAAGAAGAAGAGGAAGAGATGGAGTGGGTTAAAAAGAGCCGAGCCAGGGACACACAGTCCTGTCCTGCCCATCAGTCTGTCCTTTCATGTGTGTGTGTGTGTGTGTGTGTGTGTATTCTCAAAGCCCCTTCTTTCAGTGTCCTGAGCCAGAGAGGAAGGCAGAGCAGAGGCAGTCAAGCAGGCTCTTCCTGTGGCTCGGGGGCTGCTTCCTGTCAGCCATTTTGGCGTGAGTCCCTGCGCTTCACCGGCGTCCCTGCCTGTGAGGCCGCGCAGCCCGGCCCAAAAGTTCCGTGAGGTGCGGGTGGTGCGGTGTTCCGAAAAAGGAATGCAGGGGTACAAAACAAATAGAAAAAGAAATAAAATAATAATAACAATAATAATAATTAAGAATAAAAAAAGAGAGGGGAAGAAAAAAAAAACAAACAAAAAAAAAACAAAACAAAATCACACGCTCATCGTCATGTTGGGTGAATACTGGAACGAGAAGAATCGGAAAAGATACGTTAGAAGACGGATACAAGACGCTCAATGGTGTTAACTTTAATAAAAAGACAGAAAAAAAATGACTCTTTTTTTGGGGTTTTGTGTCGACGAGGCAGTGAGAGAAAAGTTGCGTCCCAAATCATATCCATATGCACTACTGTACACCGCTGCACTTAGACAAGTGTGTAATATTAAACACTTTGCTTACATAGCAGAAAAGGGGCGGGGCTAACTAAACCCTTTCAAGATGGCCGACGAGACTCAGGCGGACAAGGCGTCTTACAAAGGTCTTAAATTAACCCACGCTGTGCAAGTTATTTTCATGATTTTAAAACTTCACCATATTCTGCTAAAGCTCTTGTAGCAGCGTCGCATTACGCGTTTGATGTCATTCGCCATCAGCTAGGAAACGGCTTACACTTCCTGTTAGTAAGAAAGCACTCCAGTGGTCCACTTGAGAGGATACGACCCTTCTAAGATTCGTACACTAGACGCGAGTGAACACAGTGTATAGTGTACACCGATCAGGCGTAACGTTGTGAGCAGTGAGAGGTGAAGTGAATAACACTGATGATCTCCTCATCATGGCACCTGTTAGTGGGCGGGATAAATTAGGCAAGTACATACCTAAGCATCGTTACACACCGTGTACACCCTTTCATGGAAGCGTTATTCCCTGATGGCTGTGGCCTCTTTCTGCAGGATAATGCGCCGTGCCACAAAGCAAAAAATGGTTCAGGAATGGTCTGATGACCACAACAATGAGATTGAGGTCCAATCAATCTAATCCAGCATCTGTGGGATCTGCTGGACAAACAAGTCCCATCCATGGAGGCCCCACCTCGCAACTTACAGGACTTAAAGGATCTGCTGCTAACAGCTTGGTGCCAGATACCACAGCACACCTTCAGGGATCTAGTGGAGACCATGCCTTGAAGGGTCAGGGCTGTTTTGGCAGCAAAAGGGGGATGACAACATTAGGCAGATGGTCATAATGTTATGGCTGATCGGCGTACAGTGCACAGTGTGTAGTACGTCATCTGGGACGCGGTTAAAACAATATAAAAGAACAAATGTGTCTCAGGAACTGCTCGTCCGTCACAAATCGAGCCATTTTTTCAAATCATAACTCTTCCTTCTTCCAGGAGGCTACTCACACTTTCACTTTGGAACGGATTGAGGAAGTTGCCGCCCATCTCGCCGTCGTCTCGCGGTGTGCCCGGTGGGTTGTTCATGCCTGCCATGTTGCTGGGCGAGTTCTACGAGGCATAAAAAAGGTACGAGATGTTTTATTCATCTTCAGCAAGCGTGCCATACTGGTCACGGTGCGTCACTCAGGTGCAGCTTATACTGGAGTTACTAATGTACTCATATTTAATACGTTATAAAAGAATTTATTTCGTCCTTTCGTCTTTCTTTTGTCCGTCTTTCCTCCTACAGAACTGCCAGTACACTCTCATGTTAGGTAAAAAAAAAAAAGATAATTCTTTCCAGCAGTTTAAAGTGTACAAGTTCTTCCTTCACTGATCTCTCCCTTTCATCGTTCCTCTAAGCAATCCCTTACTAATACACTCCCTTTTTCTTTCATACTATTTCTTCCTTTCCTTCCTCTTTAGCTCCCAGAAGTTGCAAACTCAAATGTATGTAAAAATAAAAGTAAATAAATGGAAAAATGTTTGTTCTTTTTACTCATTTCTTTCATCATCCTTTCCTTTCAGCGATTTAAAGTTTTTATGATTTCTTCCTTCTTTACCGGCAAGTTGCTACGGTTCTACCTTTATTCATGTGAAAAGAAGAAAAACAGTTACTCACCTTTGGCAACCCATCCATGTCACCAGACCCTAGAAATAAAACCGAAACACAAGTTGAAAAAATAGACAGCACAACCAACAGGGGGCGCTTTAATACAACAACCCAGTGTCGGATGAGCCGGATGACGGCACGCTCGCTCGCTCGCTCACCTAATGATCCGTTCATATGATGAGGCTCCATGGAGCCCATCCCTCCCATCGGACCGTCAGGACCCGGGCCCATAGGGAACTGCGAACACACAAACGTAATAAACATTCAGGCCCCGGCCACCTGCTAGAGGGATACTGCAGGAAACATGTCCGCTCTTTCGAAACGTGTGTGACGGGAGGAGTGGACAGCTTCATTAAGCGTGTGAGGGAAATGCAATTCAATTCAAGGGAATAATCGAGCTCAGCTGATCGGAGGCTCCGAGCTAAATGCATGTTAATTAATTTGAAGTAACTTGTTAAGGGAACGTATAAGAAGCGGCGAGTACTTGTATGGGTGCGGGTCTTTTCAGGCCGTGAAAATCCTAATCGCTGTATAACTCAAGGCTCTAGTACGAAATGTCCCGGAGCGTTTCTTTGTTTATTTTAGCAAGAGCACTCACGTTGGGTCTGTTGCCTCCAGGGCCGATAGGGTTCATCATTGTGTATATGTTTTCGCTCGAGTTTGTCGAATCTGTGGAACACAAAAAAGGTCAGTTTCAGAGGGGGGAGAGGAGGGAGTGACACAAACAAACAAACAAACAAACAAACAAACAGCGATTACATGTACAAACTCATCTCACAGGTCAATCCCACCCAATATAGCTTCGCTTATATAATAACAACTGATCAATATGAAGCTCTGCAGAAGCTCGGCTTGATGCCACGCTGTGCTTCTTTAAACATTCACAAGCCGGTGAAGATGGCCATAATATCCGGACACAGGCAGTGGGTTAGGATTACATCACTCTGAATGGGGGGGATGGGAGGAAATGTTGTACTCTGTGTGTGTGTGTGTGTGTGTTTTTTCCCCTTCTCTGTGCTCAGCCACAAAGGCAATGCAGCAACCTTGCACTGACATTGGCTGCTGAGACCGAGACCGAGGGTGAGTGGGAAGCTCGCAGCAAACTGGGAGATTATCAGGTTTATCAAGAGCAGCTTCATGTGTGTGAATGTATGTGGAACTGTTGATTTTTTTTTTTTTTTTTAAACACACCTCCTGGACTTGGCATGATGGGAGTTCCTGGAGGACCACCTCCCCCTGGAGGACCCTGAGGAAGATAAGCACACGGGTTTCATTTTTAGGAACGGTGTACAACGCTATTCTCAGCTCCAGAAAGGCCGGAGGAGAAATTTTAAACAAAGTTGCAGTAGACACAGGGGAGATATTATGGCAGTATGATTAATGCCCACATATTCTGCTTGTCCAAATACAACGCCCGGAGCAAAACAGAAGAATATAGTAATTGCTCAAGAAAAAAAAAAAAAAAAAAATCAATATGTTTAGAGAGTTAAATATGTGCTTAGGCATACTTTTTGTTTCCAGAGGAAAGCATTAACTTGTGTTTGAGTGGAAAGGGACAGAGTTGGCACTACAAGCCCACATACTGGTGTGTGTGTGTGTGTGTGTCCATTACTTACCACATAGTTGCCCGGAGATGAGGAGGAGTACGCTATCTGTGAGTGGAGAGACAGTAAAAGCACAGATTAGATGAATTGACTAAAACTGGAACTAGTCTTGATGAATCTCTTTAGCTTTTCATTATTAGACTTCAGTGTGAATCACTTAAGTGAGTGACTTACGGAGTGAATTGCTTAACTTCATTTTATGACATGAATCACTTTTGTTCACATGGCATGATTCATCCTGGTTCACTTCACCAGGTGAATCACTCAGGCTCACTTGATGAAGTGAATCATTTTGTTTCTATTCAAGAAATGACTCACTTGATATGACCACCTTAGTTTACCTGATTAAATGAATCACTCCGGATCATTCGATTACATGTACTGTTTTAATTCGCATGATGAGATGAATCTCTTCGGTTCACTCGATGACATCTTGTTTAGCTCGGTGCACATGATGAAGTGAATCACTTTGTTGCACTTGATGAAGTGAATCACATTAAACCAAGACCTGATGAATTGAATCACTGGTATACATGACGAAAATCAATTTGGTTCACTTGAAGTGAACCACTTTAAACTTTTTTTTTTTTTACTAGACTTCATGAATCACTTTGAACTCTTACTAGATATCATGAAGTGGACCGCTTTAGTTCACTTGATGAGGTGAATCACTTTAAACTCTGTTTTACTATACGAGATGAAGAATCACTTTGAACTTTGGTTTATTGTACTTGATGAAGTGAATCATTTTGGTTCATTTGAAGTGAATCACTTTACAGTCAGGTTTTACTAGACTTGATTACGTCCGTCACTTTGGTTCGGTAGACAAACTGAATCATCTCCGACGATTTAAAAAAAAAAAAAAAAAAAGAAATACAAAAAGCATTGTTGCAGGACGGTCAGACTTACCGAGTTAGTATTGGGATTCGGCCAAGGACCCCGTCCTCCTGGACCCCTGAGAGAACAAATAAACAGATGAGTGGGAGGAGGAAAGGCTAAGTCGACCGACACCATAAACTAGCTTGTCTGACATGTGTTTTGCCCAAAGCAAAGACGCTGATGACGATGATAGAGGTTTGCGGTTGCTACTCACATGTTCATTCCTGGCATGCCTGGCCCACCCAGAGAGTTCGGAGGTGGCCTCATTCCACCGTAGTTCTACACAGAGGTGAAAGTTTATCCGTGATTAAAATACATAAACTGACAGCAAAGTACACTGCTTTGGAGTGCCCAATGAACTGAAGACTAATGAGAGAGCAGGGTATTTAATACACACCTGTGGACCCATGCTACCCATCCCTCTAGGCGGATTCATTCTCATCGGTCCGCCCATGCTGGGGTGTCCTGGAAGATACAAGATTGAAAAGAACATGTTTAAAGTATGCTTAAATCTCACAAAATGCATCAAACATGAAACATTCTGGCCATGTGTGCAGCTCGTCTAGACTAATACCTTGTGGTCTGGTAGGGTCCAGATTGTTTGGCAAGAGTGGCTGTGACCCAGGAACCCCGACAGGAGGCTGTGTGCAGGAAGGGGGAGGGGGTGGAAATAAGGAACAATGAAAACCAAGTGAAATCAACATGAAATCTGCTTCAACTTGTTCGCTTAAACTCGCAAGAAAACGGAGATCGCCTGTGGTAACGCCCACGATCTTAATTTGACTCGCAGGTAGTGATCAATAATGAAAAGCTTGCTGAACTAACGAGGCTTGGCGTTTAACAAGCGTGACGAGATTGTGTAGCAGTAAAATAGACGTTAAAGTAAGATATTTTAGTTAGGCCTCAAATTTCGCCTTCGTACTCAAGCTATGATCCATCTAGTCTCAGCCTATAGGTCAAGCTTAAGAACACTGAAGGCTGCAAGAGTTTTGCTTCAAGCAGACGAGCTAACCTGGAGAAAACGGCTTTCTTTGGCAGTCTGCCACGTCAGTTAGATTGCCTTTTCTGTGAAAGTAGATCTTTCTTGGCAACATTTATTGACAAACTCTATCAGTGGTGTTTGAGGTCTGGCTTGCAATATGAGGTTTTTAAACCTGTGGGTTTGTTAAATGTCGAGCGTTTTATGATGTCTATTGCATCTACTGTGCGAGGTACACCATGTTGCCAAAAGTTTTGGGACATCTGCCTTTACATGCACATGAATGTAATATGGAGTTGTCCCGCCCTTTGCAGCTATAACAGCTTCAACTCTTCTGGGAAGGCTTTCCACAAGGTTTAACTTGACTGTGCAGGCCAGTCAAGTTCCTCCACACCAAAGTGGCTCATCCATGTCTTTATGGAGCTTGCTTTGTGCACTGGTGTGCAGTCATGTTGGAACAGGAAGGGGTCATCCCCAAACTGTTCACACAGAGCACGAAATTGTCCAAAATGTCTTGGTATGAAGCTGAAGCATTAAGAGTTCCTTTCACTGGAACTAAGGGGCCGAGCCCAACCTCTGAAAAACAAACACCTGAATTCAATGATTTGGAGGGGCATCCCAAAAGTTTTGGCAACATAGTATATTTGTAAATGAAGCTCAGAATCTATTATTTCTCCTTTCTGAAGCGAGGAAATCATTAAGGTTTAACATGTGCATATCTAAAACCGTAAAGAGAAAACGTAGAACTAAAAAGCTGCGTACGGCAAGATTACGAATTTACAGATCAGCGATCTCTTGGGACAAGTCAGATATAATACCAATTCCGCTGTCCAGTAACGTTCAGTACGTCTCCATTAACAGTCTACAACACAGAACCTTTCACAGAGCTTTGCAGATTTAAGCCTATCTGACACCAGCATGCACACACAGCTCTCATTTCTGTGTTTAGTAAACGCCGAGACGTCCGCGCTGTCCGATTACCTGTCAATTATTCACAAAGTTGGAATTTTAACCCACGACAGGTTGAAATATTGAGCTGACATTCAGCAAGACTGACATCCTGTAAAGCTTTCGACTGGCTGTTTAATACTTCTGGTCATTATTCCTCTATATTACGGCTGTCAAACGTCAAACACGCAAAAACCTTCCAGGCCTCTGATGAGGTTTAACTGACGTGACCCAAAAAAAAAAAAAAAAAAAAAGCATTTTGATCACATCAGTTAACTCAATATCAGTTCATTAAGTCTTACAGATATCAGAAAACCAGCATTTCTGTCTCATCAAGGTGTTTGATGTAACGTATGTCGCAAATTTACTGCTCGTTGTAGTCACATGTTCACTACCATCGTGTACAATATGGTTTAAACACGTTACCTGGTTTGGCATGCGGAGGGACGGCCGAGGTCCACCCGGGTACCGCGGAGACATGAAAGGCTAGGGACAAGGATGGGAGAGGAAAGAAAAAAAGAAGAGAGACCATGTTTTGTTTTGTTTTTTTTTTTACTTTTTTTTTGTTTCCCCCCACTTCGCCGTTAGCACCGCGCGGCTGTCCACAGTGACAGAGTGCAAAATAAAAAGGTGCGGCTGAATGAATGGCAGCAGCGAGGCCAGCTGGAGCAGGTGGAATGCAGGCAGGCAGATGCACCGAGCGACAATGGGGATGGCACCAAATGCGACATATATAAATAAGACATCCAAGCATTCTGACTGCTGCTCACAGTCCAAACTTACTCACACAAACACTTTTCAGGATATTGACCACCGTATAGAGATTTTATATATACGGACGGATAACCGGACCCCCCCCACACACACACGCACACCAAGACCACAAACAGGCTCGTTCCGATATCCGAGACCGGTTGGAACGAGAGACAGAACATGAGCTGCTCCTGTGGTCCGGAATTTCGAGAGCTCTAAGAGCTTCAGCTGTGTAGACAGAGGCTGGGGTGTGTGCGTGTGTGTGTGTGTACACCAGTGAAAAGACCTGGGCTGGGGAAAGTGAGGATGTGTAACCGTGTGTGTGTGGGTGTGTGTGTGTGTACGCCTATTTGGAGATTTCTACAGATGTTCCACCGTCCTCGTGTGTGTACAAGCACAAGCAGCTTACGCTTCTTAAAGGAAAAGTGTTCAACCAAAACAAAACAAATCAATATTTTCCACTCGTGTGCAGCCAATTATCCGAGACAAGTTTTGACAAGCCGTGAAAGCTAACGCCCACCAATTAGCATGATGCCGACACAGCAAAATCATAGCACAAGCGATGATACTAAAAGACAATTAGGAGGAGAGAAAAAAAAACTGCTCCGGACGGCGATACGACAGCGTGGAACATCTGCAAAATATCAAGTCGGGCAACTCCAGCCATTTTAATCTATACGAATGAGTTGCTAAAACGATCTTATAATAACGCTGCTATGTTGAATTCCGATTTTTTTTTTTTTTAACCCCACCCTCCTCTGTTACATCCTGAAATTCTTCAACGTAAACTAGTTTTATGGAAATGAGATTTTGGCATTGGAGTGACATCATGCTAACTGGCAGACATTTCTCTCCAGCTCCAGCGCAATTCTAAAAAAAGATCTGACTTCTCGTCTGACTATTCCTTTAGAGACCGAGCATGTGTGTGTGTGTGTGTGTGTGTGTGTGTGTGTGTGGGCATTCTACAGCATCAGGCTGTGCAATATTAATGTGCTATTGATGGTAGGTGGGAGCGAAGAAGCCTTTCCAGCAGCGGGGAGGACCGTGAATAATTCATCCCGCTCTAGGGGCGCTGACTCTGGGTATGGAGAAGCTGGGTGTGGGCCACCGAAGAGTGGAGGGAGCGTGAAGACGGAGGGACGAAGAGGAGAAAAGGAGGCCGGCGATTGAGGCAAAATGGTGCAACTTCCTCAATTCCATCATTAGACGCTCGGATGGATGGGCCGGTGTGGGATTTCCAATTACTGAATGAATTAATTTTGTGTTCCTTCAAAAGGACAGTTTGTGTGTGTATGTGTGAGAGAAAGAGAACGTGTGTGTGTTTGTGTCTTACCTGGCCGTGGGGTCCCATCATGGGGTTGCTGGGGTTGTGTGGGGGAGGCTGTGCGTGGGGAGACGGCTGCGACCCGGGAGGGCCCTTTAAGAAAGAAGAAGCAGGTGAGACATGAAACGGGGGCGTGCTGCCGAGGCCTGCTGCTGCTCCGCCGACACACATACACACACACACGCAAACACACAACGAGGTAGAACCTGTTATAATGAAGTCTTCGGCTTTGACGAACGATCCTAGTCAACTGAGACGCTTCGGATTTAAACCCAAAGCGGGCGAGAAAAGTAAACAGCGAGGGTTCCATTTCACAAAAAACACTGACCCTAAACAGGCAGTTACTAAGGATGTACAATGAACAATGTAAAAGTTTCTTTACACGCTCCTTTTAAACTGACGGCTGCAACTTTAAGAAACCTGTGAACTCAACACCGAACATCCTGTTTCAGCTCTAGCATTACGAAGCTCCCCCCACCCCCTCCAAAACCCACACCCCTACCCCTCCTACCCTCCCATATATCTCAATGAGAAGCATATGGCCTTCCAGGAATCCCCACAGCCGGCAGGAACTCTCTACCACCAACAGCCTGGTCTCCGAATCCGCTCTGGTACACACTTCTCACACCGCCCTCTTCTACAGACCTGAGGGGACGGTCAGTGGCTTTATGTCCTGGTGCTCACGCCTAATTCGTAAACCAGTGTAATCTGCATAGACACCATACACTCAGGAGTACAGATTGCAATGGCCAGGCTGTGTCACTTGGGGGCACTGTTGTCAAGAAAGAAAACAAAGCCCCGACATGTCTGAGGATTTTTTTTTTTTTTTTTTTTTTTTTTTTGGTGCAGCCATCCTTCAGGTAGTAGGCAAAAAGAAAACGAGCCACAGAAACGATTAAGGGAAAGAGATGCACGGGATGACGCAACGTAGCGGCAAATCAAACGCCTTCGTTTAACGAGATCATCCGAAACGTAGGAAGAAGTCACAAGAGCTGGCTATTTATAGAATATTTTCATCAAAAATCCTGTAAATCTTCAGCGTGCATTACAGTCGAAGCTGCGAATAAAAACGGGCTGATGGATACATCGCCTCGATCTAACGTCGTCGTATTTCTTGCAATTTTCTTTATGCAAGGCTTAGAGCTAGCATTACCATAACAACGAGTCCGGGTACCATGTCCGGCGATCTTAACCACGCTGCTTGTCTTGCTAACAAATTTTAAATTATTACCAGCTCAGAAAAAAAATACATCATCCGAGTGCCACGACTGAACAACGAAGAGCAAGAAGAAACATTTGCGAGTGCAGGAAAGT
>JAUCMX010000005.1:2714169-3031669 GCA_033459395.1 Hemibagrus guttatus | reverse complement strand
CATAAAATAGTCCAAAAGTTATCGGTGTTCGGAACAGCTCTGAATGTGAGCCCACTGACTAATCAACACCATCAATTATCGGTGCACACACACGTGTGCAGATCAGTTTATCTATAAATTAGTCAAAAACGGAGGAGAAGAGGACAAAAAGAGGGTAAAAATAAGGAGAGAAGGAGAAAGAGAACAAGAGGAGGAAGACGAGAAAAAGGGTGAAAGGACAAAGGACGAGGAGAACAAAGGAGAAGAGAGGAGGAAAGATTGTAGAAAAGAGGAGAGAAGAAGAAAGAAGAGGAGACTGAAAAGTAGAGGAGAGGAGCTACATGTTCATTGTGCCCCACACAAAATACATAGGTATAGGTGTGTGTGTGTGTGTGTGTGTGTGTGTGTGTGTGTGGGCACACATAACCCTGTTCCTGGAAGCAAGACTCTGCTCAGATGCAGAAACATGGATGGAGAGAGAGGGAAAAAAAAGAGGGGGGGGGCCTCCGTCGCCTTGTTGCCATGACAACCCCGACCTCAGCTCTCCCTGTCTAGTGCCATTAAAACCCTCAGGCCGTCAATCATCCGCTGTGTGTGCTCGTGTGTGTGTGTGTGTTCAGGGAGACAGAGAGAGAGAGAGAGAGAGAGAGAGAGAGAGAGAGAGAGAGAGAGAGAGAGAGAGAGAGAGAGAGAGAGGGCCGTGGCTTTTCAGAGCTCGTCGTATACCACACTGATTACTGCCATCATCTCATCAAGCCATTAAACAGCACCTCTATTCACTACAGCTCCCCTATAAAGCCTGCTCAATAACGTTTAATACACGCCGCGCGTGCAATTATAAACACGCGCTCTGCCAAAACGCAAACAACACACGGGCAACACATTCACCGCTCACTCGTGTTAACGTAAACAAATATTAGCGCGCTCTTGTACGTATACACGCTCTTATGAGGTGGGGGTGCGTGTGTGGAGGAGCTACGTATCGTAATAAACGGATAGATCTGATCTTCGAAGATGTTCCAAACAAATATAAATAAACAAATAAATAACAGAAGCGGCCATTAGAGGGCAATGCCAGCTTGCGTAAGTGTCGATGGAGGTCAAAAAGACTGTACAAAATTACAACAGTGCGGGAACGGAGCTTTCATTTCTAATGACGTCGAATAGCAATGGATCAATTGTGTACTTCATAACACAGGATTTAGGACCGCTCTGTTTGTGACTGGGTCACCAGATCGATTCTTTATCCCTAGCAATAACTACACTAACGTGTAACTGTCGTGATTTGCTTTTTTTTTTTTCCTCCCTCTTTCTTTTCTTCTTTGGAAAGTACTCAAGATGAACCTGCAGAACCTGAAAGAACAGGGACGGAAAGTAACTTCCAGCACCGAGCCGGCTCAAAGGTTAGCATGTACGCCGAGGGAAAAGGACGCCGTGTGCCGCTTCTCTCTATTATATATAGACACACACACACACAGACACACACGGCTGGATCGTAAAGACAAACAATAGCACTACTGTTGAATCCAACCACAAGCAATGCCATGAGAAAGAGGTTTAAAGTTACAGTCTGGTTTTTTTTCCCATCCGTCCAAAACAAAAAGAAAAAAATACAAAAATAATATAATAAAAAAAGTTTTTAAAAAAGATGAAACAAAAAATGTTAAAATTTTACAATTAAAAATTTTTTTTTTTAATTTATTTTTAAAAAAAAATATATCAGAAAATAAACTTTTTAAACAAAATAAATGAATTAATTTGTAAATAAATGAATTAATTTATTAAGCATTTAGGGGGATTCTTGACGCAAATCAGCAGCTAATACAAACAATTTGTACATACCGTAAAATCACAATCTACATAAAAACATCGAGCACCCACTCAGTTTTCATTTTTGTTTACGTTTTTATATCCTTGCTACCTGTTTATTAAATTCTGCGGGCCAACTGGCTTCCTCCCATTGTGCTCCTGAATGGGATCGCCAGAAACATCACCTCACGAACCTTCGCTTCTTCACTTATATGAAGATTAATGGCTTGATAGTTCGCTAGCATGGTGGTGGAGTTTGGTGCAAGACATTCCTTACAGTTAGTCTCGTTGGTACTGACCATCCGGGTTCTGCTGGACATTGATTTGGAGATCATTGCGTCATGAGTTTCTTAGGATTTCACCCATAACCCTAAATTGTCCCCCACTAAGATCTACACTGTAATAAACACCCCGAATACATCCATATACAGCTTCTGGTGAAATAAAACTCAAATCATGCCTGGGTCTTTATGAAACCCATCTCACTGTTGTACAAATTGGAAATTCTGCCAGCCTTGACCGAGTGATTGATTTATTTTTTTCACAATTTTGACCTCATCCCTATTCCCTGTCTCTTTTTCACTTAGGTTCTCGAGTCTATAAAGATTAGCTGCAAAGACCTGCATGCAAAATCATGCCTTTCTGTTCGGCCAGCAGTCGAGGAGTGTTTGACCATGGTCGAGCCACAGCGTTTGGCCTACGATTGGCTTCCATCGACGTCCGGATCGTGGAGACTGCATAGCTGAGGAAACTGGACTATTCTCAAACCAGTCTGTGGGCTTCAGCTTGCTCCATAAGATCTGCTCAAGATTTCAAGAAACTTGCGCAAGGTTGAGGAGGACTTTGCGTCTTCTGTTCGTACAAGAAAAACAGCATGCAAGTTGTTTTGTAAAGTTTCTTTGTTTAGGTTTTTTGAAGGCTGGCTGACAAGTTCACACCCTTCAACTTCCAGGTAAGCACAAGAATTACACTTTAGCAGAAAACCCACTGCAAATATTTCTGCTTGTTTTTTTTGTTTTTTTATTATGTTATGTAAGGCCATGGTTAGCGTCTACGTGCAGAATGGCTCCGTATACGATGCTTAGACTTCTGAAACATCGCATGTTGCATTCACGCTCTTTTACAGCCAGAGCGTTCAGGCCTCATTTTTCACCTTCAGAATGCAAGCGAGCCTCATTCTTTTCAGTCTCCTTATCTCCGGCCATCAAAGGTCAGTATTAGCATTCATCAACCGCCTCTGAATTTTGGTTATACGACACCTTTTCTTAAGGAGCGGCTTGTCTGTGGAGTGGCTCCAGACCAAACTCGGTACATTCGTGTTGCTCTAGTACAACACGTTGTGTGTTAATCTGATAAGTGGCCTAGGGTGAAAGCAGGGAGTGTGCATTACCAAGAGAGTTAGTTAGATCTGCTTAGTCAGTGCCCTGAAGCCGTTCCAACCCAAACAGGCCACTGTTCTGATGTCTGTACACACAAGCCTGGCAGGCTGCGCTCGCTGAGCAGCCGGTGTCCGCTTGCTGTCACCTGAAGCGGGCCTGAGACGTGGCAGTGGCTCACACACACACAGAGTTCTTTACTCACTCATACTAAGAGAGAGCAAAAAAGAAAGAGAGAAGGAAAAGGGCGAAAGCCCGGCCTGGTTGCCTTTCATTAGGCCAGCGACAGCCCCACAGGGAGCGTAGCGTGTCACGGAGCTCCGTGAAACAAAAGGAACGCAGGACGTGAACGGCTGCCAAGACCACGCTGCTAATTGGAGATAATTAATGCCATTAATTAGGCACCAAGAGAAGGGGGGGTATGCTAAAGAGAAAGTGGAGACAGATGGGGATGAGGCCGAGGAGGACACGGACAGATTTGGTGTTTAGCCACAGTGTCCGATTCCTGTCTATGTTCAGGGCCTCGATCCTGTAAGGCCCTTCTGGGATAGGCTTGGCACTAGATGATACCATTAAACCAACAATTAGAAGAAGGTTTGGACCTGAATATACTAATATATTATATTAATCCTTATGGTTGAGGCACCAGGGCAATACAGCCATCCTACTTCCTTATCCAACTAGATGAGGAAGTAGATCCGTTATGTCCAGAGGTACCGAATAGGACATTTTGGGGCTTAGGATGGAAGAGGAACCATCCCAAACAGGGTTCTATGGACAACTAAGAGGCAATAATCAAACAAATAACCTGCAAGGATACGTTCAAGGCAGTAAACAAGTAATGAAACCACTCAGGATCTGTTGAGTACCTCGCAGAGTTCCCTCAACGATAGCTGAAACCAGAACCGACACCAGTACCAATGAACAAAGATACAAGAATTATGATTCTTGGTCCAAAGTGAGGACTGAACCTTTACCGGGCTTGTTTCAAACAGGAAGTGCCTAACCTAATACAGTGTAAGAGAAAACCTGATTTAATCACAGTAATAAGGTGTACGTTCAGGTGAGTCAGCTAGTGGATGCTAGGACAGCTGGGGATTGGAGATTCTCTGTGCCAAAAGCGCCAGTCCGACATGGTTAAGTCGCTGTATCTCTACTTCGGCCGACAGATTTAGCTAATCAAATCTCCTGCCAGGATAAGACCTTCCATGAAGCTAATTAAAAGTGAATAGCATTTCTGGTAAATCCGACTCAAAGGTTAGACGAGTGCAAATATAAACAAATCGTATACAAGCTTTTGGGCAGGAGGTGTGGTGGGGATCCTTTTTGTCAATCCTGTCCACCTGCCTCTTTGTTTTACTAACGAGCTGTACAATGCCTCAAAGAATTACCATTCATATTCAAAACCTATGGTAGAGAATTTTGTAGGTTTCTGTTGAGTGAGCAAGCAACAAACAAAAAGAGAGAGTATGCAAGTGAGAAAAGTAAGACACCTGCGTCGACTCGTGACTCCATGACTTTTCGGTATCGATCTCAAATTTAATAGTCAACGCTGCAGCGGCGCTTTAGGACTTCCGTCTGTCTAACTCTCTTACCTCATTGTCTGCTCAGTCTCCTCCTAATGCATCACCAATGATCATGTCGTGCCAGAATCGTTAAGCGCATGACAAATATTTATACAGAAGCATATTTAATGTCTTGCAGGGTGGACTTGCCCAACACTTAGCCATTTACACAGACTTTGATAAATATAGAAGATTCCAAAACTATAGATAATGGTGTGTGTGTGTGTGTGTGTGTGTGTGTGTGTATGCAAATGCATGAGAGAAAGAGAGAGAGAGAGAGAGAATGGGTTTGATATGCAGTGACATTTATGCTCAAGGAAAAACCGATATGCCAACACTTGACCTCTTCTAGCGGCAAATTTTTGTTAAGCCGCTCAGATCCGAAAGACAAAAGGCAGGAGTGAAATATCGGTGCGAAAAATAACAAAAATGTGAATGTCGTGCAACGATACTTCATGTTTATCAAGCTGTCGATCTGCGTGTGACGTGTATACCGTAATCAAACCGAGCCGCTTTCGCAGGTTCTACTTCAAATCAAGAGCGCGAGAACAGCCGGTACACACGAGAACTCTGCTGTGTGACGATCGCAACGTTCCTTAATTCGTTCACCACCAGGTGAACCCCTTTAAGTCCCGCAGCTAAGCACTAAGCCGCGTAGACAAGGCATGTGCAAAAACAATGCTAGGTCTGTGCAAAGGGTTTCCTCTTTTTTATCATTCCGTCTAATCCGTGTTCAAATCTGAATCAATTAGCTAATTGCTTCTGTTGGAAGCTGTGCTCCTCGACGAGGTCTTTTCTGATGAGGCAGAAACTTCTGGTGATTTGACAAATGCTGAAGCATGTAGGGAATCTCATTAGGAATCACATTACCCAATATTCAGTTGGCAGACATGGAAATAACGAGCATCGGACTATAATTCACTGCCGACGGCTGCAATACGCTACTCGGGAGCAGCCGAGGTACGGCATGGATATCGATGGCGTGCGTTCCAGCACCGGTGTCTCCATGAATAAATAAGCGAGGCACCGTGAAATATCTGTGCTTGGGCCCCTTTTGCCACACTCCCAATGTCATGGAATTTCACCCCACCCCCTCTTCTCTCTCCCTCCCTCTCTCTCTCTCAGAAAGAGAATTCATGGATGCGGGTATTAACCGGGTGTGTTCACCCCCCTGCTTGCTTGGCTCTTTTTCCTCTCCCCTTACAAGACTTTCCAACTCCCGAAAACCATTTCAGCCCTGCCCCCACATTTTTTTTTTTTTCCTCTTACAGCCCAGCTTCTGGAATCGATTTGGGGTGTGGGGCCCGTCTAGGGTAGTAGACATGTTTGCATGAACTCCTGATGTTTACACACACACACACACACACACACACACACACACTTCCAGAATAATGCCATGCGCACTCACTTCACTAGTTATGTAACATGATTACAACACACCTCGACAAACAACAAAGCTACAGAGCTAAGCTGTCATGCTAAACAACAAAAAATTAAATTCCCGCTCAATTCCGTTCACCACACAAACACACACCCTTATAGATCACGGTTAAGAAGAGAGGGAACAACAAGACAATGACGGTGCAATACTTCAGGCAAGTCGCTGACCTAGAACAAGGAGATTGTTTAGGACCCTGGGGAAGTCCTAGTCCCTCACCTCTCTCTCTCCTTTCCTTCACACACGTATTACAAAACCCAAGCCCTCCCCCCTCTCGCTGTATGCTAATTCTGCACGCAAACGCACAGGCCACTGAGTCCCGGGAGGAGGAATAGTGTGGCCTCTCTCTCCATCTCTCTCTCTCATTCCTTCCCCCTCCCTTGCCAATAAGGGATGGGTGTCAGCAGCCTGCAGAAGCTGTTGCCATGGAGACGGGTCCTGTCTGCACTCTGTCCCCCAGGCATCCCGGATCAAGACGAGAGAGAGAGAGAGAGAGAGAGAGAGAGAGAGAGAGAGAGAGAGAGAGAGAGAGAGAGAGAGCGGCTGCAGCAAATGATGGCTAGGATATGAGACAGCAAAACATCAACCCCACACACACACACAGAAAAAATAACAAGTATATGTTCTCGCTTCCTCTTCCGTAACTCTTTGATCTGGATAGTATCAAACATTTTCACCGACACACATATTGAACAGTTTGTTCAGACACCTCGCAATGTGTACGTGTGTGTGTACGCCTTATATCCAGTACCGTGCTTCCTTCCACCCGTGTCTTAACGGTCTTTAGCCAGAGGCGAGATCCAGCTCCAGTCAAAAAGGGGCTTTCCTTTTCTCCCGCTTAAGGGAACAATGTGTCAAAATGAGAAACGTGAGACATCACGTTCGTGCTCTCGCGTGCCCGCGAAAGGTAGGCGAACAAGAGAAGGTTTGGCCTGGGGAACAATAACAGATGTCTTTTGTCTGCTGACTGTAGACCATCATTTAGACTTTCATTACTTAAACTGCAATTCTGAAAAGAACGGCCCTTAAGGGGAGAGCGAGATGTGTTATTCAGGAGAAAATGGTATATATCTTAGACTTCGGAGGCGTGTGTGCATTGTATGCGAGTGTGTGTGCGCGCGAGTGTCGAGTACGGACCAATCAGGACCTCTGCTCTGCAGTCACCTTCCCCAGCACCATCACAGGAAGGAGGGAGCAAGAGAGGGAGAGAGAGAATTCCCTCTGCGTCTGGGCCAGATTAAACTGGCTTTGTAATCCGCTTGGTTTTCACCCTCTTGTCCTCGGCTCCGTGTGCGTGTGTGTGTATGTGGGGAGAGAAAGCGAGTGCGCTACACTTGTGTCAGGGTCACTGACCCGCACAACTGATGCAGGTGATGAGTTGACAAAGCTCGTGCTCCAGACCGGAGCCGGATTGAAACAGAGGGGGAAGAAAAGCCAGATTGAAACAGGAGGGCAGGTGGAAACACACACACACACACACACACACACACACGCCTCTAGAAACCAGTGTGTGTGAAAAAGGTGGCAGGAGGAGGGGAGGAGCCGGACAAACTCGTCCATTCAGCTTTAAATAAGCTAATCGCACTGACCGGGCCAACAGTTCCACTCAGACAGACGGACGGACAGACAAGGCTTTTCCATCTCCCGTCCAACACGACCACTGGGAGAGGCATTCATTCAGCGCCGAGACTCTAATCAAATGCACCTGGCTAGAGCGTTCACAACACGTACAGTGTCCAGTCCTAAATACGACGTTTGCGTTCTTTTCTACGAGAACACCGGGTTTCTCGAAAACTGTTCAGAATAAAGAAACCCTTCGAAATGTATTTGTTACGAACGCACCCAATCGAACGTCAGTCAAGTCGCGCGTCTGTCCGGGCGAGTTTACGAACTTTTTTTTCAGCCAGTGAAAGCCGTTTCAAAAGAGTCAACCCACGATACCACAGTTGCCTTCAGCATGCGTTCAAAAGCTAGGTGATTTTTCGGGTGTTTTTTTTGTTGACAGATCGGTGGCGTGGGCGGTCTGTTCTATTTTTAGCCCAAGCTTGATGGCAAGACTTCCTGTGAGGAGCCTTGACATGGAATGCTTGACTTGGGTCGGTTCTTCGTAAGCAGCCGTACAGTTTACATACGCTTCGTATTGGTCACATTTGTCATATTTTTGGGTGTCTGGAACAGATTATCTGCGTTTACAGATAATTATTTATAATAATATAATTATTTCTTATGGGTAAATTCATTTCGCAGTACAAAGAACTTGCCTCCGAAACCAATTAAATTCACATACTATATAACAATATACGGTTTATATAGCATATAGTTATATCGTGTTAATCTGTGTTGTTTTGCTTAGCACTGAAGCTGAACATCAACGTTATAAAGATTATATAACATGTGTGTGTGCACCTGGTCAGTAATGTACCCTTAGGTCAAATACAGTTGGGGTTTATATGATGCGAGTTGCTACTTACCTCATCATTAAAGAGCAAATGGCTCCTGGTCACTACTGACCCTGTGGCACTGTGGAGCAACGTGCAGGTGTAAAACACACACACACACACAGTCTTGTCTAGAGTCACCATTAATCACTGCATTAACGCAACACACCTCAACACCAACTCTTACCAAGTCTATATTAGAAGACTCCAGTGTGAGTCGAGCGCAGTTCGAATCGGGGAAACGACTCTGAATCGACTCATCTAAAAAGGAGGTGACCTGAACTTGAAAACAGTTTCACTGAGCGCCAATTTGTCATGAACTGTGCAAAAGCTGTAGCGCGGGAAAGATACCATGTGTTCAAAATAAAATGGAAAAAAAAAAAAAAAGAATTAAAAAGAAAAGAAAAAGAATCAAACCGCTAAATACGACTCACTATTCATTGAAATCCAGCTCATTCATTTATTTAAATTGTCAAGACTTTTTTTTTTTATAAATCTTTTGTCATTTCCAAAATGGGTGTGATGAAAAGGGGTGGGGCTTAAAAAAAACAAAAAAAAAAAAAAAAAAAAAAAAACCAACAGACGAAGTTTTTCCATCTTGGGCACATCAAGATAACGTCTAGCCCCCAGTCTCTACAAAATGCTAAAACCTGGTGGTGTGTGTGTGTGTGTGTGTGTGTGTGTGTACTGACCATGGTCACGTGGCCATGAATAATTAAAATGCACAATGAAGACAAATGTTTTGCGCGTGCGGTCAATAGCATGGCTGGGTGGCTCGCATTCAGCGCCACTGATCAGCGTTACAAGCTCGATAGTCATCTAAGAAAAGCAAATGGCTTTGATCAATGCTACTTAAAAGATTATCGATCACGGGCCTGGACGCTTTTTTTCCCCTCTTTAAAGACTAAAAAGAACGCACAAAGACGCCTGGAGTTGAGCTGTGAAATACCTCGAAAAAGAAAAAAGGACAAGCCTCGAAAATGCTAATGTTGCTAATGAAACGTTCGTGGGAATCGGTTAGCGCGTTCGGGTGCTTTGGTGAGTCGTTAGCCATGTTAGCGTCAGGTGGGCAAAAGTTACTGACTTCTACATAGACGGAGCGATGCAGCAATGCTTTAGCCTTTAAACTGCCACCTAGCAGAGTCTCTAAACTGTATATAAAGCATTGCATTCTGGGAGTCCAAAACTTAGACTACGTTTGCGTTGGATTTCTATCAGCGAGGGAGAAAAGAAGCTCTTGTCCTTTTGTTTTCCGGAGCTGACGGCCAAAACTGGCCATCGTCCCTTCACGAAAACGCGGCTCCGTGCAGCCAATTAGCGTCGGGATCGCGATTGTTTCTGCGTAAACATATTTACCGTGTTACAGGGTGGAGTTTCTCTTTAAAGACAGCTCTCCTTGTTCGTTTGCTCTCAGGGGAGTAAAATGGTGCCAAACTTTTTTTTTTTTTGCCTACCCGCCGAGCCTCCTCCAGAACGAAACATGGGGGTTGCACAATATGGTGAGGTGTCCGTGTTAACAATACGGCATGCAAAAACGGCCAAAACGTGTGTAATGAAAGAACTCTCGTGTTCAAACAAACAGCACTAACACACACACACACACACTGCCCTTGACCTTTCTCGATCCTTCTTCGACCCAGCCGGTATATCCGAGACTTTAATGCAGTCACTCAGACACATCCTGAGGTGTGTGTGTGTGTGTGTCGATGGGGTAAGAAAGAAAAAATTCAAGAAACACACTTCGAGAGGACATTCAAACGTAAGGGACAAGGACATCTGCACAGAGAAGAGGACATATCACGTGAAGAACAGCGAGAAAGTTAATTATTATTAAAAACATACATAAAAAAAGTTGCTAGTGTTTTAGATCGTATGCTGAACTAAACTCACATGCACAAAAATACTAATTATTAAAAAAAATAAATAATAAAAAATACAAAAAATAATAGTAATAATAATAATAATAATAATAATAATAATAATAATAATTAGTAGTAATCTTGATTATTACTAAGCCAACTTAATGCCTAGGGTTTTTTTTTTATACAAGTGTCGATCTTTTATTTATTTATTTTTTTAAATCAAACAAAACCAACCATTTTAATAAAAAAAAACACAGACTACATGTGAACAAATTCATAATCTGAAATGTAAAAGTTTTTTTCCCTCCGCTCTTTACAGAATTAGTTCTGCTTTCAAGCACAGAAATGAAAATGACTCATTTTTATGAGCCATGAATTGAGGGAAACGACTCCTTTTTGTGAATCATGAATCGATGGAAATGACTCCCTTTTCTAAGAGCGTGGTTATAATGGAGGGCACTGGGATTTAGTGTCTGTGATTTGGCGGATGCTCGCGCCGAGAAGGGGCTGGGCTTCGAACAAAATACGACACGGTGTCTGCTGGCGGTCTGAAGAGAAGAGCTTTTTTATCTCTGTATTCAGTGACTCATGCGACGCTGTGCTAGCAGACGGACTTTATCGATTATGAGTGGACAAGCCGTGCTGGGAAGCTCCTCTCCGATCCAGGTGTGGAGTCGAGTTAAGCGTGCAGTGATTCAAGGCCAACATCATCAACATACACCTCCCGCTATTCGTTAATAATTTGTTAGACATTTTGAAAGTCAGTATTGTTTACAATAACATTAAGAAACAACACGGAGCAGATGACGGCATCCAACAAACCGGGATATCTACCGCTAGAGTCAAAGCTAGATTAAATATAGAGCACCGAAAAAAAACGACTTCTGATGATGCTCCCATGCAGAAATAAATCCAGACACATAATATGAATGGAGAAAAATACAGAAAAAAAATTCAGAGACTCTCCAAATCAGGTTCCAGACGCAAAGCTGCCCAGGTTCCATCGATTCCTCACTCTGGATGCTACAGGGAGATCGTGTTCCTCCCCTTGCTCCATACAGCGTAGCGTAGGACGAAGGATGACGGCCCGGCGTGCAGGTTAGCATAAACATCTGCTTATGTCTTCAGTGTGTTTGGGTGTTGTAGCATCCGTGAGCGTGTTACAGGTGTTCGTGAACGATATGGCTAAGAACGTCTCTCAGGATTCGAACTTATGACCTCGTGCTTCGTTTCACGTGGTGACTTTTTCAGCTCCTATTTTTCCTTTACTACAAAGATTCGCATTTTGACAAAAGGGCGGAGTTTGTGGCTTCAACTGAAACAGGCCCAGGTGTTCTTTTTCTGTTGCTCTCTCTCACACTACACACACACACACACACACACACACACACACACCAGGTGGCAGCGTGGTCAGTAGGGAAGCTGTGAGGAGTCACAGGTATAAAAATAGTAATCAGGGAGCATAAGCGTGTGTGTGTGTGCATGCGTGAGAGTGTGTTTGTATACGATCGAATGAGTATTTTACACGGAACCTAATCGCGCTTTATAACCGTGGTGAGCAGAAAAGCATGTCAAGTTGCTCGACACGAATAGACAGACCGACGCTGATTATTAGCTCTCTAATAAAGGCAGAAAAATAATGGTTATCATTTTCAGCTGCGATGCTTTGTTTTCCTGTTATTATTCTACTTTGGAACTTTATTGCATGTTTACAAGCCGTTAAAGACGTAATTACTTTCCCGTACAATATTAAAAACATATATTCGACTATAAAACCATTTGGTTTTGGCGAGATAAGGACGCTTCACGCGTCGGCGGAAATAATAGTGATAAAACCGTAATCCAAGCCAACAATCCAACCGCTCACTTACGCTAAGTGCTAATTCGACGCTTTAATTCTGTGATGTTCAGAAGAATCGCCTCGGCGTTTTCGGGAAAATGAGCTCGGGTAGAACGTGACGTACCTGCTCGCGGCGGGCGTCGTCTACATAGCAAGGGACATCTCGGTGTTCGGGACGGGAAGGTGACGAGTGTGTGGAGTGTGTCTGAGTGGGGCGCGAACAGATGTAGAGTGTTTGCCTCTCATCTCCACCGAGCAGCCTGGCACGGGCCGTGTGGCCAAACACACGCATATGCGAGAGTGCGTGTGTTTGTGTGTAGACACGCAAGCGAGCAAACAAGAGCGTGTGCACTCTCACACAAACACAAACACACAATCTATCAAAGGGAGGCTCTTTTTTTTGGGGGGGGGGGGGGGGGGTTTGGGGGAGTTTGGATGGGCAGCTGGTACTTGAGACTGATGTACTTGCACCCTCTCCTCCTCCTCATCAACCCCCCACCCCCTTCAGTTGGTATTGGCCAAGATGCTAGAACAGCACCAGACACAGGCAGAGCCAAGGGTCTAGTGCCAACACTGCCTGCCAAAACACAACAAGAACGAGAGAGAGAGAGAGAGAGAGAGAGAGAGAGAGAGAGAGGGGAGAGTGAGGAAGAAAGAAAGTGAGAGCGAGAGAGTGAGAGCAAAAAAAAAAGGAAGTGAGAGTGAGATACAGAGAGAGAGAGAGAGAGAGAGAGAGAGAGAGAGAGAGAGAGGGGAGGGGAGAGTGAGGAAGAAAGAAAGTGAGAGAGAGAGAGAGAGAGAGAGAGAGAGAGAGAGAGAGGGAGAGCAAAAAAAAAGGAAGTGAGAGTGAGAGAGAGATACAGAGAGAGAGAGAGAGAGAGAGAGAGAGAGAGAAAGTGAGAGAGAGAGAGGGAGAGAGAGAGAGAGAGAGAGAGACAGAGGGAGAGAAGGAGAGAAAGAGAGAGAAAGCAGAAGGGGGAGCGTGAGGGAGAGAGAGGGAGAGAAAGAGAAGAGGGGGGAGAGAGGGAGGGGGAGTGAGAGAGTGAGAGAGAGTAAAAGGCAGGGGAGAGAGATTGTGTGAGAGAGAGGGAGAGAAAGAGAGAGAGAAGGAGAAGGGGAAGAGTGAGGGTGAGAGAGTGAGAGAGGGGAAGAAAGAAAGGGGGGAGAGAGGGAAAGGGAGAAAGGGAGAGAGGGAGAGAAAGAGTGAGAGAGAGGGGGAGGGGGGAGAGTGAGAGAGTGTGAGAGAGAGGGAGAGAGAAAGGGAGAAACAGAGGTACAGAGAGGCACGAGAGAGAGAGAGAGAGAGAGAGAGAGAGAGAGAGAGAGAGAGAGATACAGAGAAGGAAAAGGGGGAGAGAGAGGGGAAGAGAGAGGGAGAGAAAGAGAAGAGGGGAGGGGGGGGAGTGAGAGAGAGTAAGAGGCAGGGGAAGAGAGAGTGTAGAGAGAGAGAGAGAGAGAGTGTGAGAGAGAGAGAGAGAGAGAGTGTTTTGGAAAGACAGAGCAAAGCAATCACCACAGACAGAAGACAGGCATGATTTGGAATGATCCTGTCCCCGACTTGTTCAACTTTCTTCCTTTCGCTTCCCTGTGTAATATCTGGCCACCGAAGTGTCCGGTGGAATCCGGTTTAGTTCAGCATGGTCAGTGGGAACCTGAAGCCTGTCTCAGGGACCCGGAGCACAAGGCAGGAGACAATCACAATGACGATGATAATCAACCTACAAGGAATGCCTTTAACCGGACATGCACTCACAGAGGCGCGAGGCAAATCCGCTCAAATTACAAATCTACATGCGGCCTTGCTTGTTCCACCCACACCGTTATTTCCAAGAGCGTACATGAGGCATGGCAGCACTTCACCCTCGATCTGTCGGGATGTTATGAGGCCAGATAACTGAAAACGCTTAGGGGAAAACAGATCATTAGGACTCTTTTGGTGGTTACAGTTGTTATAAAGGAAGTGATGACCGGACATCGATTCGCAGATGCGTCGGAATAAAATATAAAAACCTGCAGGTCTAAAAACAAATTAAACCTGCTGTAGGAAACAAATACAGGAGCTATGGAAAGGATAGAAACACTCTTGCTTTCTCTTTAGTGTATAAGCACACACACACACACACACACAAACACACACACACACAGGATCAAATATTAACCGTACGCCTGCAGTGAGCATGCTCAGAGCACCGCAGAGGAAGCAAACAGCATTTTAACCCTGTTATTGCCGGCAACTTCCATTGATACGCTGGTCATTTGTGAAAATACAGCAAACCTACATGCTTGCTTTTGTTTTTTAAATTATGGCTATTATTATTATTATTATTATTATTATTATTATTATTATTAGGTAGAATTAATGGCGCTTGATTGATGACAGCCACCCTCTCTATCTCCCCGTCTCCTCCCAGGATATTATCATGCTGGCCGCACTTCTCTGTTTCCCCAGAGCACGCGAGCGAGGGAGCATGCATCATGGAGAAAGAGCGAGATTACCCAATCAATCTTCCTGAGAGAGAGAGAGAGAGAGAGAGAGAGAGAGAGAGAGAGAGAGAGAAAAAAAGAGTGGTGGTGTATGTGTGAGAAAGCCAGAGAAGCAGAGCCGGCGCAGTCGAGTTCCTGGTCCGTACACGGGCCCGCCTTATCGTGGCCATCGGTTTGGGCGATGGTGTTATTGACGTCACACTGGCTGATTACTCGAATGACTGAATAAACATCGCTGCAGTTTCTACTCCACACCATAACCAAAATATTTACACTGGTATAAAAGGCAAGCAGCGGCCCGCAGAGGGAATTAAAACCTGGGCACAGCACCATGGGGACGATCTCCATTCTGATTGGTGGGAAAATCCCGGGTATATGTTAACATGCTGATGTATAGAATACGCCACCATTCGTACGGCAACGGCATTTATATTATTATAACATAATAATCGACGTCGATCGGCTCAGCACGGACTAGAACTAGGATAATACTCCCTAACAAATAAAGAACCGCGGTTAAAATAATATTTTATTGATTGCGTCGCTTGTATTTGGCAAGTCACTACTTTTCCACGTAAATCTGGATTACAGCCAAAACGTAACTACAGGGTTACCTCGTCGTCAAAACTTATAAGGAAGTAGAGAAAGTCATGGAAAGCATGTGTTTTTCGACGAAAGAGAGGAAAACAAGAGAGCCAGATGGAGACACGGCCACGCGACACCGCCGACAGACCTCTGGAACTGGAAGGAAACGGTATGAAAGCACGCGCTCATGCGGTGGAGCTACGCCAGCCCATAACCAGCCAAACTCCCCCCCCCCTTTTTTTTTGAAAGGCGTGCAGCTTTAATCTGAACAAAACGCCTCACCAAAACACTCGCTACTGAATCTTTTGTTCTTCTAAGAGGCCCCGTAAGGATTTATGAGTGCGGGTGTCTTGGGAACGCCGAGCCAAAAAACGAGGTCTCGGTTAGAGCGGCGAGATGAGAGAGGCGACCCCTCATAGATCGAGCAGCTACTCCGGGACAGCTGTGATAAATGGCGCTGGACGGTGCGCTGTCCGATCAATGCTCATTATGGCGAGGACGCCGAGAAACCAGGCACCTCTGGCGTTCGGCCAGGCCTCCAATCCCACCAAATCCCTTAGGCTTAGCCCCTCAACCGCTCCCGGGATTAGGAGATTAGAGTACTGTAGTCCATTATCTCCCCAGAAGGCTGGGAGGACAGAGTGGGAGATGGTGACGGCCAGGATGAACCCCACACACACTCACGCACACCTGTGCAAAGCAACTGGCCGGCAAAAAGAAAAAAAAGGAATAATGGCAGCGAGCTAAACACATCATAAATCACCCGACTCAAGGACGCGCTAGTGGACCTTGCTGAGACGTGCACGCCGAGCGGCGGTGGCTCTCCAAATACACACGGGAAAACAGACGCTTTAAAGAGATAAAGGAAAAATCCTCAGAGACTTTCACTAAAGAAGAGATGGGGGAAAAAACCCCAAAAAAACACACACACACACACACACACACACTCTGTTGTGATTACAGCACCGCTTTTGGAAGAAAAAAAAACCTCTGGTGATGAAAGTGCAGCCTATATTAATCATATTTGACCAGCATTCACCAAATAAACGGTCAGCTCATTACCACTGTCTGGCCCTGATGATGAGAGAATGAAAGAAGTCGCAATCACGGAAGAACCGTTTCTGGCCGATCAGAGCCGGTCCGTCATGTGAGCGCGCTACAGTTTAAGCAACAAATATAAAAATAAATAAACCACTGTGGGTTACTGTGATCAGTGATGCTCAGGTCCACCCGAGCACGCCGGCCCAGGAGGTGGCGGCAGTGTGTGAGGGCAGTCTGGAGTGACCATCTCCATGACAACCACCTTTGTTTTCTTTTTTAATTCACAAAATCACAATCTTTCCAGAAGGACGCGTCAACTTTTCCGTCACTTTCACGACCCCTTAACCCTTTGATCCGCGTAACACGGGTCTAGCTCCACCCACTGAAGCAGAAGCGGTGTTGGCACTTACGTAGTCATGGAAGGCCTTGGCCTCGCTGGAATGCTCGCAGGTCTCGCGTCTGTCCGGTGCGGCGCAGTACAGATCCCAGAACACGCTGCAACGACATCAAAAACAACGGTTACAGTACTGTAAGGAACTCTGAACAATGTTTATTTAGCAAAACAGAAAGCTAGAGATCTTTCTAGTAAAAAAAAAATTAGGATTTAGAGAAGAATAGAAGTGGTCGGGGCTTCCACGTAAGCTCTAGATCCGTGTCTCGCGTGGGTTTTCGCGGTGAGAGCCGTCGTTTCTCCAGAGCTAACTCGAGGAGCGCCACACAGGAAATCCAACGTTCCTTTTTCCAGCTACAGCGCTTTCCATTTTAAAATAAGGCGCACTAAGCGATGCACGACTCTCAGATTCTCCTGAAACTCTCCGTCCACTTGGCACGAGCAGCAGGTTACAGATCAATTAAGCCAGGGATTTCCTCAATTAAGTCCACTCAGGTCCTCCAGGGCCGCCGACGGGGAGCACAAGGGTTCCTTCCAAATGGCATTTTAATTACTGCACTGTAACTAAGTACCTGTTTAACACGTCCAAATTAGATCACTCCTGGTCTTTAGACATCGATTTAATGGATAACCAATAAAGCTACAGGGGGTGAGGTGGGGGGGGTGAAGAAAGAAAGAGAAAGAGAGAGAGAGAGAGAGAAGAGTCAGGACTCATGAAGTACCAGTTGACGAGACTGTTTAGATACTTCCGGTCATGAAATCATTGGTTTTTAGTTTTAGCAAGATCATGTCTCGGGGTGCGATCCACACTGGGGTTTTTTCCTCTACGTTAAATGTTTACTGGGATGAGAAACATTCTGAAAAATAAATAAATAAATAAATAAATAGATAGATAAATAAATAAATAAACAAATCAGCAGGAAAATAAGAGCGGGAGAACCGGACTCTTTGTGCATGGGAGTGGGGGCCATTAATGGGTAGCAGAAACCAAAAACAGACGACAAAAGGAGAAAAAGATTCCATAGCCGACGTCTATGAGGACTGGCTCATAGAAAACTCGCTCCGAAACGTAGTGGAAAATGTTTTAATAAATTTTTTTTTTTTAATAAATAAATAAATAATACCATAACAGATTGTATAGACACACCGCCGTTTTTTTTACCTTTTCTTGATTCCGGAAAGTAAATTTCCGTATCTAAACGTAGCTTTATTAAGGAGTATTATAAAAAAGCAATAAGCAAGAAAACGACGTCACAGATCTCGTTAAAGTGTTAGTGCACGGAAGCTCAGGATCGCAGGTACGGATTTCAAATTCCAACTAGTAGGATCGGCGAAAATTTCAACTCTAGTGAACAAATAAATTTGCAACCTGTCGCACTTAATTCGAGGCAAACGCCGTCTTCACGCAGGGTAAGGCCGAAAACCGCTCCCTGCCGTCGTCTTGAATGAAGTCATGGTGCTTCTTCACGGACCGAACAAAAGCGTCGACGGAGCTGAGCTCGGATGCTAATTGGAAGGAGCTGCATTTTCATGTCAATTACTATTCTTTCAGGACTTGGGCTACACCTAAGGGTATTAAGGCCATCTCCTACAGACAGGAAACGACATGGGGGTTGAAGCTGGAACAAAAGTAGACCTAATATCCCATACGTTTCTCTTTTCTATGGCGTTTACGGCCACCTTTCGCATGCGTATGTGGGGAGATTCACGAATAACAACTGCAGAAGAACTCTAGAGTCACAACTTAAAACTGAGCTCTCGAGTTTTACGTAGATTTTTTACCAAGATCACGACAAACCTGTTGTACAAATCTGTTGCTGAAAGAACTGAAGGGTCCAGAATCGTCCGCCTTAAATAAATAATCCTCATAGCTGCCACAGAAGTCCAAATTTGCTTCTATGTTAAATTAAGGATTGGTTCCCGCTGAAGAAAGTTCATTACTCCGTGAAAAAATAAATTATTACTAAATTTGAGATTTTTATCTCTCCTTTACATACGATAAATCAACCTCACAAACCTGAAACTTTTTTCATCGTCTCATGTCTGATTTATTCACGTCTGTATCCTTTGTATAATTAAACTCCCTTGTATACTTTCTTAACCTAGAAGATTTCCCACAAGGCCAAGAGTTAAAATAAAATCAACGCCTGGTTACGGAGATCGTAAGTTAAAAAATTAAGCACAATTTTTAAACGTGTTTTAATATTTTCAATTTTATTTATTTATTTATTTTTTTTTAAAGCCCACTATACCGTCCTACAATTAACCCCAATATCACAATAATATAATCTTCCGAAAGCACCTAAAGAATCTTTTCATGAACCTTCCTTTGAAGTCCATCAGGAGGCGACTGATAGACTCGATCCTTTAATTAAGCTAAAGAGAAATAAAGGTTAAATGAGCTGATCAGGAGGCGTCAATAGACGGGTGGAGGGAGAAACGATTAGGAGAAGAGATCTGAGGAGCAGTGGAGGTGGTGGAGGGGTGTATTAATCAAAACCTGCATCCCTTCTTGGCTCTTGGTGAACTCAGGAAACCTCCAGGCTGTTGACCCTGTGGCCTGTTGACCGGCCTGCCCCCCAACGAGAGGAGAGAGGGAAAGAAGGGGAAAAAAAAAATGACAGCAGGGAGGTGGGGATTTGGTCACTGCGCACAAAGGAGAGTGGTATGCAAAGAGTTAATCCGCTCTCTCGGGGCTGTGTGTTGGGGGGACAAAAGGACACAGCCAGAGACAAAGGTTGGCGGTGGGGGTAAGAGCGAGGGCGTGTCCTGCCTTCACTACACCATCTGGGGCTTTTGTTTTCTGGCGGTGGGCGGAGTCTGCGAGCGCAAGGCTGAGGGTCACGCCGGAGCTGCCGAACACGTAGGCCGTCTCTGTCCCGTTTGTTCAGGTAGCGCAAATTGGGAGAAATATGATTCTCTTGGGGATTGATGAACAATACTGACGGTGATCGATATTACACAAGGAAGAAAAAAAAAAAGATAAGGAAACAGGAAACCTGACGTACCACCACCATGAATGCAGGAATCCTGGGGGCTCTCCTAGAGTAATGTTCTTCTCCCACCGGATCTGAAAAACACACACATACAGGAAGATAAACGTTAGGTGTTCCAAACATGCTTCCTGTTGCGCCATATTTAAAGCCGTATTTCTGGCACCGGCGCAGACAACAACGAATCGTTTCATTCTCTCTCCTAATGGACCACCGAGCATCTGATCTCTATCTGTACACAACGCTGGCGGCTTCCAATACGTCCCCCGGCCATTAAGCCCGTAAATATTTCTCTACAACTTTGAGGGAGTCTCGAAGATTGGCGCACTTCCACCGGTTTCTCAGCTCAAGCAACACAAAGACAGAGTTGTGCTTTTCTCTGCAATTTCTTGAAGCGTGTGTATGTCAGCACTCAGGTTTCTGCCATTTATAACTTTTTCTCAGGACCTGAACCCTAAAGTCTGACTTTAATCACATTGAAATTTACGGGAAATCAATCAAAGACACTTTGTGATGAGCTTTTACCTAACAAAAAGGTTTTCTTCTCTTCCCGGTAACAGCACGTACCATAGCCCTTTACTCCTGTTACACATCATCTATTTGTGAAGAAACATCCACAAAACAACTTAGTCCTCGTTATCACTTATGAAAACGTGAAAGTGTTCAGTCAAGTAAATATTTAACACGTACGTAGGAAAGAGAGCAAGACGCCTTTATTATGGCCACACGTACATTACAGCACAGCGGAAGTCTTTTCTTTACGTATCCCAGTTGAGGAAGTTGGGGTCGGAGTGCAGGGGCAGCTATGATACAGCGCCCCTGGAGCAGAGAGGGTTAAGGGCCTTGCTCAATTGCCCAGAGCCTTAACCACTTGAACCACTGGAGACTCCTTCGCTAAAACGTAGTGATAAACGTCTAAATGGAGTCTCTAAATCGCTGCTATGGACATGTGTGAAGCCACACCTACTGACCAATCAGATTCCAGTTATGGGAAAAGATAAACCTTCATCGTTCTCAGACCAAATGATATTAGATTATGACATCCTGTCAAACATTTGCCCCACTACAGGCAAGAAGCACTGATTGGGACAAAGTCAAGTTAATTAATTTCACCCCCAATTAATTATCGTTTTCGCACGCTGCTCTATCTACGGGGGTTTGTTTAGCGTTTAAAACAAGTGATCCGGGAGCATGATGGATTGCGTAAGTGTTCTTGACCCAAGGGTTCAACTGCTATTGCGATGCTTTTTGCTCGCTGGGATACACACACACACACACACACACACACACACACACACACACACACACACACACTCACCTCAGACAAGAAGGTCTGTGCAGATTTCTGAGCACCAACATGTAGCAAGTATTCGTAGACATATAAAGCCAACCTAAGAAGAGAGAGGGAGAGAGAGAGAGAGAGAGAGAGAGATTAGTGTCTATGTATGCACAGACATAATCGTTGCATCAGCAAGCATTAAAACAAAT
This sequence comes from Hemibagrus guttatus, assembly GCA_033459395.1. NCBI lineage: Eukaryota > Metazoa > Chordata > Actinopteri > Siluriformes > Bagridae > Hemibagrus > Hemibagrus guttatus. Next base: position 3,010,380 of record JAUCMX010000005.1, on the reverse strand, counting down.
CAACAATGCTTTTACATTCTATAGCTACGAAGGTTCATTAGGTATAATTAGAAAAGAAGGAAAAGAGCAAGACTTGAAATGAATTATTCAACAAAGCAAAATTTCTGGTAGAAGCCATTGACCAGAAAAAAAACTAAACAAAAAGGAAGACGCCACAGTAACGGATACATCTTGATTTTACACTCATTATCTACCTGACCTGATGGGTGAAGCTAGCAAGAGTCAGGGCTTTTGGTTGCCTGGAACAGAATACAGCGAGCTAAAATGTGTAAACAAAGCTACGAGAGCTCGTGTCGTGACGTATTAGATTGGTCATCTGTTCATGTTAGCGGTCTAGAGAAAAGATGTAGGTGTGAGGTCAGATTCCGGACAAGGTGCTGAGGTCACGTTTATCATCGCCATACAAAACATAAAAGGTTTGTTTTGCAAAACGGTGCTCGTCTTTCTTGAGTCTAGTCGTCCGGTAGGCAAATACAAACAACTCGGACACTTGTTGATTCCGGGTTACTGACCAGCGCAGAGCGAGAATCACGCTAAATTAATCGCACTTCTGAGATACGGTTACAAAACAAGATCGACAGCTATTATCTATTATCACGCAAATACACATCGAAAAATCAGTCACAGCTCTTATTAAAACCTTCACCGAGTTCTCTCCTTCCTCCTCTCATCTATTGATTCTGTTCGTCCATTCATACTGGCAATTAACCAGCTACCCGAGTGCCACGGCTAAAGCTTTCCTCCGTCCTCTCCGCTTCCGTAATAACCACAAAGAAAACATCTCCGGCTCTCTGGGCCGAATTGGCGTGTTGTTTTTGTTTGTTTTTTTTTGCCTTTATGCTTGCGTCGGTTTTCATCTGCTTGTTCGCAGTCAGCCGAGAAAGGGACTCCGTGGGAGGTCGTCGCTCTTTCTGAACTTCGCTTAGAAAATTCTGAATAGGTCTTTGCTGAGGGCATCCGAGTCTACAGCCCAGCTTGCGGCGAGCGTGTCAGACGGCTCAAGGTCACAAGAAAGAAAAAAATGGTTCATGACCTCAAGCAATCGCAGTTACTACTTTAAAATACACTTAGTGTATAAAATATACAGTGTTGTTGTTTTTTTGATAAGCACCCCAACCACTGCTACAGGTCGTAAATAACTAGGATCAGCTTCGTCAAGTGATAAGCTTAGACACAGGACAGGAAGGAGACTTGTACATACGCACAAGCTTTGCGAAGGCGCGAGCAGAATGGCAAACGCCTCCTGCTGAGAGATGTGGGAAAAGGGGGAAACTCAACGACAGCCATAAAACCCAAGGATGAGGGTTTCAAACAAAAACCCCTATCTTATAACTTCTGTTGGTGGGGGAAGCTGCATTTTAAAGACCATTCATTGTGTGATCGGTATACAGATGCATCCTAAAGCAACAGTGAAACCAAACAACAAGTGGAAAATGCATTGCCTTGTCTGGTTTTGGTGAATCCATGCCTGTTGTAGCCTCAGATGCATGTTCTTGACTGACATGAATGTGGTCTTCTACTCTCTAGGTTGAACATGAAGCATTCCGAGATGCTTTTCTGCTCAACATGGCTGTAAAATGTAGATATTTATGTCATAGCATTCCTGTCAATACCCATAGATCTGCCGTATGCTAGGTTCTGGAGGTTTGATTCTTCGCATTGTTCCACCTAAAAAGCTACAGACTTTTGACACCAACTACTACGCCATGCTGTGGTCAAGGTCACCGAGCTCACGTTTCTCCCTAATCTGATGAGTATTAGTTGAAGCTCTTGACCTGTATCTGCATGATTTCTACTGCCACCAAATCGGGCTGATTTGATAATTGCGCTCCGGATTGGGCGAAAGACGTGACTGGGCAGAAGACGGACGTCTAGAGAGTCTGGGACTTGCGATGTAAACACATCTTGGGGCACCTTCCAAGGTTGTTAGATATGGGGAAAAAAACCAAAAAAAACAAAAACAAACATACACCAGAATTGCATTTTATTCACCAGCGAACTTAAAGGAAACTTAAAGGTTCAAGCCTGATTTCCATGCCTATGGACTGATTCTTGAGAGAAAGGGGAGTGGTCAAAACTGGTGGGATATCCATATGTGAGGATGTGAGAAGGATTTATTTTGGGGGGAATAGTTTAGAGATTATAGTTTGTGAGATAAGAAAGGGAAGAGGGTTAAAAAAAAACTTTAATCCAGAATAACAAGGTGCTGGACTGAAATGGTGCGGCTAAGACCTGGCCACTGGTTTACCGACATTCTTTCATTTTAAAACCGCTAAAAATCAAGCGACCAAGCAATAACACAAACACACCGTGTTGGAATATTGAACAAGAAACCCAGACAATCATCTTGAAATTTATCCTTAACAAGAACTGCAGAATTCCTCCTCTATTCAAATCCACATATTCAAAGAACCCCTATTCAAATATATTCCAAGGGAGAAAAAAAAACAAAAAACACAACACTACACTCCCTCTAAGCTCGGCTCCTCCTCCGATTCAAATGGCCGCATCCCGACGGTAAAGTATGCAAATGTGAAAGAGCTCGGGAATTCTCCGAGGTGAAGAAGAAGAAGCGACGGCGATGACGAGGAATTCTTGCTGACAAAAAAAAAAAAACAACAAAAAAAAAACTTGGCTTTCTTGCTTCTCGAAAAACCTGAATAGAGGCTTGCTCGAGGGAATGCTAGGGGGGACAAATCCATCACAACTTCCTTCTTCCCTACCTCCCTCTCCTCCACCCCCCCACCCCCCCACCCACCCACCCACCCACACACACCTTAGTGCCTTTGCCCCAGAGAGCCATGCCATGCTGTATGTAGAGGAGTGCTGATTGGGACTTGCAGATCTAACAGGCTTGGAGCTCAAGGGTTCATTGGAAGAAAGATGGTACAGGAGGGAGTGACGGGACATTACACTCCCTATTAAGGCGAGAGAAAGTGCTACAAGATGGTAGTACAGGAAGGAGTGACAGGACGCGAGACTCCCTATTAGCCCCTGTTGGAGAACGGCTTTTTTTACCGGGACACCTTGTTTCTCTGTAGGGAGTCTTGTACACGAGGGGAAGATTAAACACAGGTCAGGATGCTTGGCTTGCAACATAATGCCAGGTGCAGCAATCGCAACCCGGTGTTCTCCTCCCTTCACCGACGTGCCGCTTATATTATACAGCAATATGTACAAAGCAGATTATGATTTTCAGGTACTGATAGAAATAAAGAACGCCTGTGGCGTAACCACGCTAATCAACGAGGACCCCATGCTGGTTCTTCAACGTCAACTGTTTTATATATAAAAAAAAAATTTAAAAAATCTACACTCTCTGAGCACACCTGACACGTCGCCCGAGGCCTGCGAACAAAAGGCCGTCTTAAAACATGGATGAAGCCAGGCTGCATGTAAGCGCCCTTCAAAGGGACGGTTAGGAAAATTGTGTTTCCAACCCGTCCCGTCAATAATTCAGCAAGGACGCCTGGATAAAAGAGCATCCCTGATCAGCGGTTCTCTCGCCCGGTCGTCTCCTTACGTCGTTTCCTGCACCTGATCCAATTAAATCAGCTGATTTCTGAGTGGGTTTAAATACAACACTCGGGAATGAGAGTCGGACTTCTCAAGCACTTTTTTTTTTTTTTTAACTACAAGGCTTGATTTCGAGGCATCTCGGCTCCCGATTAACCCACGAACTCGTCACCTCACGGTGGTAAGCTAAGACTGTTCTTATCTGCACCAGACATTTGACTGAATTCGGATTTACTCTCAGCTGCCAAACGTTAGTCATGGCAGAAGATTACAGCGCCGCCGTTGTCGGATGCAAATAACGATGCTCGGTTAAAACCGATCCACCGCTAAATCCACATGGCCGCATATGACTGACTGGGCATTCGTGCTCGATCACGGTTAGCAAGCTTCGCCAAACTATGACGCGGCAAAGAGTTCAGATCGTTAGACAAAGTTTCGGCTACTTCTACCACGTGGATACGTTTCCAACCGCGTCCGTGAAGCATTACAGATGTGGGCTCAACCCTGACCTGCAAAATGAGACATCTTGTCAACGTGACCTCCACTCTTTACAGACTTGACGTCACGTGACGAAATGCCTGCTTTAGATTAGGAAGACGGTCTAAACTTTCATACGTCAAACAACCCCCGACAATTCGTATTTCTTTAATACACAACAACTCCAATGGCTATTCACCACCTTCACCCACCGTGCTATTGGATTCCACCTCCAAGCCCCTTCTCAAAGAAAACGTCTTCAAACATTCCAAAGATTGGAAGCACCGTGGTGTGTATTCCCAGGTTTCCGCCTTGGTCAAAGACGAGTACTCTATAGTCGTAGCTCTATTTGGTTCCTACAACAATACAAGGAAGCGAGAAACTCCCCAACGTTAACCTTCATCCATTGTATCAGAAACGATTAAAGCTAGCATCTCATTATTCACGGTATAAAATCCGAGACGTTTATATAAACTACAGCGAAGCAACAACACGAGCTATTCCACGAGAACAAAAGTAATGGCGCCTTTCAAATCGAGCTAAAGGTTGCGCCGTTTACTTGCCATTTTACAGTCGGTGAGCTTTGCCTTTTATGGCATTTTGTGGGCGGGGCTACAAGTCAATCAACCTTGAAGGAATTGGCATTTACGTAAAAAGGTCTAGATTTGTTTAAGTTCTTTTATTTTATTGTCTTTTTTAACTTGAAAAGAATAACCTGTTCGGTTTTGCATTTCGAAAGCATTCGCCACGCGAAGCGTAAATATCGGCACCCGGGACGGTTCCGGTCCGGATTAAAACCCGGGTCTCTCACCAGTTCAACTCAGGGAGTGGAGGCAGTGGTAACACTTATCAGTAAAGCAAGAGATTGTGTAAACATACAAAGTTGAGACTCCAGCGCACACACACACACACACACACACACACACACACACACACACACACACACCAGGGCAAAGCGAACACCGTCTCCAGGAGCTGTACTTCTCTGGGAAACTAGGAACTTCTTGAAAAGTGGTCACGTAAAACAGAAAGCGGTACAACAATGTGTAACACACAACTTGGACATTTGTGTGTGTGTGTGTGTGTGTGTGTGTGTGTGTGTGTGTGAGAAACACAAAAACAACCCCACACACCCTTGCGATTTGACCCCTACAGCATGCTTAAATCAACCAGTGACGATCTCTCGACATGAACGTCACCAACGTACCACAGCTACACTAACGAACAACACACAACCCCGGAAAAAACACACACACACACACACACACACCCTATATGAACTGCTAGTGTGTGCTAGCTAACGTGTGTATCGCATAAAGGAGCCATGAAAGGTCCCTAAAACTTCTTGTGTTAGTTCTGTGCTGCAAGTATCGCACTCATGCACGGGGTCCAGAACTTCCAGAACCGGATCGTGACTTCCAGTGCTAACAAAGGAACTTTGCAAAACTTTGGCACGTGGAAAAAACACAGCAGAGGGGAGGGGGGGGGGTGGGTGAGGGAGGTGGAGGGGGGGAAAAAATGTATGCATGCTTTTATGCATGCATAAAAAAATAAATAAATAAATAAAAAGAATGTACAACTGCCTACTCGGCGTTGCAACACGAACACACACGATAACGCTGCAGCTATTCTGGCACGCAGGCGCCCTTTTAAATGTTATTATTAAACGTTGCAATGCAATGCAATACATGCAACGCATGCATGCGGTTCCAAACAGGTTTGTGCATGATGCTTTCCGTTGTTTTATTTTCATGCAAAAAAAAAAAAAATAATAATAATAAATAAAAATGTTTGCATATGAAAAAAAAAAATAATAATAATAATTCGACTTGGGGGGGGGGGAAAAAGAAAAAAAAAGGCGCGAGAAGTTCGCGGTTGTAAACAACAACAACAACAACAACAACAAAACACACACAGCAAAAAAATAAAATAAAATAAAAGAGTTTTCGGAGCGTTCAGATTGGAGGAGGAGGAGGGGGAAAGAAAGAAAACAACGACCGAAGTCAGACGGAACCGGCGGTAACGAGCAGAACGGAGCGGAACAGCTGAAGTTTGAACAAGTTTGTTGAAGCACTTCTGCGGTTCCGCGCACAGCGCCCGTACAGGTAAGTTTAGCTGAACGGTTAACGTTCACGGTTTTCACGGTTTCACGGTAGGTTTGGTTTCCGTGACAACGCACGAATTTTCAACTTACTTCTCTCGCGCTTGGCTATCGGACGGCACCACGGCTCCTTTCCCTTTGGCGTACATGTTGGACTCCGTTTTTGAAAGATTTTTAAGCCCCTACTCGACGCCTGTCAAAGAAAGCGGCCAGGAAAAGGCTCCATCTCCATAGCTACCCAGGGTAGTGTGTGGTTTTCTTCCTCCTCCTGTTTTTTTTTTTTTTTTTTTTTTTTTTTTTTACATCTCCAACATCGGCCACAAATCAGGCACAGTTTCTACCGGGGGGGACTTGAAACAGTCCGCCGCGAGAGCTGCTTTTTTTTTTTTTTTTTTTTTCTTTTTTTTTTTTTTTTTTTCAATCGCTGTTGCGGGAGTTTACTCGCCCTCCCCCTGCTGTGGGGAAAGGAGGGGCTTCTTAAAGGGGAACACACACCAGAAATGACCTGACGCACGCCATAACTTTTTTAACTCATTCCGTCATAATTCTTTGTTGGTCAAAGAAGACAGTTTGATTGATTTGAAAGGGTGTGCGTTATTTAGTCGTTTTAAATCAAATCCTGGTCCGTTTTTTTCTTTTTTCTTTCTTTCTCTCTCTCTCTCTCTCTGCAGCTGAGAAAACAGCAATCATCACACCAGCGTGTGGACCAAAACGGTTCGAGAGCGAGGTCGTCCCAGTCCGGATGCAGATCTAGCCCTTACTGTGGTCCGATCAACCTTGTAATTTCGGTTCTGGGTGCCATTTTTGTTGTTGTTGTTGTTGTTGTTGTTGTTGTTGTTGTTGTAGGCAGGAACTGAGCAAAAGGACAAATAGATATTCGTGGAATTTTCTAACGTTTTATTTACCACAGACGCTCCGTGTTCTCTGTGGGAAATATGCGTGTACCTCGTTCAGTCGCCATATTTGAGTATTACACATCAATTCTCATCCCTTCATCCGACATTTTTTGTTTGTTTGTTTTTTTTGTTGCTCAAACAAACCAAAGCAAAAACTCTACGCTTGAATCCGCTCTCGAAACGAGGGTGAAACGGAGCCAAGTTAAATAACAAATGACGCAAAAGTATGCACTTTCACTCCGATTCGAGCCCACAAACGGAGTGATAGGTGTGATAGGCTGTTGTGTATCATGCAGCCAACGGTTAAACGCAATCCAATCCACGCGAGGACAATTTCCGGTCATGCTACCAATTTAGGAGCAGACTGTAAATCAGAACTCCTGCGCTGTAGCGTATACAAACCTGACACGGGTCTACTGCTCCCTCCTGATCCAGCTTCATGAAGGATGTTACCATTAGCCGCTGAGCTGGATTGTGTGTGTTTTGGAAGAGTTGAACCTCGAGACCGAAACGGTCATCCTTCTCTAGAGCCGGCTTTTTGCGGAGGTTCGGTTGGATCAAATTTCAGTCAAACAGACTACACGACTTTTGGGTTAACGTACGCGCAGAATTACAATGAGGGTAGATTATTGCATAGTCAATAATACAACTGACAGTTAAGCACGAGCCAGTCAACACAAGGACGACGTGAGTAAAGCTACTGGTTTTGAGGTAGATCTGTAGTATTTCGAACATAATCAGATCTAAATGCGTTTAAACAGAGATTTCCGAAATCAAAGTCGGACATTTTTAAGCCGGGACTATTCGCGATTTCCGTGTTATATGCAACGGTCTTCGCATGATTCTTGCTATCGGTGGAATTAGCATAAAAGGTCTACTAGGTGCTGTTGATATGATCAGGGAGAAATAAACCACTTGGGAGTTTTGTTATAGGAAAATAATCAACGACCAGTTATTAGAGGTTGGCCCAAAGCAAAGGAAAGTTCCTTATTATTAAATGTCCTTATTATTGTCTCTTGATGCTAACAAGACAAGAAAATGCAGCTGGTTACGTTACCAAGGATGCTCTGACACAGGAGACTCATCCCATTAACATTCGTCTTACACGAAACGTCGACATTTTGAGCATCCACTATTTCTGGGAAGCCTGTTGCTATCGAAAGGATATCATATCAGGATTATCAAGCACAGTAATGACCGCTAGAGTTGTCATATAGACTTTTGGAAAAGTTGTTGGAATCTGTATTCATTTGCGTAAAATCTTTGTCATCCCTGTGTCATACCCAGCCCCCCTCTACACAACACCGCAGTGACGCCCATGCTCATAGGAGGGGCCTTGTTTTGCGGTACGCAACTGCCTGAGACTATAGACGTCTTGAAAAAGTGCAGGCGGTGCACTCTGTAGGACGATGTGGTTTGACCACAGCCCTACACACGTTAGTGCTTTTCCTCTTCTCACACACCAAATTTAGCTCATAATGGAAGCCCGGGTAATTAGCCGATGAGTTAAATCATCGTCAAGTCAGGCTGAGCTATTTACACCATTTCAGCCTTGTAATTTAAAAACATTTCTACGCATTTCGTTAAGGCAAAGCTAAAGGAGAAAAAAACAACAACAATAGTACCTTGTGTTCAGGTGTACAGCACAGCTACTGGTGAGAGAAGGATGCCTGTGGGGCGCTATGGAACAAGTTCATTTTGCTTGCTGTAGCTCATTAGCTTGACCACACATGCTGGGTTCGCTCCTGTTTATCCAAAACATCCTGCGGTCTCTCCTGGCCTCCCTTCCGGCCAAGCTCACTCTGAGTCATGGCTACAGGAACTGCCTCAGGAACTGCCTCGCCTTATGTCTCGTGAGATATTATCGGAATCGCTCTGAAGGAACATCGTGAGTCTTTAATCCTGAAAATGAGGTGGACGGTCCTCCTCATATGATCCTCAGATGTTCTTTACATTTCTTTTGGGGTTTATGAAGGTGTAGGACACGCACACATAATATACATTCATTCCAAAAGCCAATCAAAACAAAGCTTATCGCCGAATGATGAGGTAGCAATATCTGAGACTGTGAAGACAGATGGGCATCTTTGGACTAAATGATCAGGTATCTACACTTTTAATGCTTCAAAGCTCAACTTGTGGAAACACGTATTTGTAAGAAATTAGCTAGAAGGTTCATATAACTGTTAAAGATTGTAAATTAAGGTAATCACTCAAGTAGGTCTTCACCAGTTTTTTTTATTTTTTTTTTTTTTTTTTTTTTTTTTTTTTTTTTTACTCGAGTACATTTACTTTTACTCAAGTGACTTATTACTAAAGCTGCAGTGTTTTCGCTCGTGTCAGTGTGTCTAACAGTGTACTGGCTGATAATATGCCAACACTACAAGGTTAATAAAGTGATTTTTCTGACATTATACCTCCTGATGGAGCTATTACCAATTTTAGACCCATTTCTACTGTTCTTTACGGTTCCCTGGCATGAAAAATGAAAACTTATTTAAACACGCCTGCACAATTCCTGCATTTTTTTTTTTTTTCATACCAAACTGCACCAAGGTATGAAAGCACCCTCCTCTTCAGTGAGGATAGATGAGCTCAGTCGGTCAGTTGGTCCCTCTTCATATGCTTCTGGTCATTTTACACAAAAAGTTGACCAAGATATTCGAACAGAAATTAAGATGTTAACGTTCCTCAGTATTACAGAACCCCATGGTCTGTAATATCATCCTACTTGTTAGTTATTTCATATTATCATATAACACAACACTAACGTTCTATATTAGCGGCTTTAACAGCCGTTCCACACTGGGAAAATACATTGTCGTTTCTATGGTAACCACGCTTGAATGCTTGCGCTGCTATGTAACAAAGAAAACGTATAAAGATTGATACGGTGGCGCTTTTCTGTCAGGAGACTTTTATTGTTTAGGGAAGGAGTCTTCAGTGTTAGTGTAACAGTTCAGATATTTGTTGGCGATCAGACGACCGTTTAAAGCCGCCTCCTGTTTCAGTCGGGTCAGATGACACCATGTGGTCGTCGATTATTTTTCTCTAACAGAACTCTTCAAGTGTTTTGCTCCTTACTTATTCCATGTACAACACTAGTATGTGTTAGCTGTAATAGTGATTCCTTGACAAAAAATACAAAAAAATACTTGACAAAAAATACAGCCCAAGACAGTAACAGGCCTACGAGGTAGAAGTATGTATATATATATATATATATATATATATATATTTTTTTTTTTTTTTTTTTTTTTCTTTTCCTCCTCCCTCACGTAGACGCTTATAATCCAGAGCTATCTCCTGATGACCGAGAGAGAGAGAGAGAGAGAGAGAGGTGGAGGAAGAGAAGACGAGGGAGATAGTGAGGGATGGAGAAAGACTTGACGAGACACTCCAAGAATAGTAAATACTTGCTTTTTTCCTTTCCAACCTTTCTTGCTGCAACTCATATATATATATATATATATATATATATATATATATATATATATATATATATATATATATATATATATATATGTGTGACTTGTTGAGTGGCTTATATTTGAAGGAAATTTAAGTCAGCCTCTAGGCACGATAGGTTGTTACATATTTTTCTCCCTCCCAATCATACTGGATGCTCGCTCCAATCATATACCATGCCTGATGATGATGATTCGGTGTTAATAGCATTTAGTGTTAGTGTTTTCACACCGAGGAGTCCTGGATGAAACGTGCAGCTGTGTAGAGGGGCAGAGAGAGCAAAAACACACATACACATACACAAAAAAAAAAAAGACAGCTCACTGCATACAAGTTGTGGTGAATTGCATCATGGTACAAACATGCACCAAACCTCAAAAATTCACTCTTTTCAACCATGGCAAATTCACATGGAGAATACCTCTCTCTCTCTCTCTCTCTCTCTCTCTCTCTCTCTCTCTCTCTCTCTCTCTTTCTTTCTATCACATCAAGCTCAGAGGCACTGAAGTAGATCTAGCTCTAGACCCCCAAACTTTATCTCCCTGCCTTATCACGCCGTCCATATCACTCCTGTCTTCCTTTCTTCCGTTCAGAAACAAAATCCACATTAAAAAAATAAAGAAATAAACGAAAACACGGACGTTAGGAATGACATATTGAAGTCGCTCCTCTTTAACGCAGGACCGTACATGTATAATGTACGTGTATTTCTGGTTCCCCTGTTGAATTATATCGGTGGAGGCAGGCTTCGAGGAAAGAAAAAAATCTCATTATTAGTGCCAGGAAGAAATCCTCTTTGCTCTGGGCTGCGTGTTGTGGGTGTTGGAGCAGTAGGGGGTGGGGGTTGAATAGAGCGTAGAGCTGTGTGTGTGTGTGTGTGTGTGTGTGTGGGGAAGGAGAAGAGAATGGAAATGCAGAGAGGACTGCGAGAGAGATACTGGAGTCAGTCAACCTGATCTCCCAACAAATTTAGTAGGAAGGAAATCGGAAGCAAAGCTACGACTACGAGCTAAAACTCCATTCCCCAAGGCGTTACGCATAAGGATTTGGGAATTTCTCATGAATTTGTAGTGGTGGGAGACTATTTTAAGGACTGAGCGCTTTAATAGAAACACCTGCTTGTGTCACGATTCTTCATGTTTCTGGCTTGACTCAGAGTGGTGCACAAAACAAAAAACATCCCATTCGTCATAAAGATGAGGCGAAATGATAGACAGCTGACAGGATGAATCGACCACTCTTTGCATCCACGGTGCGCAGAAAAGCATCTCAGCTCTTACGTCAAACCTTCACGAAGGAAAAGGACTACGTTGCGTTTAACTCCTGTTATTCAAAATGTCAGGGCTGTAATTCATTGGTATATATTTTTCACTCCTAATATTCACTTCATTGCAGTTGATCGCCCTCCCCAGCCTTGTCTTCCGAAGCGACCATAATGCCCAAGTATCAAAGTAAAGAGAAGGAAAAACATGACCAACACATTTGCATTTCTCCTCACTACCACACCGGTATCTGTGCGTCACGACCCTTTATTTTAATCCTTCTTTCTCTCCACTCGCCTGTTTTTTTTTTTTTGTTGTGGTTTTTTTTTTCATTTGCATATCAGGAGATGCCCTTTCACTTGATTTATACCCCCGCTAGCCATAGCTGGCTCACTCATTCAGAAAGAGGGGTAATTATTTAATTAAACCAGAGCTGTGGATACTCAGGGAGGGGAAAAGGGGTCAGGACACCACCAAGGTTAAACCGCTTTTTTCCAATTTTTTAAAAATATATAATACTCTACGATGGTGGGGTGACGTTTCCAGATATACAGTCTATTCCGAGGGTGCTGGCTGATAATGGGTTACCCTTTTACCCCGATAACCAGCAACTTCCTCCACAGTCAAGCCCGTTGCTGTAAATAACAGAGAAATGCTTTTTATCAGTTCTTCAGGAACCGGACTACGCTATGAGTTTGTGCGAGGGCTCGACTTGCCGCAGTCGCAGTGGCATTTCTCTTTCTCGTTTTTTTTTAAATTATTTATTTATTTTTTTCCGCTTTCGCACCAGCCACGCTCAGGATGGCCATTAATCACCGGCTAAAATGATAGATGTTCCTCACGGAATGAGTAGATGCACCATGCATACAGAAATAACCTGCTATGCTGGCTCAAGAAGCACACACACACACACACACACACACATGCTACACTCTCTGTTCCCTTAAACTCTATTATCCATTCCCCCCCCCATCTACATCCCAAACAACCCACTCTTATCCCGTTGTATTCGTATTGATTAGAGGAAAAAAAGCGGAACAAACTTCACAATTATACCTTCGACACCACAGAAGCACCTGCAAATTAGCATCGCAAACAAGCCTCGACGTTCCAGATGGATCACCATCTGAATGCTGAATAATCAGACCTTTTCCAGGTATGATTGCACCTAAACACGACACAAATAAGCTTAGTTAACCACTAACGATATGCGTCATCTGGTATTTTTCCTTTTTAGTTTATATTAATAATCAGACGTCGCTGTATTTCAGACACCAGAACCTCCAGTTTCTGACTGTGCCACACAGCCGCCATTTTTTTTTCCCTCTGGTTCTTTTTAATTGAATGTGGTCCCAGGCACCTAGGACAGAAAAAGACACCCTTTTTTTTTTCTTTTTTCTTTTTTCTAGAGCTAGAGCGCTGTTGCATCCAATTACAGATGGGGAGAGGAGGGGGGCTAGCTAAAGCCCAGGAAGAGTTTATGACCCTTTCCACACATCTGGGATGAAAAGCAGGCTGGGTTTTTTTTTTTTGTTTTTTTTTTTCAAGCTCGAGGAGAGGCACAGGCATGTCTGCAAAAAAAGAAGTGGAGAAAACAGCTTTTTTTTTTCTAGGCTTGCTGGTCTGTCTTGACGGCGGCGAAGCAAGTTAACGACATGCAAATGAAATGCGAGCACGCCGTATCTTCACTCCACGGCCTAATGAGAAATTCCGGGATTTTTCTAACACACAAACAGAGGAAACCCCCCCCCCCACACACACACCTTACACACATAATAACTACAAACCAACTGAGTGTCTGTAGGTAAGAATTATCTAGGTGACAAAATCACTGATAAGGTCCCATCTACATCAGGCACAAGAGGAGACAGAAATTTTTGTCTATAATTTCTACGGGCTACAAACGTAACATTCTGCACCTTGACTAGAAAATCTAAACCTATATACGAACCAAAAGCATTACTCGCTACTGTGAACGAATAAAACGTCTTCAGTCTGCAGACGCCACGTTCGTCCCGGTTACTCCACAGGAAGTCAGCTTTGGCAGCTTCCTCGTTAGCAGTTGGTTAATTAGCATAGCTAATAGGGTTTCTGGGGGAGGGGCCTCATTAATTAGAGATTAAATGTGCCTTAAGCTGGTGGCTGTCATCCCTTGGATTTATTAACGTGGTACAGCTTTAATTGTTCCAGCACCTTCATCATGAGCTTAAAGGGGGTTGGGGTCAATTACACTGACCTGTACCTCAGAAGCATTACGTCTGTTCGAACCTGTCACTTAATTCGTGAGCTTCCAAAATATGCATTTAAATTCGGTCGAGAAGATAGAATATAGTATGGATGCTAACGTAACGAATTCAGTTCGGTCTGTTCCGTCCGTCTGTACACGATCTTGTCTTTCTTTCCACATTTTAAAGGGGTGCCTTAAAAAACACCATTTGCCTGCAACAAGCCGATTTGGAACAGTGCCACCGATAAAAATGTGTCTTGCCAGACCAGACCCATAAAAAGAGACATTTAAATTCTCCCGAGGTTACGTATTGGGTATAAATGAGCAACTCCAGTCCACAGTAATCAGTTCCACAGGCTCGGCTGCATTAGAAGATTCAGTGAGGTCATCGAGTGTGTAACGCGGCTGGCGAGCGCCGTGCATCTTTGCAAATGTGACCACAATGAGTCAGGGCGAAGGAGTGGCGGAGAAAACACGGAGCCGGAGTCTGGAATGAGAGAAAACATGGAAGAGAATCTAGCATGATGATGGAAGGGGGGTTCTAAGGGTTAGAGAGACAGGGAAGGTATGTATGTGTGAATGTGAGATTATTGAAAAAAGTGAATATTTTCTTTCAATATTCACTCCAGAGGGTGACCAAGACACTAAAGGTAATAATTTAATATAATGATTTACATATATAGTCGTTCTATTTGTATACACTACAAATATTCTTCTCTTCTCCTCAGGCCAAATCAATCATTTCCGGAAGACCCTCGGATAAATTAGACACCAGCCGGACCTGAAGAAAGCCTCAGACAGACAGACAGACAGACGTTGCTCTGGTTATTTTCCCCCCCGTCCCCCACATTTCCAAGCGACGCCAGTTGTGTTTTCCATAACTGAGTGAAACACGTGGTGATAAATACCGACCCACTGTGTTCTTTCCTTGAGTCTTCCTGCAGTTCTGCTTTTGTCTGAGTGATGGAGGCATATATTGTTGACAGTCGTGCCCCAGGCCAAGCCTGCAGAGCCTCTCATGTCTCTTTGCGGGGCCTCCGTGATCCCCCCCGCCCCCATTCCTTTACGCGCACACACACACACACAGCATGTGTACAAACTACAGACACAGGGAGGTACAAAGGGCCAGGGTTTCATTCTTTTAGTTTTTCTCTTTAGTGGAGAAACATGGCTTCCATTATTCTACCCCCACCAACCAGAAATTTTATATATATATATATATATATATATATATATATATATATATATATATATATATATATATATATATATATAGACTGTGTGTGTGTGGTTTATTTCATTCATAAATCCTGCTTTTTCTACATATACGCACACAAAACATTTTTTTCCCCATAGAACAAATATCTCAAACTCTTTGGCACCAACCTCACTCGTTCCACCAATTCTTCCATTGGAAAAATCTGTGCTAGCAACTTTAAAAAAAACCCCCAAAAAAAACAAGTCTCTCTCCGCAATGCTGTCAACGGCTAACCAAATCTTGCCACGGATCCATGCAAATTGTGCATCAAGGGGTGTCTCGGTTTACCGAGTAAAACGGTTGTGTATTAAGAGCATGCCTAGCGCGTGTTAAGAGGCGTACTCTCAATGGAATGTGGAAGGGAAAGAAGCCATTGAGAAGAAAAGCGAGATGTCTCTGTGGAAGACAGAGAGAAAGAGAGAGCAGGGATAAACCAATCCATCTACTCTTATACGTTGATGATGTTAACTCCACTTACAAAGTCTCGGTTGATAAGATGTCCAGGAATAATAAGATTTAGCCCAATTAGAAAATATGTTTTGGTGAGAGAGATAGAGAGAAAGAGAGAGAGCATGGGAAATCAAACAGATCTCATCATCAAGACGGTGTTAATCTCAGACATAAAGTCCTGCTTGATCTGTTTTAAGATGTGCAGCCTAGCATATAGTGACAGCGCCATTAGCCCGGCGAGGAATAATGAGATTTAGCTCAATTAGAAGACATTATAAGGTGTAGCGAGAGAGCGACAGACAGAGACAGAGAGAGAGAGAGACAGAAGGTGAAGGATAGCGAGTGAGAGAATAGATATCTTTTCATCCAAATGTTTTGCAAATATTAAGCAAATTTCTGGAAAGGCTGGCAAGAATCGTTCATTTCCGTGAAGTAATAGAAGCGAGTCCGATAAGGTGGCGTAGCCTGGGTAGTCTTGAGAATCATGGAGAAACATGTTCGCTCAAGTAAGTTATTATTGTATTTCATCATTGTATTTGTATGTGGTTTTGCATTTTTTTGCTGTTTCCTTGGTAGAGCAGGAATTTCTAAAATCTCATAAATCAGGTGGAGAGAAACCACAACTAACAACAACTAAGTGCTGATGCCTCAGCTGATGAACACACCAGTGTACCTGACGATGTCCTCGACAGGCACCATTTGACAAACAACAGGTTCCTTCAGGTCTATGGAAGGAGCATTGGTGATACCACCCACAAAGCATGAACTGTAGTCCCAACCATTGGGGTGAATGCAGGAGCTCCGCTGAGTCAAGAAAAAAAAGCTCCCTTGAGCACCCAAGAAGAAATGTCTTTACAAATTGATTTATGTATTACGAACCTCGCCAGTGGCCTCTGAACCATCCATTAAGATACCACACGCTGTAGCCACTAAGCCGACAGAACAGGAGGAGAAACCTTTCAGTGGTGGTGGGGGGGTGGTTGGGATGGACGGCTAGGGGAAGTGGTAGAGCTCGTCAATTCAAACCCCAATCTTTCAGTCTCTGGATGACTAAAACTATAGAATTGTTTCCAAATGGTGCAGCTATAACACGTTTACCTTATTGTCAGGGGATGATGGCTCCATGGCTGGGAAGGGATGATGATCTCTCTGCCCTGTCAATCAGAGCAAAGCTAACCAATCATGAGTGTCTGTGTGATTTAGAGAGCAGTTAGGGCTCTCCTCCAAGCATGTAGAGTCATAGAGGAAGGACGATTAGGAAGCTGGTAGCTGTTGTAGGAATCGAGCAAATTGGAAGAAAATAGAATACAAAGGGTTAAAAATTTGTATTTGTTAAAAAGACATACCCAGTGTGAAATAGTTCCAGTTTTCTCACACACCATCCAACAAATCGAACCGGTTCCCTGTTTCAAAACACTCCGATTTACTGTGTCTTCCTCTGTTTGAGAAGCGGAGCGCGTGAATACTGCAGATAAGTTCAGAACTAGTTTTGCATACAAAGAACCTTCATAATTGAGAGAGAGAAACAGAGAGAGAGAGAAGACAACCTCATGAATGCAAATTTTGTAATAACTCACAACACTGTAAAAGTTACAGTTAGGATTTGAGACAGTTAGGCCACAAAATTCAGAATCTTGAGACTTGCATTCGGTTGGTTCTTCATACCTCCTTGTTCTGGTTTCCAGTGTGAAAAATAATAAGTTTTTCAAAGCGATATGTAAAGACTGAACTGAAAAGCCTTCCTCTGTTTAAAAGAATTGTGAAGTTTGAAGCAGTGGATAATCTAATGCGTTTGGGATCTGCAGTTGCTCATTTGCTGTGTCAGTCAAATTGTGTGAAAATAAATGGTTTTTGGCCACATTTATTGACAGGGTGTACCATACTCCATGGCTCGCGAGACTAAAGTAAAGGCAAGTGGTGGAACTGACCAGTCACAGTCTTTATTCCGAACTTCATTTGATTAAGCCCATACTCTGCTTAATTTCCTCCTTATTAAAGCTCTTAGTATTTAATAACTAAGAAGCAAAATGTCAACACTATAAGACTGGCTATTGAGGAAAGTTAAGAAACCCACAATGTTCTGTAGTTAGAAATCCGAACAAGACCACATACCTACGTGGCACCAGAATACCCCAGAAGAAAAGAAAGAAAAAAAAAAAGAAAGAAAAGAAATGGCTGGGTGAAAAGTGAACCCAGAAGTACTGGATCATCACATCAAACCTTTGCCCCATAAGCCCTACTTACTTTGCCGGGTTCTTCTGCCAAGGCAGAGGTCTTGGGTTGGGACTCCACACTGACTCCACATATGATGCTTATTAAGGCCCAGTTGGAGCTCGTGGCACTTAACCAAATGGTGTGGGGAATTCTGGGAACACAGGGCTGACTTAAGTGTTAATAGAGACTGTTCCAGCAACATTGCAAAGTGGGCGTATCCATCAGAAAGTGGCAATGAAAGGGTCGGAGAGTTCCGTGGAGTTGGATTTAGATGCTATACCAAGACTTGTTGTAAGAAGCAGCACACTCTACAACGTCATTAGGAATTCTTCTGGCTTTTACTTCACTATTTCGTTGCTGCCTATAGGAAGATCTTTATTTTTTAATGTTTCTGTTCCCCAAAGTGTTTCTTCTTCATGAATTCTTGAGGAGTCCTTCCTTGCTGGCTGAACATGGGCCTTCATAGCTGTGATGTGATACAGTTCTCTGTCGATATCTCTGAAGGAAATAAAATTGATTTGAATCGAGCGGAGCCAAATTCTGCATGATGACGTAACCTCGGAAATTTCCCTTCAGTCTGTGAGCTCGGCATCCGTTTCCGTTGAAAATTGCCCTTTACATACAGTATATTGCCAATGTACAGATGTACAAGGTGTTGGCACACAACAAGCCACCAGAACAGCTTCAATGCACCATCGTTATGAGTAATGAACACCGTTCTTTCAAAATATATAAATATTTTAATGATGGTGATGAAGAATACTGTATTACAGATCTTCCACAGGTTTACAGCTGGGTTGAGATTAGTAAGAGATACGTATATATATAATGATGTGATTCACATCATTTTAATCCTGATCTGAAGAGCTCTCATGACCTTGTAGATCATGGGCGGAGTAATCCTCTGGCAGACCACACCCATCAGAATGGTGGAGATAATGGTGATCTGGTAAAAGAAATTTGTGTTGATTTACAGTGATTAATTAATTAATGTGTTGAAGAGTTTAGGAAACAAGCAAGCACTGTTTAGAATTATTGATGTAGTCCGGTCCACATTTTTATTCTGTCCTAACAAACCCACCTGTGTCAGGTTGTCACAGTGTGTTAGGGCTTGGACAGAAATAAAAATGTGAACTGGGCAATTTATATGACCGGATTGGGATCCCATGTTTTACGTAACCATACTAGCTGATTTTTTTTAGCACTGTAAATGTTTATAATTTTGATATAGCAATAACATACATACTCAAACTATCTAATATATCATAAGACCTATATGCCTTATCAGATTTCATTAATCGAATGTAAAGTTTACTCTCCGACTTCCTGTTTCCACCCCCCCGGGTATTTACCATACAAATGACAACATCGCTTTTGTTTAAAGTTGCTGACTTAATTTATGGCGGGTAAACAGTGACAAGGTGCAGTTCCTGCAAGGTTCAGTTCGAGGGATGACAGCGATTGTGTGGCCTAAATCTTCATCTAAACCACAGTGAGTGACCAGCGTCCCCATGCCAACGAAGATTGCATTATAGCCGTAATCCATTTTTGCAGATGTAGAGTGGACATCTGCAGCTCATGCACTCCAAATCAGACAGAGGCATAATGTAATGTCGAAGGATATCTTGATTTCATTGCTCACGTCACTGTGAAACCAAATGAATGCCAAATCCACTTCTGGGTAACTTGAAGACATGGGCATTGGTTAGTAGATTAATAGGAAGCCCAGTTTATTTAGCCCTTAAAGCCTTAGCCTATGTTTGAGATTTCCCCCACCATTTGATATAAATATAAGCAAGCATTAATTGGCCGTGGTCTCTGTATAGAAAGGAGAGAAGTGCTCCCTCCCAACTGCTGTCAATCTGCCCGATACTGACCAAATTTGGTTGTAAATGAGGTTATGTATGTGCAAGAGGACAGACTGCCCATTCATCCATTATATGTTACACTATTCTCTTTTGTATCTTTCTACAAATCGCTTGTAATGGAAGCCATTCATTCATCATCAGTAAGCATGTTATCCTGATCAGGGTCTTGGTCAATCTAGAGCTTGACCTGGGTATAGGAATCTGGATGGGATGCATCATACATTTGCACATTCTTATGCAAGCCACCTTTTGGGAGATGGAGAAAACCAGAGGAAACCCCACAGGAAACAAGGGAAAAATCGTGAGGCAGCAATACTACCCTATACCTCTGGAAATCTGATATCTCACAAAATATTCTCCACACACCCAAAATACCATATTGCCACTTGAGGGGCAATTGAATTCAACAAAATATTTAATCAACCCTATGTTTAGACTTGGAAGCAACAGGTCATCCTTGTCATAGGTAGTTTGTCCCAATTTGTCTGTAGCAACCATTACTGTTGTTAGTCGTGATTGGGCTTTTTTTTTTTTTTTTTTTGTTCCAGTGAGAAAAACTAGTAGCCAAAATGTATAGCATACACCTGACTATGTGATTAATATACATCATGTTTGTTTAAAAATGTGTTCACATTTCATGTTACATCCTAGACTTCGTACTACCTCCACCGGCAGATTATCTTAACTAACTAACTGTATCAACTACACACCAGAGACCGAAATGATCTTCGCTGAATTCTTCCAAGCTTTATTTTTCTTCGTAATAGCTAAGTAATGGCCAAGAATAAGTTTTTGTTTTTGTTTTGTTTTTATCCAGACTTCCAAAATCTAAATCCGAAACGAAGTACGGGAAGATGTCCTGCGCGGGGGAACTGAAGAAAAGTCGGACCACGTGACGCATAGGTCGCGTGAACCGAGGCCTAGTTAGCTAGCTAGCCAACAGAAGTACGTTACTTTTTTTTTTCTTTCTCTACAGACCTCGTGCAGACCCGCTCAAAACCACATCCTATGTCTAGAATAGCGCGCTATAAAGAATTGTACTTGTTACATCGCATCGCAACATTCGAGACGAAGCTTTTGCGGTCCAGTTAACCGAGCTGCGTTAAACCGAGAACGAAACTAGTACCCTCACCCTCCACCACTGGAATCCGACACGTCTGACCCAGACCTTTAAGATCAAAGAGCATTGCGTCTCGCCACTTTTCTCCACAAACAGGACTTATAGGCTATTGAACGCGCCATGCGCCGTAGAAGCAAAGGGATGCAAAGCATCTGAGACATGAACACGCTGAGCTGAACCTGAGCTGTAATATAAATAGTCCTATTCTGTGGTTAATTTTTTTTTTTTTTTGTACTGTAATGACTCACACTCCG
Source organism: Hemibagrus guttatus (assembly GCA_033459395.1). Classification (NCBI taxonomy): domain Eukaryota; kingdom Metazoa; phylum Chordata; class Actinopteri; order Siluriformes; family Bagridae; genus Hemibagrus; species Hemibagrus guttatus. Next base: position 2,989,269 of record JAUCMX010000005.1, on the reverse strand, counting down.
AGTCCCACAGAGGCAAGAAGAAAACGATAATCTAGCAAATGGAAGTCAATCCAATCTGAATAATTTATGATAACTTTTTAACACTGATGAGTGACATTGTACTATATATACACCTCACATATGATGTGCATCATCTTTTGTGTGTATATATATATATATATATATATATATATATATATATATATATATATATATATATATACACACAAGGTGTAATAAGTAGCCTATATAACCCTGACATAAAACTTTGTATGCCTGTGTGGTTGTGTTTACAACAAAGTGCATTAAAAACCTAATTTCCTTCATGTATACACTATCTCATTAAAACCCACCCTTTTATTAAAATAAAAACTCGATGTATTTGTACGGCCAAATCTTACTTATCTAATTTAAAATGTACTCATTTCTTATTCCCGCGGAGGGAGGGTGAGACGCTGACTTGAACAGCTGCTTCATGACCCAAAAAACTGTCAGTCTTTCCCTGGAATAAATTGTGGAATGTTTCATTTTTATTGCAGGGGGGAAGAGAAATGGTTGTTCCGCTTCGGAAAGTGGTGCCGACGAATTTACCTGTCGATTCCTACGTAGTTTAGCTATCGGAACGCCTTACATGTTAGCACGGAGTCGTTCAAATGAGTATTTCTCGCTTTCTTCAGGAACAAACACGAAGGGAAATAAATAAAAACCCCCGCAGCCCGGAGCCCGCTTTCAGGCGGACCTGTAGTAGAATCAATTCACCGAGTGGGGAGCTTGAAACCGTTCACTCGCGCTTCTGAGGTGAGTTTGGAGAGAAAGAAGTGTTGAGCACAGTTTAGATTTCGCCGTCGTGTGTCTCTCACGCTTAGTAAACTAACCGAACACTATCACACACACATATATGTGTGTGTTTTAAACATTTACACGTTTATGCAGGCAGGGAGACAGCTTTAAATCGGTGGTGAATTGGTATTTGTTTGTTTTTGGACGGAAGAAAATCGCCTCAGAAAAAGCGCCTTCGCGTTTGGCGCGAAAAAATGTCGCCTGTCTCTATATATTTGATCCCCTGAACCTGAGCAAACTTGATGTTTTTGCTTTGCAATACACCAAAAACGAAGGCCTAGAAGGTTAATCTTGGAGGAAATACGAGCAGTATGAAAACAAAAGGCAATACCCGAAGCTTGACAGCAATGAACTCTGGGTAAAAAGATGCAAAATACTTTTTTTTTTTTTGCTGTAGCCCAAAAGTAGAAAAAAATTTGAAGAAAAGACTAAAAAAATGAACTTTTTCAAGCCCATGGAAACAATTTCAGCCCTCATTCACATCCTTGGAGCTTGAACGAGTGTCATTTTCCCGTAGGTTCCATATTAAAGCGTTAGGATATCTGAGAAAGATATCGATAATCGCTGTGATGTATATGAAATCTGCTTAAACACCTGTAAAATGGAGGCGTCCGAGTATTCTGTCCGCTTGTCAAGGTCGTTCGGATCCGTGGGAGCCGTTCAACCGGACGGCAAAAGGTAGCAGGTTGTCCTTAAGGTACGAAGACGACAACCTTAAGGACACGTGATACAATTATAAAACATTCAAGTCACCTAATGGTGGTTGGTCCTTTTTAAAGGTAATGTGTGAAATGCTAAAAATAGCAAGTCTGTGGCGATCGCTTTGCATTCCTTTTAATCATGAAGACTGGCATTGATCGATATCCTTCTGTTTTTTTTTCCTCCCCCCTTGATAGGTATCCTGTACGGATCGGTTTTTGGGTTCTAAGCGTTCTCTTTTCCCGAAAGTCTTCCCAAACTACCAAAGTGAAGTTGCTTAGCTCCCCCTGTGTGAGGAAGACGGTATCACACGCCGTCTACACTTTTAAAACTGATGATCTACATGGTCAGTAGTGGGAAGGTAGGAAAGCTCCCGGTTTGTCAGGTACAAAAATTCCAGGAAGTTCCGAATAGGATATTTTAAAGCTCTGGCAATATGAAGTGGTGTGTTCTGGGAACAAATGTAAAGACTACGATTTAAGCTACAAAAAGCCTGACCTTTCATATGACGATCGACGGTGGGGTCTCTGTAAATGATGCGAACAAGTGCTCAAACAAAAGCATGTGGGAACACCGTATATTTCCAAAAGAATTCTGGTAAGAGTGTCCTGTCTGGGCGTCAAGTGTTGGTGAGATTCTTCACCACGTATGGTCGAGATTAGCAGTTCTCTAATTCACCATTACCACATACACCGATCAGGTATAACATTATGGCCACCTGCCTAATATTGTGTTGGTGCTGACGAAACAGCCCTGACCCGTCATGCACTGTGTATTCGGACACCTTTCTATCAGAACCAGCATTAACTTCTTCAGCAATCTGAGCAACAGTATCTCGTCTGTTGGATCGGACCACACGGGCCAGCCTTCGCTCCCCACGTGCATCAATGAGCCTCGGCCGCCCATGACCCTGTCGCCGGTTCACCACTGTTCCTTCCTTGGTCCACTTTTGATAGATACTAACCACTGCAGAGCGGGAACACCCCACAAGAGCTGCAGTTTTGGAGATGCTCTGATCCAGTGGTCTAGCCATCACAGTTCATCAAACTCGCTCAAATCCTTACGCTTGTCCGTTTTTCCTGCTTCTAACACATCAACTTTGAGGACAAAATGTTGACTTGCTGCCTAATATATCCCACCCACTAACAGGTGCCATGATGAGGAGATCATCAGTGTTACTCACGTCACCTGTCAGTGGTCATAATGTTATGGCTGATCGGTGTATATGCAGATCTTTATTGTCGTCTGCGTTACGGTGGATCCCAAGCCTATCCCAGCTGAGAATACAACCCCGAATGGAGAGAAGAAACCAGAGGAGCAGTTAAGGATCAAACCTAGAGCTGCGATGCTATAAAATGGTAGAACTTGTTCGGTTTCTGTGGCTAATTCTGATCATTTTGTAACACTGGTGTCAGTTAAACCAAATATAATCTTGCCCAACTCGAATCAACCACCAAGACAAAAAAAAATCCCAGAAATCATGTTTCACAGGCAGTGGGAAACTTCACCGCAGAAGCAATAAACACTAGTAAAGAAGCCAATTATGAAGTTGAGCATTAACATAAAACAGACAGATGGTTGTTGACCTGTACAAGTTGGTTAATGAATAAAAAGAATTATATGGGCAGTTGAAACAACAGTTAAGCCTTCTCGGGGATTCGTAGGGTCGTCAAGCTTTAAAACAACAAGCTGTTTGGAAGGGTTCCATAAAAAAAAGTGCTTAAAATGCAGTGCCCGAACTTCACCAGGTGTCGCCTGAACTCCATTTTGAAAAGCGTCCTCGAATCCAAGACAGCAGCTGAACCCTGCGTCAACATGTTCGATGGAAACGTTGGCTCTCAGCTGCTGTAAGATTGCAGGCAAGGTAAGGTTGCTTCTGAAAGAATCTGTGGATCTAAACATCATCTAAAACCTTGCCTTTAACAAAACCTCTTATTGCAACTTCACCTGGATCTTAAAAATAGTACAAGAGAAACCGGGACATACAATGAAAGTGAAAACCTTTTCCCAAAACGTAGGTTTCAAATTTAACACAGATTTCTCAGTGTGAAGGAAGTAGGAAGTTACGTATCTGCAAAATGATCTCTCAACAACGTAGACGTTTGTAATCGGACAACCCGGGGTTATAGAACCTGTTTTACTTCTTCAACACACAAGACCGAACTCATCAGGTACTTAACAAAGCCTTCATGACCTCAGTCATTTCTGTTAGATCAGGGAAAACAAAAAATGTGCATCTGATTAGAACTGGGATTGAGAGCTTCTGTGGCAGACAGGGCAGCATTAAGCTAATGCCTGAGCCCGGGGCTGATGAAAACATGAGGCCCCACATTTCTGAAATGTTTCCTGCAAGCACATGCAACAGACTTCATACACTTCCATTGTAACAGTCTGCACCAAGTCTGTCAGGATGCAATGAACAAGAACAAGGTGATGCGTATTAACTGGGATGTAACCGTATATTACACGCATTGTGGTTTTCATACATACACTTTTAGAAAAATGTTCTTTCTGAGCAGACTTTAGCGACTGTGGAGACCGATATAGCTCTCCAGCTCACATCACAGCTGCTGGTTAAACAGGTTGAGAGAGCAAGATTGAATGTTTTACCGCCGGTGTGTAAAGCCTGACTGAGTTACACTTGCAGAAACCGTTGTTTCTAGATGAAAGTGTAATCACTGATCGCTGTTGTTCCCAATAACCAATAGGTGATCATCATTTTAACCAGTGACCAGTCACTCATCACTAAATGTTCCACGTGATTAATCACTAATGACCATTGATACAATCTCTGGTCACCGTTTTTTGTTTTTTTTTACCAAAAATCATTGGTCACCATTGCTGCCATGGACTAATCACTGATCACCTATGATTCCCAACATTACTAATCACTTTTGTTACCAATAACCAATCAGTGATCACCATTTTGAATAGTGATCAGTCACTGATCAACAAATGTTCCAAATAATTAATCACTGACGACCACTGATAGCAATGACCAATCACTGGTCACCACTTTTACCAACCGTCATTGGTCACCATTGCTGCCATGGACTACAACCCAACATTACTAATCACCATTGTTACCAATAACCAATCAGTGATCAGAATCGTTATCCAATAACCAATCACTGATCTGCATTTGAACCAGTGATCACTCACTCATTACCAGTATTCCAAATGATTAATCACTGATGAGCATTGATACCAATGACTAATCTCTGGTCACCTATGATTCCCGACAATACTAATCCCCATAGTTACCAATGACCCAATTATTGATCACCATTTTTCCCAACAATCATTGGTCACCATTACTGCCATGGACTAATCAACCATCACCTATGATTCCCAACATTACTAATCACCATTGTTACCAATAACCAATCAGTGATATTTATTTATCCAATAACCAATCACTGATCACCATTTTAACCAGTGATCAGTCACTCGCCACCAATGTTTCAAATGATTAATCCCTGATGACCATTGATACCACTGACTGAATCTCTGGTCACCATTTTTTACCCACAGTCATGCCATGGACTACTGACTAATCACCTATGATTCCCAACATTACTAATCACCTTTGTTCCCAATAACCAATTACTGATCACTATTCCTACCGTGGACCATCTTTGAGTCCCAATAACCAATACATAAATAGTTCAATTGCAGAGCCATGACCAAAGCCTGTTTATTATTCTAAATATCTGTTATTTATTAATATTCGGATGATTCTACGAATATGCGCATTAACCTAGTGATACTTTCCCCTGAAAAGAGGGAAGCAGATGGTTTCTTTAGTGTTAAAGTGTTAAAGCACGCAGAAGCATTTTGCATTTGAAATGCAGCTTGTGTTTGGGAGAGCTGCCTGATAAACTGTAACCAATAACATGAGCCATTCCTATCTCGGTCATGGTGGAGTGTGTCATTTCCGGTATGAGACATCTAGAATGGTTCATCAGTCAATGGAGGCTATTATTCCTCTGCTCTTTTCTTTCTCTCCCTTTCTCTTTTAAAAACAAAACTCGTCTTAAAGCAGGCGGTATTATCTCTGTATTGTTTTGAGAAAAAAACAAAAACATTTCAATAAGCGATCATTTTAAACAAGTGCGTTAATCCAAATGTTAACGATAATGTTAGTCGCATAGTCTTGAGTAAGTGCAGCAGTTCTTAAAACATTCATGAAATTGAATTCATGGAGGTTCACTGTCGCGGAGAAGGACGTCGGAAAACAGCTCTCTTTTTCGTCACCTTTCAAAATAGGCCAGGGTTTATCTCAAGACAGCGACTATTTTGAAGGAAGAGTATCGCACGTGAAATGTACGCTACTGCTCAAATGCTGCAGAGTTTAGGGATTCGAGCAGACAGTCGCTGAGGTTGACGGCATGACACATCTCAAGCAGAGAGAGATGCAGACGTGTGAGAGAGAGAGAGACAGAGAGAGAGAAAGAAAGATAAACAGCGAGAAAGCACTGGTGCGTCATATGTTTTTGCTATGTGAGTCATCACAAAAAGCTCAACGATGAGCAGCCCCACCCTTCCCTACCAATCAGATGTGTTGGAGCACAAGGAGCCTTTAGGGCTTTCATGCACACAAAGCCATCAGTCTCAGTCATCAGTGTGTATGTTTAAGACACATTGTTTTTTTTAATCCCGCCAAGACACAATTTTTGGAAGGTATACATTGTGGAAGTCTGGTGCACTTAATGGACTGTTTGGCTTAGGCGCCTGCTTTAAAGGATCCGTCTCTGAGAAATCCCTTGTACGCTAGGACACATGGCGTCGCCGGTTCCAAGTAGCAAATTGAAGAAGTCGTGATTATACGAAACCTTTAAAACAGCAGGCTGAGACGGAGAGAATTCATGGCCTGAAACATTTAGAGGGTATTTGATGGTATTTTATCCAAACGTTTTCAAAATCGATTCCCCAACCTTCTACAGAGATGTTCGATTATCCCACAAACATGGGTCGCGTAATATTTAAGCCAAGAACCGCTGGAGACAGACAACTTATTGTTGTGTACTGGGTGACTAATGGCATGACGTCACGTGAGAAACCCAGCTCCAATTAGCATTGAGGAAATGAGGGCATGTTGGCAAGAGTTCATGGAAACACCAAACCACCCGAATGGTGATAAGGCAGAACTGCACTTACACAATAACAAACAAACATGATTTGAGTGCTACCAAGAACCCAAATGGTTCATGCAACGTTACTCAGTTTGGAAGAGAGTTTTTGTTTTAAAAAATGATCTAGATGGCGAGTCAAACGTATAAATACGCATCAAGTTAGGGAAAAAATGAACACTTCAGGGTGTGCTCTTCTAGGAAATTAATCACCAACGGGATAAACTGACGCAGCGCGACATTCAGGGGACGTCCACGAAACAAGTTAATTCCTGTTGTTCCCTCACCAGCCTTTGTCCTGACAACAGAAACCATGCCAACTGTTCATGCTGACACTGGAGACTCCTTCCAAAAATGCCACATAAATCTAAAACAATTCACCGTTGAGAATTCAACAGCACCGTGACGTACCGTTAGCTAGCTAACATTCAGTCTCTCCATGACGCCGACTAGCATGTTCCCATTATCATTTTAAAGAGAAATATATTTGCAACTGAAATAGAATAAAATCATGTAGCAGTCAAGGATTTTCCTCAAGGGGCACGTCATTACATTTTACAATGGCGGACGTGGCTCTTGTAAATCTCCGTGCCTTGAAATCTCTGTCTACAAACAAACAAAGAAAAACGATATACTCGAGTGTGTAAATATCTTTAATGGGTTAATTATAAATGTAATTATAATTAAGTAATAAATAAATTAATTATTAAATAATGTATTTTTTTAATTGATGGACATTATTTAAAAATAATCAAATGTATTTAAAACAATAATATTTCATTAAATAAATAAATAGATTTGTTTTTGGCTAGAAATAATATTGAATGTTTACTGAAATATATATATATTTTTTAAATAAAAATGATCAGATGCCCACAGTCGTCCAATGCTCTTCTTCACATATTTGAATTCTATTCCTATCTAATTATGTCATGCAACACCCTCCTCCATTTTACGCCGCTTAATCGTGTTACTCAGCAGGCCTGCTTGTTCATTCGTTTCTTTTGATAATTCACGACTTTTAATGTTTGCTTTTTGCCTGTTAATGTTTACTTTTCTGTTTTTTGTAGTCAGATATTCATTTGTACAGCACCATTTTGGTGTGAGAATGACTAAATTAAATTAGTATTATTGGTTAAAAAAAAAAAAAAAAAAACCCCAACAAAAAACACCACACTGAAGAACTGGACACATCCCATGAGAGTTTTTTTTTTTTAAAGAGAGACTGTCGAATTTCTGTCGAAGTCAAATCCCTCCACCTAGTGGCCATGATTTAAAGCTACAACTTAAATCAGACTGGTAATCGAAGTGGAAATAAAATGACTCACGTCAGTGTCAGTACTCAGTATATTTATCTAGTAGAGAGATTCAACACTTTTAAAAAAAAAAAAAAAAAGAGCAAATATACAGATCTTTATTCAGATCCTTTATTCAGATTTTATTCACAGAGTAATCCAAGCTCATCAGGAAATGTCAGTAGTTCCGACGATTGCTTTCAAAACACACACACACACACACACACACATAGCGCAGACTTGTCAAATACTTGTCAAAATTGTTCCAGCTGGGAAGACTGCCTCGAATCTGCCCCCATCTCAGTGGGCAAGGCATGATCTCTGTTGACGGTGCAAAGTTCGAAGTCTACATCATACTTCCTCTTCCTCCTCAGGAAGGCAGCCCGGGCATGGTTCCATGGTTACACCCACTCCCATCCCGCTTCGCCCCACTGGCATGTCAGTCACGTGCGTCCACTGGTTACTTCCTGGGCAGTAACTCTCCACGCTGGACAGGAAACCATTCTGGTTGAAACCACCTGATAGAAAACATTTGTTAGTGTTTTGTTTATGTTCCCAAGAGTAATTGTTATAGTCAACATTTAATATAGCATTCTTCATTCCGATTGGTCAGAAGGTTGCGGTATCATTTCTGTCATATGAACAAGGGGACTTGTGTTTATAGCAGACTCTTCATTGAAAAGAAAAAAAAAAAAAAAAAAGCATTTTCATTTAGTAGATGTTGGAAGGAGTCTTCAGTGTCATAGTACGAGTCAATTTCAAAACCCAGGATAATTCTTGCTTTAAATTTCTTTAGCATGGCACAGAGGACTTTGCACTGTCTGCTGCTGCTGCTGCAAAAAAAATGCTGGCACATGGATAAGTGTTTATAGCTGCGATAACATATGATAGCAGAAACCTCTTTCATGAACGTTCTATTTTTATACAAATATAAAGTCGTACATTGATAAATATATACAAACCTTTTTAGATCGGCAGGAGAAAAACACACCAGTATGTGCCATTAATAAAAAAAAAAAAAAAAAAAAAAAAAATCAACTTTGGCTTCAAGCCACACCACAGCACACCCTGAAATATTTTTTTAATCTATTACTCTGATTTCCCAGGAAAGGCTGGACTGTAGTAATTAAGCCTTTATAAGGTTAAAGGGTGCCATCACATATTTGAAAGAAACCTGACTGCGTTCACTACTACTGCTCGTCTCATTGGGAATACTGTGCAAAGCATTCTCGTCATCTCAAACACTTCAGATGCTGTGCATAGGCATTTATAGGAGGAAAAAAAAAAATGAAGAGACAAAGTGCTATTTTATTGCGTGTAAGTGCTGATTAACTTGTGAATGGCTCCGCGTTGTGTTCCCACTAATACGGAAATGGCCTTGTAATGAGAGGCCTGCCGCTTCAACGAGCAAATACAATCAAGACACAACGCCTCCTTTTTCCTAGTAAATAACCAACGACGAAACAGAATGTCACTCTGTCAGTCACCGTATCACATGTACACAAAACGCTGGATATGAAGGAAGGAAAGATGGAAATATCAGGAAGATCATTAAGTGTTATATACGCTCACCAAACACGAAGAGTTTGTCGTGGTAGACCGTGACTCCATGGGCACTTCGACTGTGGGCCATGGACGCCATGGGCTCCCAGACGTCTCTAGCTACATTATATCTCTCCATAGTGTTGAGTTGCCATTGGCCGTCGTAACCGCCCACTGCATAGAGGTAAGAATCCATAGACACCACACCTGCATAGTGGAGGAATTTTTTATTTTTTTTAAATCGTTAAAAACTTGTCTTAGGTCAGAACACACCCATTTTCCACCAATACCAGATTGAGATCCTTTGTTTTTGAACCAATTAGGGAGCCAAAGATTTTGTTGCATAACACAGTGTAACCCTGGTGGATTATTAGCATTAACCAGGTACTAGCAAACATGGAAAAATATTCAGTTAATAAGCAATTGCTAGCCTTTACCCTCACCCACCACCTTCTCAATCACACAGTTATCCCATCATGCAGTGTCAGAACAATGCATACAATCCTGCAGATAGCAGTTTTAGATAATTAAAAAGAGTTCAAACATCAGAAAGGGGAATAAATGTGATCTCAATTGCTCGTTTAAGGTGTAGGTGGATGGGCTACAAAAGCAGAATACAACGCTGGGTTCCACTCCTCCAGCCAAGAACAGGAATCTGTTCAAGGGCAAGGGGAAGGCCTTGTCACAAAAAAAAAGAAAAAAAAAAAAGCACTTTTAATGCATACACAAGTTACACAAAATTTGTACACTGGTAATATTTACCTAAGCCGCTTCGTGCAGTGTTCATAGATGCTACATGGTGCCAAGTGTTGGTGTCTGGTTGATATCGTTCCACTGTTTTCCACCGATTTTGCCCATCGAAGCCCCCCACCACATACAGAGCCCCACCGCATGCTGCTACCCCAGCTCCCAGGCGTGCCACTGACATTGGCGCCACATATGTCCACCTGTTTGTCTCTGGATCGTACCTTTTAAAAAAAAAAAAAAAAAAAAAAAAAAAAAAGACGTTCACTCATCTTCAGTTGGTGGATCTGGAACATACATCAGAAACATCAATACACCCTGTAGTCCATCTTCATATCTAGGGAAATTTAGCACAGACTATCAAACATTTTTGGGAGGAGAGTGGAAACCGGAGAACTCTGAGGAAATCCTTATAGACTGTAACCCAAGATTAGGATCAAACCAAAGATCCCGGAACTGCGAGGTCACAATGCCACTGTGCAGGTCATCAATTTCTTCCTTCTTCTCGTCTCGTATTCAGAAACTGTTGCTTTTAAAATGGCACAGAGCAGCTGGAAAAGAGTGCTACCTTCCACCCAGAGGGCAGGACCAACCTCTAATGGTCTCCCACCTACGATTGAGATGTGAACTGTGACAATAGAGCGACGTATTGTACACAGTATATTTATGTATGAAAGAAAACGTCTCCTACATAATAGGATACCTACAACCAATATCCTGGTATCGTAAAACTGTGTCCTGACCTGAAATACTTTCTCACAGAACATGATACCCAACCCCAGAATTACTATAGCTCGCAGCTATGTTATGTGATCCACAGAAGAATGGTCCAAGTCAAACAAACTCTTTCAATGACATGGAAGGTACATGTTGGCTGCCACTTCCTTCTAGAATGGTTTTTCAGAGGCTTTGGATTGATCTGGTGCCAATCAAGGGACAAAACTAAAAGATATTCAGTCTTCAGGGGCTTTCACAAATGCAGAATTTGGTCCGTTGAAATCACTCTTGTTCAGTTACATGCCTCGATGCGTTTTATTTGGGTAGATCAGAGCACCTGATGCTGAGAGAGAGACAGATTCGAAGCAAACATCGGACAATTTGACGGACACAAATGCAGAGACCAAACGTGACGTATATTTTAACATTTCGTGACAGCTGACACTCTGAGAATATCGAGACCAAAGACCCACTGCTGTATTAAAGACCATTTTTAAATTTCAGTAGTGTTTTACGACTATGTTTTCAGCCTCACCCCTTACCACACGCCCTTAAGCAGATGTTTTTTGCTTTCGGGTTCATTCACAAGGTCTTGGTTCAGTTCCAAGTGAACTCTAGCGAGATTCGACTGCTGTGAGAAAGTGATTCGATCCCAAATCGACTCAACTGCAGGGAGTGGACCAAATCTGCCGTGGATTATTTGTGGGTAGATGCAAGCTGCTGAAATGAGCTGCAACTCAACCAGAGGACAGGGCTACAGAAATGCCATGTGTTCTGGAGATTAGGAACTAATGAAGAAAGAGAAAAATTCTGGCCGAGAGACACAAAAAAATGTTCTAACCTGTTATTTGTCTTTAATTACTTAGAGCCAGCTTTGTGTCCTTAGTGCTTTTGTGAGCACGCTTGGTAAAAGTTACCACATTTCTAAGAATGAAAGAGTTTTACGAGTATGTTTTCAGCCCAACATATTCCCCTTAATCAAAATAAACCAAACCAAAATCAACTCTGCTCTGATCTGGACTTGCCAAACAGTTAGTTTTACAAATAATTTAGATGCCAAAGCAAACTTCAATTCAAGTCCATTTCATCCAAAGCAACCTTCAACCATATATTTTTTTTTTAATCTTAAGGAAAAGTCTGCATTGCACTACAAGCCAGCACCTTTATCAAAGCAATGTTAGGTTAAACTGCACAGCACACTGGAGATGTGGATTATCATCCATCAAAAAAAAGCAACAACAATACACTCATGTTTCCCTTCATACGTCACACATAAAAACAGAACAAAGACTAGAGGCAGGAGAGCAGGTTGCTAAGAGTGACTAATATGAGTGGTATTGGAACTGCCACTGCTCTTCTAAAGCTTGCTATTAGATGTGGTATGGAAGTTTGTACATCTAAAGTGACTTCTCTGAATCAGACCAGACTTCTTGTTTGACTGCTAGCACATGCCAAGTCAACATTTTAGACCACTTAACCGCCATCCTTTCACGTGGAGCACAATTCCAAATGGCACAAGCTTTTGTCAAAATGTCTTCAGCCACAGCAAATGTGCTTCTCATTAATCTGGTAAAGTATATACTTGGGATGAAACCGAATACATTATCTTGAAATAAACAGATACAAATACATATAGGAGGTTCTGGGTTTTCAGTTTATGTTTGGAACTAGAGGTGTGTGTAGGAATTGTTATCCCATGGGACACAACCAAGTGAGTCGTCAGATATAAAGGCACAAAGAAAAAGTATGTTAACATGTGATACCTTTACGGAATTCTTTAGTTCATCCGTACTGACTGCCTGGTCAGCTGGTTTAAATTCTGGCAATTTCCACTCCCTTTTCATTCATAAATTGCTACTTGCTACAGGTTGGCCAATCACAACCTTTTAATTGTTGTCAACAGGACATCCGTACACTCACCTCTCTACTGTGTTGTGATGTGTGGAGCCATAGGATCCTCCAACAGCGTAGATGCTCCCGTCAAGTTCCCCAGTGCCCACTCTATTTCTGGCTGTATTAAGAGAAGCAAGCTGGGTCCACTGATTGGTCATGGGGTTGTAGCAGGACAGTGTTGCGGAGTCTGCGTTGCTCTGCATTGAAAGGTTTCGACCCCCAACAGTGTAGAAAAGCCCAAACAGTACAGAGGCCCCCAAGCCACTGCAGGGTTGCGTCATTGGTGCCAGGTGCAGCCAAGTGTTTTTTTGTGGGTCAAAAGCCTCCATAGAGGCCAATGAGTGCTGCTTATAACCCCCAGCCATGTAGATCAACTTAGTGCCTCGGTATGGAGGAGGGGGCAGGTACTTGCGGAGGGTCATGTCGTGGAAGATCTTAGAGAGGAAGTCTTTGCAGGAGTTGGCCTTGCTCAAGATAGGACATGACTGCAGCTGCCTCTTGAGGAACTTGGCAGGCAGGGCGTAGATACGGACGGCATTGAGCAGAGCATGGAAGTACTGGGAGCGAGCCTCGGCATCCCACCGCACCCAGTCAATGCAGGCTTTGTAGACCTCAGTCTCGCACAGAACCTTCAGACTATCCTGGCTGATGAGCTCCAGTAGCTGGCAGTGCGTCAAGCTGAAGAACTCCTCTTCTTTGGTCACCTGGAAGAAAGATTATAGATGTTACTCGCCTTACCAGATACCATAGAACAATTTCTAGTTGTAGACGAATCTACCTCACTGAAGTGACTATTGATATATTCCCGACACAGCTGATGCAGATCGATACAGCCGATCTCCTCTGCAAACCGCGCAATCCCGATGACGTTTGAGGGCTCTAGGTTCTTCAGCAGGAAGTCACAGCATGCTTTCGCCACGTCCTCCATTTGGAAGCGCATGGCAGCCAGCAGGACATGCAGCACGCACCTTTCCCCTACTGTGATCCGGGAGGTGTAGGCATAGTCCACCAGCCTACTGATCACCTGAGGGCAAACATCCCTGAGAGTCACCTCTGAGGCCTGGCATTCCTTGAAGTTGCTGGTGAACATGGCTTTGAAGTATGGGCTGCATGCTGCCAGTACCAGTTTGTGCACCTGGATAATGTAGACACATGTTTATGACAGGCATAACATGACTGAAGTGGACGAATTAAAGATGGCCAACCATTTAGTTCCCTTAGCCTTTCGCATTCAAAGCCCATGCAGTGGTCAAATGAAAACTATGAACTACTTTTAGTAAATTAGATTATTTTGGGTGAATATTTTTTAAGTATATGTACAGGTCATCCAGTTATACAAAGCATAATATACGTCAAACTTTGCAGAACCAGTTCTGCTCTTATGGATAAATGCTAACCTAAGCTAAACAGTGCAGACTCCAATCTCTTATCATGCTGACTCTCATCTTTCCTGTGGCCTGACCCCTGAAAACTCTCACCTTGAAATCCGCTATCGTATCTTTGTACGTCACTCGAAGGACCAGGTCACAGAGCAGTCCGTGATGACGCAACTCGTCCATGAGCTGAAGGGCTCTGGAAGGGTGGCTCTCGATGGTGTAGTCCAGATAACCATGGCCTTTCATGGAGGGCACCACGATGGCTGAAAAATCTTCATCTTTGATGGGCCTCTTCTTCCTTGGACATATCATTCTCCAAGCCTGGGTTGTAATTTGGTTTCACAGTAAAAAGTATCTAGATCCAACCACGTGTCATGAAGTAATACAGACACAACTGGTAGTCACTGGGTGATATGAAGCCATTTTTTTTTTGTCTGACTCTAAATCCATCTTGACTGGGGTGTTTCTCGTTCCAAATCGGCATTGTTCAACAATTTAGACCAAATACAGAGAGAATATCACTTGGATACCAACAAAAAAAATGGCACCAAAACGGCTAGATGTCCGACATCCGAAATCCACACAAAAATCTTCAATTACTGTTCAAGTACGTGTGTCTGCGTCATGCCTCCATGCTCTCTGATACGGTGCTGAAAAAGAAAATAAAACAAAAAAATGAGTGAGAACTTTCACAACGCTGTGGTAGTCAATAACTTAAATTAGAAGTGGTGAGTTGCTACAGATGAACTCTGAAGAACATCAGAAAGATGATCTTTTATGATTGAGTAGAGCCCAAATGACCCGCGATTTGTGCAGGCAAATAAGCGTATATACTCTGCTGAATCATGTTTCACTTCCCATTTTTTTCTTAAATCTCGAACCTTCCAAAAAGTCACTCCCCCGAAAAGAAAAAAAGAAAAAGAAAAAATGCAATTCCTTGAATACCATAACAACTCGTTCCATTGGCTCCTTGGTTATGCAAAATATTTTTCTATTACTTATCACTAAACTGGTTTGTTCAACCGGGTTACATAACTTATTTGCAGAACATCACGACTGACGAGACTTTGCATCCTATCTTATTGCTCAACCAGACATTCCATGCCAAGTGCAGTATTTGCCTCGAAGCGTGCTTATCAAGAGACAAGGCCGCTTGCTGGGTCAACCGTGCTTAAACCTTAAAGGGCAGCATTGTTATATGAAGAATGGCACTGCATGCACCAGGTGAGATTCACTACCTACAGGTTACTGCATTGTTCCAGAACAGAAAGTAAAAGATATACAGATTATTGTGTCACAACATTTTTGACCATTTCATATATTTTGTTATTCACTCCCTATAACCGTCATGCATGTAGTCATTCAGAAACAGGTCCATATGCATCTCTAATGGTTTACTTTTTCAACATTCCATTCCAGATTTCGAAGAACCGCCGCTAGTCTGTGAAGGCTTTCCACTAGATTTTGGGGCGTGGCTTGGTTGGCTACAAGAGATGTAGCGATGTCCAGTGAGAAGGACTTCATCCCAAAAGGCATTCAAACAGGTCCAGGCACCAAGCTATGTCCTCATGGGGCTCACTTTGTGCCCAGGGGCAGTGTCATGCTGGAACAGGTTTGGACCTCTTAGCTCCAGTGAAGGGAACTTGTAATACTAAAGCATACAGAGATATTCTATACAATTGTGTATTGTGGTAACAGTTTGAGGAAGAAACACATATGGTCAGGTGTCCACAAACATTTTAGCCATGTAGTGTATTTATTTGAAACAGGAACATTGTTAGTTACTAGAAAACAGAGGGGTCGAAAAGGTTTTAATACATCTGAGAATTATTAAAAGGGAAGCATCTGGTTCATTTGTGCATGAACGACAAGTTCCGAGACAACTTTTGCAATCGTTACGGGATTGTTTTCGCTCTCTCTTTAAAAAAAAATCAATGGTTGGAAATGACAAAAACAGGCAGACATAAATTTACGGGAACAGTAACTCAGAATAATGAGTCGTCCTATTATCAAGAATGATTTGCACATCCTCATGGACATGATGTGTGACTCTTAAGTTCTTAAGAAATCAGACCAAGGCTTGATTTTAAAATAAGTTAGGTCAGGTTACTGCGGAAAGCACGGGAGACTTCGTAACTCCGTTGGACTGCGTTCCAAAGTATCATATGTACACATGAAGAAGTATATACTTCGTGTACTATAATAAATGAACACAAAAAAAAAAAAAAAAAAAGGAGAGGGGGGGAAAAAAACTTTTAGATTTTTAAAACTTTCATTTATTCCTTGTATAAATATTTTTAAAAATTTGTTTATTAAAAAAAGAAAAAAAGTGAGGTGATGCATTGGCTCTGAAAATAATTATTAATTAATTATTAATTTAAAAAAAAAAAAAAAAGAGGAACTATTTATTTAGAACATCAGGAATAATTATGTGGAATACTGCCTTAGAAACTAAACTCGATTATGATCTTTCTCTACAGAGCTTTTAATTTCTATGATTATTTCTTTTCTTTTCCTATTAAAAGTAAGACAAACCTATCCTTTAATCCCGTTTAAACTAATAAACAAGCATGCAATTGTAGATAACATTAAAATAACTGAGGATTGGAAACAGTGCTGCATATGATAAAATAATGAGATTAATCTGATAGATTTCAGATTAGTGTGTGTGTGTGTGTGTGTATTGCAAGGAAAAACAATCCAATACCGTGTAGTGTAAGGGGAATAAAGCAATATTTGGAATAAGTAATGAAACCTACGCTTTATATAAACACTTAGCTGTTCAAATTAAAGTCTATACAAGGCTCATTCTGCAAAGCCATAGTGAGAAATACACTGCAAGTGCATGCCAAGCCAAACAAACATGGCAAAAAAAAAAAAAAAACAGAAAGAGAGAGAAAACAATGTCATTTGCAGCTTTTTTTAATGTTAATGCAGCTGAAATGGAAACTTCATTGCACAAAGTGCATTAGTGCAAAACAGCAAAAGGTGTTAGATTTCTTTATATATATGTTTTTTTTTATAATAATAATAATAATAGTTTTCTGTAATGGATACCCATTAGTGAAGCTTTGATGTTGCACTATATACTTTAACCAAGCTTATTATGCCCTCAGTGAAAATGTCACGCAACACAATGCACTCTAGAGTAGCTGAGCTCTTAAGAAACAAACAAACAAACAAACAAAAAAAAAAAAAAAAAAAAAAACTCACCACAAATCCAGAAAATATATCCAGAGTATTTCAATCCATGTTCCTTTAATAAGCCCAAAGGCACTAGGTTGGGAAGTACAATGAAGTTCTCTCTTAACTTCTTGTAGCGCGCAGGACGCTCATTGCTTTTCAGCCCTATTTTGGCATGCTGAAACCCGGAAGTGGGCCTCCTTTTAATACCGCAATATCACACGAAGAAGGAGAAAAAAAAAAAGTCTGCGTTTTTATCTTGCAGCTGTTTACTGCCGTGCCATAAGTCTGATCCACATCAGCATGACTGTGCAACTCCGACCGAGTTCAGCTGCGTCAGGGCGCGTACAATCGCCCTGCAAAAAAAAAAAAAAAAAAACCCGGAAGTGGAGCTTTAACATGGACATGATTGTCGTTTATTGGATAATGCGTGGTTTCGATTTTTTTTTAATCTATTTATTTATTTATTTATTTTTACCGAAATTTCCACACGCTTTGGACGTTGTGTTCAATTCAGACTTAATTCGGTTCATTTTATGCGCGCAAATAGAAGCCACTTCCGCACACTTGGAGCCGCATTCCGATTGACCCCAGTATCCCTACATCAGCGCACTACATAGGACGTGAATACAACAGCGTTCTGTTCCCTACCTAGTGCGACACGCGGCCATTTTGGATTTGCCCCGGCGCTTCAAACTAGTTCGTTGAGACTTGGGTGCGGTTTAAGTTCGTAGTTCCTTGCTGAGTAAAGACGAATTAATGTCACTTTTTAATTTTTTTCCCCTGTAGTTACAGGATGTTTAGCAGGCTACACAAGAATTTTGTTTCGCACACGTGAACGAAAAGGACTTTAAAGGCTATAAAGTTAGGCTAGAACATCTGATATTCAATTCCAGAAAGTTGTAACCTGCATAAAGTGTAGGTTAAGCACAACAAAATGGCTGCGTCCTCAGTCAAGTGAAAACAGTGCACCTGCATGGCTAATTACAGGTGGTGTTGAGTTTAAGCCGCATCCATGATGAAGCTGCTTTTCAGCTGGACAGTGCAGTGTGGAATAACAGGAAACCTAACGATGCTACCGAATATGGCAGAATCTCTTTCATTATAGTCATCTCAGCCATTTTCATGCCATCAACTATAAATGACACCAACCTTGTAACGGCTTGCATGTTAAGCTTTATAACTAGCATGTGACCTTCATTGGATAGATTTGATTTCAGCTTGGATGTTGATCTGTTTTCACTTTAAACAACGATTCACCTACATTACCCGCAATACTGTTCGGCTACCTACCGCAGTGAGATTTCCTACTCCGGGAATCGGGATGGTCTCTTCAAATCATAGCGTCCGCAGTAAACACTCTAGCTAATCTTACCTTTAAGCCAATTACGCTGTGTACATATACAAGCATTTGTATAATGGATTACTTGTTACTATATTGCCATACCGTGTCTGGTGGACCGTTTCAAGTGTTCCCAGTGACCTAAGTTTGCTATTCATTCCCAGAGCTTGGAAATCATTATTAGCATTGTCCTAAAAAGCCATTTCTGAACGTGCAAGGCTTACACGGCTGCACGCAGAAGACCATATATCACACCAAAGGATACCAGATGTGGATACAATCTACAGATTGACTCGGTAATAAGAGGCCTCTTAGTCTACAGGGACTAATAAAAGTAAACATACCACCCCTGGGAAAGCCCTTGTCTCCTTTCAGGGTGTAGTGTCAGTGTTTAGACTTGTCAGAGTTTACAGTCCACACACTGAAACCGCAATGAGTCAGAGTGCATTCACAGAAAGGGACGGGTTTATCATACGGCAAACTGTGTATGATGACACACAGTGTCTGCTAGCATAGTGACACACAATGATGCCATGTTTATGGAATTGGAAACCCAATCCATCATCTGTGAGATCTACATCAGGTAGCAAGGTTAGGGTTAGGGTTAAGGATTAAAAAAAATATCTATAATAATAATAATATTAATAATAATTCAGATATGAGATGCCATTGCAGCCAATCCTAAGCCGCTGAATCCTTTACAAGCATGTGAAAAATTCAAGACTCGTTTTGACTGAACATCCTGTACGTTTCTTGGAAGTTCTTTTTTTTTTCCCTTCACCGGGGTTCCGCCCAGCCCTCGGACCCTGGTGTGGTTTTGGCGAGGGCTGTTTTGTTGATTTCTGCCTTGTCACGGTCTCGAGGAACTTGAAGAGGATCATTGTTTTTGCATCGGAATCCTGAGGCATCTGGGAAGGGCAGGTCTCCAAAACAAAACAAAAAAAGAATGTAGCGATAGAGAAACACAGTAAACACCCAAACAGTGGATTCATTTAAGCATGGTAAAGACACACCCACGAAAACAACTGAAGGTGTGCTACGATTTTGCAGATGGATGCGGCTGGTGGTTGTTAAGACTCAAAAAAATATAACGTCGTCCAATCTCATCATCTAAGCTGCTGCAGTATTATGTAAATGATTAAACGCAATCGTGGCATAGCGTGCATGCAGGTCTGCACTTGTTGCTCCGTCACGCTTAGTGGAATGAGGAAGTGATACAAATGTGACATTGCAGTATGACAGTGCAAAAGCGTTGATGCCACAGCAACAGCAGTGTTTGCCTTTGCAGTCTAGCTGACACTGTGTAACTTTGCCTCAGTCCCCATTTTAAAAACATTCAGTCATTTGCAGTTCCTGGAAGTTCTGTAATATACCATGCTGGGGGTAATTCACTAGGCTCCTGCTGCCCTCTAACGGCC
This sequence comes from Hemibagrus guttatus, assembly GCA_033459395.1. NCBI lineage: Eukaryota > Metazoa > Chordata > Actinopteri > Siluriformes > Bagridae > Hemibagrus > Hemibagrus guttatus. The sequence goes on along the minus strand of JAUCMX010000005.1, from coordinate 2,969,109 downwards.
ATGTGATGACGTTTATGGGACCTTGTATCCTTAGAGGATTATAACTATTAATTCCCTGGCTGAGTTTCATCTTGTCTAGATTTAGTCGTTGATGATCAATTTGGAGGGCATACATTTAGTCATGTATAAATATAATAGTGAGAAACGATACTTTAGTGGAGTGTAGATAATGTTTACAGAAACATTGTGGAATGTATCAAGGTAAAAAGATCGGTATTAAGAGATTATTAAGTGCTACGAAAAGTCAGAACAGATGAATTATTAGCTACTTGATACGTGACGTTTTTGAATCTCATAAGATGCTTTCATACTAAAATGTAAATTAAATATGCTCGAAGCTCATTTTATTCATTTAAAGCATGCAGCGATTGTTTGGATCTTTGCAATTCGTTTCAATGAATGAATAAATATTTTTAGTATATCGCATAGCACATCATGGCGTGCTAGAAAAGCATCGGCACCCCCAAGACCTCCACCATTTCTGGAAATTATTATGTGTAATTGCTGTGGAAATACAGTAAATCAATCGATATATTTCTAAGTTACTTGACTAAATAAAGAACACTTTCTGTTATTTGTTGTTTTTGTTAAACTAGAACTTTACGTTCCCACGGAGATAAAGTTTTCTAAAGTTGCACTATAGATATAAAAAATCCTACAGACACGTGTTAAGGCTTTTGTGATGTAAAATTAAATTCAATGAAATGAACTAACTAAATAAATCAAACGAATTAAACCCGATTGGAATAAAATGTTAATAAAATAAAATAAATAAAATACGTTTTCTGCCCTCAACGAAGAATTGTGAAACAACAATGTATAAAAATCTGAGGGGGAAAAAGTGTTCAGAATGAAGCAATAACCAATCGCATTATTCTGATTAACTACAAGGAAAGATGAGATGTTTCTGTCAGATTTTTCTTCACATCTTTCCAAATCATTAGAGGTACCATGGGACACCGTAAAGTTCCTCATCAACAAACAGCAAAAATGGAGCACCAAGAACAGGACATACCTCAAAATGTATATATATATATATATATATATATATATATATATATATATATATATATATATATATATATATATTTTTCAGCTGCTGGTAGGCTGAAGATAAAAAGCAATTTCACGTAAATTCTTAGCACAACAATCACTCGAACCCAAATCAACAAAGGAATGGATTAACCAAACGAAGATCAATGTTTTTTAAATCAACTCAAGCCCAGATGGATGATGGGTCTGGAATGATTTTGCAAAAAAGATTAGGTAAATATTACTTCTAGAACTATTTTTCCATCTAAAAAAATTCCGATCGTTATTCCATTTATTTTTCTATCTTGTAATTTCACATTGATTTCACAATTCAAGAGTCCTTAGAAATAGATAATAACTCAGTAATAAATATAATAAATGTGAGTAATAGTTTTATAGTTATAGTTTAACCTGATTATGTTGCCCCGATCCCTACATTTTTGCTTATTTTTTTTGTTGTTGTTGTTGTCATTGGACATCTCATAAAAAAACTTAACACGGTTCACTTCGTTTAAACAAAACTATAAATACTATAATATGTGCAATTGTGGTTCTATGCCCTTTAAATGTCAGGGTAATTTATTTTCTTAATACCAACATACATACGCCTTTTATGCACGTTTGTGGCAAATTTTCCTCCCATTGTTTTAGTAACCGTTGTGTCTACAGAGCACGCCGTATTTCCCGAGCATTCGGCATCACGTCTGCAAGGAGAAAACGGTGGGAAGTCAGCGGCGCCTGACAAAAAGCAACAAGGAACCGCTCGGGTGAAAACAAAGAGGAAGTTAGCTTGGTGAATCCCCGGAAAATATATCTACCCATTGAGCAACATTCTGAAGATTTCCTGTTTAATTTCTTTTTGACATAATGACACAACACAATGGGAAAACTCGGACAATAGGGAACCAGGAAAGAAACTTTTTAAAGAACGTTTGAAGGAATGATTATCATGATTGCCTAATAAGGGAATGTAAAACATTAAAAACCAGAGATTGCATGTATGACACTTTTTTTTTTTTATCCATTTGTACTTACATTTTAATTTACTTGATCATTCGTTCTGGAAAACATACTGCTGAAACTGGAGACCCCTTACGTAAATGTTCTAAACTGTAAAATCTAAACATTTCCTTACAGAAAACGCCACCATATCAACAATTGTACAGTATATTTTTCATTTAATAACAATAAGTTGTTGTTGTTTTTTTTCTTTTTTTTAAGTAACATAGCTCATCCATGATTTCAGTCCTTGTGCATGAGTCGTTACTATGGAAACGGTAAAATATTGAAATGTTTAAAAAATGGATCCTACTAAACAGCGTTGCGGAAGGAATCAGACCTACTGACCAATCAGATTTGAGAATTCAAAAACACTGTGGTATAAAACAGGACGGTTTAACTCCAACAAGATGTAACATAACAAAGTCCCTTCAGGATTTTGCAGAGATTTATTTGCTAAAAAGAGTTTTGTGAAAAATTCAAAAAAAAAAAAAAAAAATCTTTAAAAAAAAATTTTTTTTCACAAAATACTCTTTAGCAAATAAATCTCTCTTTATAAAATAAAAGAAATAAAATAAATAAATTAAATAAAAATGAAATGAAAATTCTCTTTTTTGCACAAACTACATAATTGCCAAAATAGCAAGCATGTGATGTTTCTTTTAAACTACTACTAGTGAAGATACATATGTTATTCCTTTCTGTGATAACTGTACTCATATTTGATGTGTATTTGACCAAATATGCTGCAAAATTTTGAAATTCCGATGTAATTTTGAAAAATTCACAAGTTCCTTTTAATATTTTGGAGGTTTTGCTCGAGTTCATTTCTGCTGTTGAAAAACCCCTAAACTGAATAACATAACATATTACAGTTTAGATAAACTACTAAAGCCCATTTTAAACAGTAGTATGGTGCTAGTGAAATACTGTGATAATATTATACCAAGAATTTTTGAAACCAACTTCCTGTCTGTATATTTGCTCAAAACCACCAGCAGCCAGGACTTGATCGACGTGCATCTGTCACGCATTATTGCAGAGAATACCAAAACTGGCTTTTTGAAACTATGCACAAGGAGCTCCTTTGCAAATCGCAATCTGACTTCAGTCAGGCTTTTTTTTCTCAGACCCTCCTGTCCCTTATAGATAACCCCGTGACTAATACCGTGTATCAAAATGTTATGGCGTGTAAATGCAGCACGGCTACATCCTGGAAAGCCTTGACTTTATTTCAAACAAACACTTTTTCCCAATCAATGGGGATTGCTCCACTGGGGTCGCTAACTGTCTTCCTGCATTAGAAGGGAAATGGCCTGATTTAGGATGAGCCCATGGAACACTGGAGTCTCTCTGGTTAATTTAAAGGTCCCGTTTCGTGTTTATTGGAAAACGAACGGATTCGGGTTAAGGTTCAGCCAACCTTGGATGATCACAGTTATCGTTCCATCTTATCGACTTCATGTTGTGCCAAAATGCTTCAAAACGAAAAAGACAGACTTTCACACTCAAATCCAAGACTGGGTTTAAGATCTTGGAGAGAATCTCAAAAAAGACCCACCCTCCCCGTCCCCCGTACCCCCTCCCCCCTCTCCCCGCTCGCCTCTGAAAACTTTACGGTGGGATAATGCGTTCCACATGCTAGTGTTCACCCACTAAATCACTGCATCCCAAATAGCCAATGCTCACCCCTCCACCACCACCCGGTCTCATTACGTTCATGTCGGCTGTCTCGAAGAATGGCTTCTGGAGAATGGATTGGCTCGTAGATTCCGACTTGTTTACAGCAACAAACGTTATTAAAAATACAATCGAATTGGCGTACTTTAAGACCACGTAATTGGGCAAATCGTTGGCCCCCCATTGGGTTCCCACAGCCTTCTAATCAAATTCAGTCATTTCCTTGTTAACTTTTAACATAGCCAAATTGGGATGTAAAAACATTCCAGTTTTGGTTTACCATCTTACCTCCTGCTAGGTGCTTTTTTTAATTGTTTTTTTCCTGGCAGGACGCTTGGAAACAGATACTTGCCACGTGCTATAGTGTGGATATTAATCCGCTCATATTCAGAGGAAAGGGCAGAGCTTTAAGATAGGAAAAAAGTGCTGTGGTAGTTTTTTTTTTTTGGATGAAAGAAGTCTTTCCAAACTCTGTCAAGTTGGATAATGTGTTTTTTTGGGGTTGAACGCTTACCTGACAGTGAGATCATTATGTTCCACATAACAACCTTAGCCCACTTACATCTGTCCCAATCAACAAAATCTGCTGCACTAAACAGACAGGACGCCATTTTCCAAAGCCTGGGATTTCAGTTGTGTTTCTTCAGTGAATCTGTGGAAAAGCCTCAACTATACAATGATGCTGTGAAAAAGCTCTTCGTGTAACAATAAAAAATAAAATAAAAGGTCTGGATTTGAAAGATCTCGAAAGCCCATTGAGGCTAATATTCTTAATGGTTATATAAGAATCAGTTGAATGAAGCATTAGAGATGGGTTATACTGTTTCAGGTGATCAGTAAGATATATGCCCGAGCTAAACCAAACCTTCATTTCAACTAACTAGCAATCATCAATAAAAAAACAGTAAATGACCTTCCCAAAAAGCCAGCGTGTAACCCCCCTGAAAACCCATCACCCCCATATCTGGTCTCATTAAGTTCATGTTGTCTTCTGGAGAAGGGATTTGGTTCATAGATTTTCACTTCTTTACAGCAAACGATCACTATTAATAAGTCTTGTACTTGGGTACAACTGAATTGGCGTATCGTAGGACCATGTATTTGGGTAAATTGGTGGCTTCCATTGGGTTCTGTAGTTAGGTACATGGTCAGATTCTGTCATTTTTTTGGTAGGGTATGTTTTAACATCAGAAAATTGGGCTTCAGTTTAGTTTCCAAGTTTTTTTTTCTTCAGTGACCTTCTAACATAGTCAAGCCAAGCCAATGAAACTGTAAATTTCTAGGGCTTTAGGATTTGTTCCAATTCAACCAGTTTTGGATTTATTGGCATTTGCATTTGGACTTGGACACAGGTTTTGTTAAATATGGTCTTGTTTTAGATGAATCATGTTTGTCTTGTCTGTGTTTTATGCTTTCTTCTAGAAAACAGTGTAAGCATTGGCGCAATACACAAACAAAGCCAACTAGCTAAAGTAAAAGTTTGGTCCTGAAAGTGATTTGGTGTTTTTTGGTCTCGATCTTGACTCAGTCTGGCTTTTGTTTGAGATTGAGCTTGACATGACTTGGCTTCTACCCCCTCAAAACTTGTTTTGACCAGATCTCAACTATTCCTGGTCTTGGACTTGACAATAATGTCGTTCACTACAGCCCTACAAACCCCTGACTGACCTATAAAATGGGATCCGGATTTTGAAAGACCTTTTTATTAAAGAACAAAATAGGTTTCCCATTTGAAAGACCTTCACACTGTCTGTAAATACTTGGAACAATGGAACAGTTGCTCATCCAAATTTCAGCTGTGTCATTCATTTTTTCAGTGACATAGCTTTTCCCTGAAGAGCTATAACTCTGCATGATGTATTGTGCTTGGCTCATTCAAGGACCTCGAATAGCAACGTTCTTACTTTGGGTAGTAACAGGAAAGGAAGTCTACTCACTCGTTTACCAGACGCGGCTAACACGAGACGAGCGGTAAAACGTAAGCCGAACAAGAGGCTTGTCTGCTACAGATAATGCACCGCATTGTGTCTGGTTGACCCACGGACGAGCCGGCCGCTACGGTTATTGTTTCAGCACACATACACTTTCACTTGGCATGTGAGTCACTTGCCAAGTCGTCCAACTCAGAATACCCGCAGCTGCCATTAGTCAAACTGTGGTCATGACATCTACAGAGGCTAGCGGCTGTGTTTCCACTGATGAACCTGATTTTCATTTAGGCCTTCTTCTCTCTCTCTCTCTTTCTCTTTTTCTCTCTCTTTTTTTTCATGTTAGATTCCGAACAGACAGACAATGTCTTTAACCCTCATTTGCTTCGGCCTGGTCTGTAATATTATAAAATTTAATAATTACAAGCGACAAAATAAAAGGTCTGTGTCCTCCACCAACAAATGGGACACAGTAAAGGAAAATATTTGACTTTGTATTCCATTTGCATATAATCTTTCATGCCTTTTTTTCATTTGCATGTTATAGGTCGTGCCCCACATTCAACTTTATTGAACATGTTTTTTTTTTAAATGCCATGTAATAGGTTTCCCTATTTCCGCAAAACTCTTTCCCCCCCTTTGCCCTTTAGTGTAATTTACATAACTTAACAATTACAACTGACTGGATAAAAAGACAACCAGATGTCCTCCAGATGACTCTCGAGTCGGAACTCTTAATGCTTGTGTACAACCCGGAGTCTGCATTGTTTTCATATCCTATTAAATTGTGGTTAAATGTTAAATGATATTAACTTATTAAACATGATCTAAGAAGGGGCTAATTTCAGGACAGAGAACGCCTCGTTCCTGCCTCGGTCCGGATGAAGTCTCAAATCACAGATGTGTCCCTTCCCTTTAGACTTCTCGGTGATAATGTTTTAGCATAACTCCAAGTTATTGTTATACGTTTCACAAGACAGTGAAAGATGCTAGTGTGACTTTTTATTCAGGTCCACATGGGGTTCCTCCAGGTTCTTTGGTTTCCTAGCAAGAACATGCCAGTAGGTTGATCAGCTATGCTAGGTGTGAATGAGTAAATATGAAGTGACACGGTGCATGGACTACCATGCGAAAACAGCGAAACCTCCAGAATGTTTTGAGAAAACTGATTAGTCGTGAAGATAAATGTTATTACCATGGCAACCAGTAGTAGAAACGCCTGCTGGCACTTTCATAGTACAGCGTCTATGTGTGTGATGTGTGAACCTAGCATTAGTCTGTATGTCTGATTTTGTAGGTCAGTCTTTTTCCTTGGGGTTACAGCAGCAGACTCTTGAAATAGCTAGTAGGTAACACTAGCTGGATTTTAAGAGCCTTTTTTCCCTGAGTACACCTGCGAATTAAGTTACTGAACATTTAGCAAACAGGATGAATGTGCAAACTCTTGATTGAGTCCTTAGCTAACGTGGATTTGAAAACGTTGTGATTGTGTCAGTTTGTCTAACAACATTTGGTCTCTTAAATAATGGGGACTAAATACACCGATCAGGCATAACGTTATGAGAACTGACAGGTGAAGTGAATAACACTGATGATCTCCTCATCATGGCAACTGTTAGTGGGTGGGATATATTAGGCAGCAAGTGAACACTTTGTCCTCAAAGTTGATGTGTTAGAAGCAGGAACAATGGGCAAGTGTAAGGATTTGAGCGAGGGTTAAAACCAAGGGCCAAATTGTGTTGGCTAGACCACTGGATCAGAACATCTCCAAAACTGCAGCTCTTGTGGGGTGTTCCCAGTCTGCGGTGGTCAGTATCTATCAAAAGTGGTCCAAGGAAGGAGCAGTGGTGAAGCGGCGACAGGGTCATGGGCGGGCAAGGCTCACTGATGCACGTGGGGCGCGAAGGCTGACCCGTGTGATCCGATCCAACAGACGAGCTGCTCAAATCGCTGAAGAAGTTAATCCTGGTTCTGATAGAAAGGTGTCCGAATACACAGTGCATGACGGGTCAGGGCTGTTTTGGCAGCACCAACACAATATTAGGCAGGTGGTCACAATCTTATGCGTGGTCAGTGGATACACCCTCAATGTAAAGCTGAAATGTAATTAATATACCGTAAATGGTAAATAATGTAAACATGTAAAGATGAATCGAAGTAACCGGGCGTGTAGGTCAAGAAGGAAAGTGTAGACAACGTTTTGCAACTTGATGTGGCTGGAAATAATCCCAGCCGTCAGTGCTGCACCTCAGTGAGTTTCCCATGGCCCCCAGAAAACATGCTTTCACTCCTCTTCATTCCAGAAGGTGGGGTGGGATGGAAGGAAGCGCAGTGACGAGGAGTGAAAAAGAAAGACAGCAAGAGGAGGAGGAGGAGGAGGAGGAGGAGGAGGCGAAGGGGGAGGGGCTTGCGAAACCTAAGCGCCCCGCCCACTGGTGCTCCCACTGGCTTCTCATAAACTTGGACGCGTCCTGCTAAACGATGACCAAACGGCACGAAAGAGTGCGAGCGAGCCATCGTGTCGCGTCAAAGCACGTTGGATAGGCTGGCTTTCCTCCTTTTTTTTTTTTTTTTTTTTTTTTTTAAAGAGAGAGAGAGAAAGAAAGTCCACTCTCAAAGCCTGACTGACTGAGCAACACCTCACAGAGAGAGAGAGAGAGAGAGAGAGAGAGAGAGAGAGAGAGAAGCAGATCGGAGGCGTCCTGTACAAGCTCCCCAACCTATCCAATCGCAGCAGGAATATTAACGATCTCCGGGTGAAGATTCCACGATTCCACGATTCCAAGAGGAATGATCATGCGGAGAAGGAGCGCGTCCCGGGACATGATCGTCTTATTGTTTTTCATGCTGCGCGCTCCCGGCGCACACTGCGCGCTCCCTTCAACCCGTGAGTAGGAGTTGGAGATTTTTTTTTTTTTTTTTTTTTTTTTTGGTGTTGTTTTTGGATTTGTGGCGTATGTGTGTATGTGTGTGTGTGTGTGTGTGTATTCGCGCGTGTGCGAATATATAGAATATGTGTGTGTGTGTGTGTGTGTGTGCGTGTTACTGGAGTGTAAGGACCCTTAATAAACTTCTGATCCAGCGTTTGCGTATCTGTGCAACAAATCCCACACAAGTACGAGGAAGAAAGAAAGAAAGATAGAAAGAAAGAAAGAAAGAAAGAAAGAAAGAAACACTGACAGTTTTTTTTGTTGCTCAGCATCAGTCAGCATTCTGCAAAATCCACACACCAAATCATTCATGTAATTTGGAGGAAATTGGGAGGAAAAAAAAATACTAAAGTGGGTGTGAGTTCAAGGTCTCAGCACATGCTTTTGTAATGGATTGGAACAAAACTGACAGTGTGTGTGTGTGTGTGTGTGTGTGTGTGTGTGTGTGTGTGTGTGTGTGAGTGCACAGGTTTTTAATTCATTTCCCACAGCACACAGCAAATGAACGTTAACATTAACACCTAAGGCTCATTTAATTCCCGGTGTAAAAACCGGTGATTTGTCCGCTTAATTAATTCATTTGTTACTGTATAATAAACACTGCATATTGCTAAGCTGTGTATTCGTGTATTGAAAGAGTTGCATTTGCTGTCAGATTAACCTGAAGGTGTTAAATCAGTGTGATTGATTCATTAATTGATTAATTAATTAATTCAGGACTAAAAAGTCATTTCATTTCAATGCATTTTTTTTTTTTTTTTTTTTTGCAATGCATTCCAGGACTCACATAAAGTTGGTTGGCTTTAAAATCATCGCTGTTTTAGTACTTTAGTACAGTGTGTGTGTGTGTGTGTGTGTGTGTCCCACATATGGATGCACAAACTAGATAGGTACATTGGGGATTTTTGCTTTGATTCAAATGAGAGTTTAGAGAGATTTAGAGAGAAAACGTAAAGGTGTCATCTTCGGTGTCTTTGGAGTCCAGACGGATTTTAGCGCACACCGCAGGTGTTAATGCTAAGCTCTTCGCTCTTCTGCACCGGGGATTCTGCAGCGTTGTGCAGGTGTGAGTGCAAAAAAAAAAAGAAAAAAAATTTTTTTATTAAAAAAAGGCAGAGACTAATTACAGCTAATTAAGCTCGGCTACATTCATTCACACCCCTCTTTGTCAGGTGTGAGACTTAACAGCTCTCGAGAATGTGGAAACACAAGTTTGCTTTATTTTTTTTTATTTTTTTTTAAGCCTGAGTGGGTTTTCCCTGGGCCTTCGTGTAATATAAACAGACACAAATGCATGTGTAGGCGGAAGACCTTAGGCCTGATCGGATCCTTTTTTAATGCACTGGTGCTGAATGCTGAATGACACTGTCACAGGTAGCTCCCCTTTTTTGCACCCTTCTCAATTGTACCTAATCCGAGGGATTTAACGGAGAGCCGCCGCGTGTTTGCTTTGGTTTAGTACGTTTCCTCAATGCTAACCTGACGAGACCTTCACCCTCCCACTCCTCCACCTCCTCTGCTCAGATCGCTTCCAGTTTGGACAGACAATTCACATAAATACGAGTGATGTACAGACTCCTGTGATTCCTGTCCACGCGCTTCATGATGATCTGAATGATGGGATGTAATAGGCCATGAAATTGCAGGCGCTCAGTAGAAGCATTGGGACCAAATGAACACGATTTTCAACAGTTTTGTCAACAATTTTCCCCTCCACAATTTTCACAATTTATGAGCGCTTTACGGTATCAGCAATGAGGTTTGAATGAAAAGCAAAAATACAAAATAATAAACATCCACCTCACATTTGGATACCGTATTCATAGATCATTCTAGTGTACCGTTTCTCATTTATACGTGCTCACAAATATAGCAGCGTAGCGCATGCGTAGATTTGCGCCAGACAGGAAAACATACAATATAGTGAGCTTTATTGAACATTTATGGAAGGAGCCTCCAGTGTCAGTCGGAAGGTTTGAGGAGCTGCAATTTGTTTTGTTTTGTGTTATTCGAGGCTAGTAAGGGAAGGACTGTTTGTAGCTGCTGTGATGTATATAACAGGACTTTCTGTGTCCTCTTATTCTGTATCCGTCCTTCCAGCGATGGCCAGCGTGCATCCTCAGGACCCGGCCCTTCGGATCGGCGCCAGCTTGACGGCCACGTGTTCTGTCGGTACCGACCACGGCCTGCACGCCGGTTCGCTCTACTGGACGCTGAATGGCCGACGGCTTCCCAGCAACACCTACAGCGTGCTCAGTCCCAGCGTGCTCAGCGTCACGTTGAGCAACCTGAGCGGCTCGCGGCAGCGCTCGGGGGACAACCTGGTGTGTCACAGCGGCGGAGGGCACGTGCTCGCTGGGTCCTGTCTCTACGTGGGCAGTAAGTGTTGTTGCTTCATTTGTCATGAGCAGCTTTTTTTTTTTCCCAAATAGGTATCAGTGGCTGAGAAATTGTGGGCGTGGTCTATTAAAAAAGTAGCTATTGGTAACACAGTCACTGTATGCAACATACTGAAAATGTAATACAGATTGAATGCATGGGTTCGGAATTTTCTGTTAAATGATGAAGAGGCATTTTTGTGACCAAATATATTATATACTACGGTATTAACGAGTTAGACGAGTTAACAGGTGGAACATAGCAGGATTCTGGGCTCTGCTGGATCCTGGGCTGCTTTTGATTGGCTGTTGGAACTCGTCTTTGTCATGCACAGCTGGCAACCCTGAAATGAAACGGACCATCATTTTGGTTAGTCTTTCATTTCTGAAACGTCAAATATCTGTGATTAGACGACAAGTGAGTCAAGATGAGTGGACTGAGGCGTATAATTTTGTAATTTTGTCAAAAAACAAACAAAAAAAAAAAACTATTTTAAGTATGGACGAAACAAAGAGGAGAACATCAGGAGAAATGAGAGAGGTGTTGGGTCATAAAAAATCTCTATGACGCTATGGCTAGTAGGAACAAGTCGAAATGACAAGGCATAGTTTTATCTTGCCTTCTAATTCACTTCTCGTTGATTTACTGCTACTAGGCATTTCATCACGACGGGAACGGAAAACCTTTTAAAAGACCGAATAGTGCTACGTCGTTTATTATACGATGTCATAACATAAAAATAACAGTGTTTCTTTTTGGTCTCATGGCCGTTCAGGATCCACCACTGATGTTCCAGATGTGTCATGAATGACTCGAATCTAAATAAAAAGTTTCCTCACACGCTGAACCGTACACCTGAGTGCAAAAGTTTGCACCCCTCTTGTATTTCGAATGGAAAAAGGCCAGCTTCAGTTTACATTTTACACCCAGTGGAATGTCGGTGCAGCCTATAACTTTTTCCTCTCGCTTTGATTGAATTTGTGCGAAGGGAATTCTCTGAATGTGAAAACGTAAATATTGGCGTAACTTCTGTGCTTTCGAAAGGGCGCCTAAACTTTTGCACCCAATGGAATAATCAATAGGACGCTGTTTTTCATTTTGTAGGCTTTGAAGCATACATTTTCTTATTAATAATAATAATAATAATAATAAAAGAACATATATTTTTGCTAATCAGATCATATTGTTTACATTTTTCCGAATCCTGGAATTTTTCCTGGAATCTTGAGTAGCCGTCTATAAAGAGCGTTATTAATATTAGCTTGAACTCCAGCAGAGACTTTAGTAGCTTACGATGTGCAAACCATTGGCACAGCTGTAGACTTTTTCAAAGTCCGGCGTGTTGCATGAAACGATTATTACTGCTAAGTGTTATTTACTTCCAGCTGGGAGCGGTTACCGTTCCCGACAAATTGTGTCAGGAAAAATAAAATGTCAAAATTGGTGCTTGTTTGTTTTATTGTTTCAATAAAGCCTTGGGACTTCAAATAGAATTTTGTTTCTGCAAACTTTTTTCCAAAATGCTGTTTGTTTATGAGTGTCAGTTAAATCAGACCTCAGGTCACTGAAAGCTTCTGTGATTTGTCTCTGTGTGTGTGTGTGTGTGTGTGTGTGTGAGATTATCTATTTCATCTCTGTTGCCATTCTTTTGCCACCTCTGATCTCCATCCAGTTCCATCCACTCGGCGTCTCTTCCTCAAAAAATTCGGACCTCGTTCATCCGGAAAGATGAAGCGCTCCACTCTATGGAAAATTACTCGTCAGGGCGTCCTCTTAGACCAGACCGACAACGCAGGACAAGACGCAAGAGAGAGAGAGAGAGAGAGTGTGTTGAAGTGCCGTGTTCCATTACTCCCATCTCTGAGCTTCGAGCTCTCATCTTCACTCCTTTCTTTTTTTTTTTTTTTTAAAGCCTTAATCAGCCTCTGACACTTCCACCGCCTGCCTTTTGTTCTCAGTTGAATGGAATCTTGGCGCTTTTCCCGAACTTAATCGAGGATGGCAGCTGAAAACGCTCATCCGCTGTCGAAAATATTTAAGCCGAGGCCATTATTTTCAGGCTCTCGATGAAGATCTGCTTTTTCATCTCCGTCCTCTTTCTTCTTCTTCCTCTTAATTGAACGTATCTGGTTCGAAACTTCTTTTCTTTTGCGGAAGCAGATTACGATCTGTTGTTTAAAGCTTCTCCTAGACGTCATGAGACATCATGTGTGTTTGGATAAGCCTGTTTGGTATGTTCTGTACAGCAGGATGAAATCGAAAAGCTTGCTTTATTTATTGATGGATTGATTGAATTTTTCTTTTTTCTTTTTCTCCCTCTAGTGCCACCTGAGAAACCTGTGAATCTTACGTGCTGGTCGAGAAACACCAAAGATCTCACCTGCAAATGGGCTCCTGGGGGTCAGGGGGAGACCTTCATTAAGACCAAATACACACTCAAATACAAGCTGAAGTATGTACACACACACACACACACACACACTTTCTCTTTAGATTGAATTTGGGATTTGAACTCACACCCTTCCATGCAGTTCCAGTTGCACAGAAAGGTTTATTATTAGCACCTTTTTTTTTTGCATGAAATATTCTTTTAGCCCGAGGCGGTTTTGTGGGTGTTTGAGAAGCTCTCAGACCGGATCTGCTCTAATCCTTTTGATGAGCAAAAAAGAGGTTATTGAAAAAGCGAAGAAAAGAATGCAGAAGGCACTTATTCACAGTCCCATTGCACAGGATGCTGCATGCTTTACATACGTTTTCACTGAGCCAGAAATAATTCACTCAAGTTCTGACAAAAATCGCGTCAGCCCGTGCTGTATAGCGCCTCTTTTTTATTGGTTTGGTGGTTAGAAATTGTGCGCTGGAGGACAAAATCTCCAATGATGTGTGAAACCACCTCTCTAGATGTAAGCTAGATGTAAGTGCTGAGACGGATAATGAGGAAGGGTTGCTGTTCCGTGCAGGTGGTACGGTCAGGAAAAAGAGTGCGAAGACTACAGCGGCGGGCAGCCGTACACGTGCTACATCCCACGTGACCTCGCCCTCTTCACGCCCTACGAGATCTGGGTGGATGCCTCCAACCAGCTCGGGAGCGCCACCTCAGATGTCATCAACCTGGATATCTTGGACGTGGGTAAGTGATTGAGTGAATGTGACCTCTGACCCCATTCCATATGTCACTCGTGGTGACAGGAGAGAGAGAGAGAGAGAGAGAGAGAGAGAGAGAGGGAGGGGAAAGAAAGAAAAGGGGAAAAAAAAGCTGCGGGTGGAGTGTGTGACGAATTGCCACGCTCCTACCTCGTTCCTTTGATGGTGGTGTCATCGACCCCGGTTTCTGTTTGCGCATTATACGAGTTGTTTTCGGGTGTGTGTGAGAACGGAAGTTTACGAGGCTTTCGGTAATCTGAATGGCGCTCCGTGCCTTGGGCTACGTTTAAATGGCAATGCAACATTAAAGGAAGTCTGTAAAATGCCTTTGCATGTTATTATCTTTGATCACTGACCTTCTCCTGACTTTTTTGTTTTTCCTTTTTCCCGGATGGAAATTTCTGAATATCAGAATCAGACCTCGGAGCAAAGGTAGTAAATAGAATCTCGTTTATTTATGTATTTATTTATTTATTTATTTATTTTGAAAGATAAACCCGTGAACGAAAGAAAAGGAGTTTGGAAAATATTAGTGGTAAAATTCCCTGTTGGAACGTTTCTGGTACACGTTAGAGTTTGTATGTCTCACACCTGGAAAGCAGGGGCATGTTTAGAGGTGAGCAACAGCTGGAAGAGGAAAGTGGGTGTTGCACTAGTGATACCAGAAGCATGACGCACTCGTCACACCCAAACGCCTCCACTTTGCTACACAATTGAAGGCTTCTTCCTTGGGGTTTGTGTGTGTAATGTTATCAGCAACGTCCTGTGTGCAATCTAGGAGCGAATCCCTGAAGGAAACGTAAAGGATGTACCGCAAAGGATGTGCATTCATTCTGTCGTAATACAAATTCAGCGATGAATGCCGTTCTTCCAGATGATATTCCCAAATGTTAGGGTGTTTTTAGTCCATAGAGGTTTAGGATAGCGCCACAAAATCCTCCCATAAGTGTTCCATTAGGCTGAGATGTGGTGATGAAGTGTGAAGCCCACAGCGGCTAAATTACATCATTTCCATCCTCATTAATTCTCTGTTCTTTTAACTAAACAAGTGGCCTGAACTGCTAGCAAAATAAACATTACCTTGGCACCATGGAATTTTTTTCCCCTTTAATTCGTCACCCGTACGGTGAAATTGAAAGGGTAGGTGTAACCGAGAAAAGGAAAAAAAAAAAAGACAATAGTTCAGTTTTGGGTATCACACCCATCTGTTTTTCTCTTGGCACTAAATCATGGCCTTGTAGAATGTTTGCTGTGTCTTTGGGTTGCTTTTGTAAGGCATAAAACACAATGGGGCGTTATAGGTGGGGGTATAGGAAAATAAATGGGCTGAATTGTTTTATTTCTCTTATACTTGTACTGTTTAAGTGCTGCTTAGTTCCTGTCTTTTGGAGGAAAAAAAGACAGTGTTGTGTTACCTATGAACTAAAGATTTACTGACACTGGAGACTCCTTCTGTAAAAGTTATGTGAAAGTAAACATAAAGTTAGAAGAAGACACAAACAGCACATTTTAATAAAATAGTTTATTTTTAGCTTTAGAGTTTCTAGGTTGTTCACCATACAAGTCCATGCAAATGATTATTATTACTAAAGAAATAAATATTGGTGCTTATAATTGAATTAGAACTGGTCCTACTGTAAGACAGAGAGACCGGCTGTAACCCCAACACTAGAAAATAGTCCAGCACCTTTTGTCCAATCAGATTCAAGAATTGTGGCCCCATTCCACGGTTCTTTGGTCAACAAAGATCTTGTTTTTAGTCATAGATGTGTAACAAAAGTTCTCCTCTCCTGCTTAGTGACAACGGATCCTCCGGCCGATGTCCATGTGAGCCGCGTGGGCGATCTGGACGATCAGCTGACCGTACGCTGGGGAACCCCGCCCGCCCTCAAGGACTATCTCTTTCAGGCCAAGTACCAGATCCGCTACAGACTCGAAGACAGCACTGAGTGGAAGGTAAGCTCCATGAATTCTTTGAACGTTTACAACAAAACGCTTCATCTTACCCAACCATCTCGCTTGAACCGGTTGCTGAGTTCATTGGAATGATTGACGGCGCCGTTCATTTGATGGCCGATTGATTTTCACTGCAGTGTTTTTATTAGTGCAGCCGGGGTTTGTTTTAGAGGTCGCCGAATGGCTTGTGGACGCCTCTGGCTTTTGCAACAGCAGGAACTCTGCCATGTGGGAGTTAAGAGATTTACGGATATTTTTACAGGATCTTGAGCAGACACCTTGCAGAGTGATTCACGGCGATATCAGATTTGGGCAAGAGGGTTTAGATTTATTAGGTAGACACTGGATATCTTGGAGCTTTAACTGTTTAACTAATGCTGCTTTAGTGTTTCATTTCGAGTCAGAAAGTCATCATTCACCCTGACTTGTGTAGCTTCTGTATGAAAGGTCTAAGCTGCCAGACCACCTCATTTCTCTTAGAATGTTTGGCTTTCCATGAGCAGTTAGTACCTTTGTAGCGTTAGGGCACACCTTGCATCCCAGAATTCAGTGCTTCCTGAGATACTACCACCACCATGTTTTATGGATTGTATGGAATTGGGAGTAAATTGAATAGCTGCTACTATAATGACATGTAGCAACGCTAATCTCCAACATCTAAACGAAAAACACATGCTTACCATCCGCTTCACAATGAATCATGACTTTATTGTGGCACCTAGGTATGTGAAACCTTCCCTAAGGGTGATAGGAATATCCTAGGTTAAAGTTACCTAGGTTCCATTATCCATTGAAATGAGGAAAGATTTATTGCTGTGCACCTTGTAAAAACGTCGCTGCTTATGCCAGGAATCGGCTATAAATGGAAAATAATAAAGCCCATAAAAGTTAGGAATTGGAGGAGAAAAAAAGAAAGGCATCTTTAGTTGAAAGATGAAAGATGTTTTGAGTTCATTTTAGATCTTTAGAGATGCTGAAAAGTGGACACCTAGATGGTATGATTTTGTTTGCTTTATGCTAATTGCCATGGTTATGCTAATTGTCATTAGGAGCAGTGGTAGCATATCGTTAGTCTTCTGAATGTTGTTGGCTTTGTATTGTAGGATCGTTTGATTTAAAAGGATTGTGTTGGGTTTTTAGGCAGAGCCTGAGAGCCATTTTGTAAGAATAAATCCCAGAGAACCAGAGAACCACTACAGGGCTTTTAGTCGAGATGTTTAACCCGTTAACTGCGCAGCTGTGTTATCTATGTGTCTCTTAAACCACTAAATGTCAATAACTTATAATATGTGAATTTGGAAGCACCCCCTTGTATTATTGTATGCCTAAACATTAGCCAAATAGAACTCATAGAATTAGTTTCATATTTCACTCTTGATTTGCATAATATTTTTCTTGAAATTTAGCTAAACCTGTAAAAGTTAGCTAGCTGTTTGTTTACCCTACATTTATACCAGAAAGTAAAAAGTTTGTTTCTTGTGGTTGTGTAGCAGCTGCTCTTCTTGTTTCTTATTGTTGCTTCTTGTTATCTTCCTTGCTAAGCTTTGTTTTCAGATTAGCATAGTTGTACTAGCTACACACAGGCGCAAACTATCTCTGCTACGTCCTCTATACATTTGATAAAAGGACACATGGTTTAATGTGCCAGTTATACTAATCGTGGGCAGGAACTAAAGTTGTAAGCGTAGAATTAAAGAAATGTCGGACCACATGTGAAATAGAATTAGTCTGAAGAACTATTAGAATTTCTTTGAGATTTGTTGCTTTACATTGTCATAGTTTATTTGCATCGAGTTAAGAAATCTCTTAAAATGTTACTTGACCAACTTTAAGCCTGGAGCATTTAGTTTCAGCCAACCTATTTTTTCCAAAAATATTGGAACACAAGAATGACAGGTGTTTCTTTTGGCCAAGTGTGTCCTTTTAGATCCACTATTTAAGCACGTAATGGATGTCTAGCTGTTGGTTCAGACTCTGGAAGGATAAACAAACCAAACATTAAGTGTTAATTACTTTCATTGACTTTAAGACTCTCTGTTCCTATATTTTTGCTCAAGTGAAAAAAATGCAAGGTCTGCCACTAAAATTGTTACGTTCTAATTTGTTGAACAGATTTAGGTCTAAATATTGGGAAATAAAAGTGGACAATTCTGGTCTATCGTCTTATAATTGGATCTTTTGATCACAAACCGAAATGTCTTCATTGTATAGGGAAAAAAAACACGAACAAATCGACCTTTTGTTCCAATACTTTTGGATGAGGTATATATTTATAGGTATATACACCTATAATCGGCTGTGAGAAGGGTTCATGGAGATCTGGAGAAGAAAGTACTTGACTGATCTGACAAAGTGCACCAAAGGAAACCTTCCAAATTTTAAAAAGTGTTCTGTGAAACCTCGGCTTTGTAAAAAACATGTTTAAGATTTTTACTAAAAAATGTTTGTTATTAAATATCTATGAAAGACAACAGTAAAATCACCAGCTCTGGTGGCACACGCCAGTTTATTTTCCTTCTCCAGTTCACCTGATTCAATTCCTCAGGGCTTTAATGATGCACTTCAGGTCTCCGATCCCAAAATCTGCCCAAAAATGCTTCTTGGTGCCGGTTCAGGCTCTCTGTTCTACGGCTGATTGGAAATGCCCTTTTCCGACAACAGCGGGAACAGGAGGCCACGTGGTTTCCAGTTGTCGTGTCGTCGTGATACACAGCCTTGAAATAAGCTTTCACCGTTCTTTGTGTTCTTCATATGGTTTCAATCAGCAGGCAGGTTCTCTCCGGAGCAGGCCAAAGAGATTGGGTTACACATAACACAACATACCGTCGTTTTTCTTTTTTTCTCTCTTTTCAAATGTCATCGCTCTGCCAGGATATCTGATTGTTCCTAAAATACGATGAGCGGCTTTAAGCATTCGTTCCTCTTTAAAATCAATGACATCGGCGCTCTGTTCTTCAGCACGTCGTCCTGTCATCCTGCCAGCTAGTGCTGCAACCTGGCGAGTCTGTTACCATTCAAGTATTCAATTGTAATGATGGGACTGTGACGAATTGGAGCGTGGAGCGATCCGTTTGATCATGCTGGTTGCGGAGTTCTCGAATGTTTGTTGCTTTTGTAAAGGAAAGGAAGACGGCGGACATGGGCCGAATCAGGCCGGTCGCGGTTGTAAATAATTACATGGGGCCCCGGTGCTTATTATCCCGCTCGGAGGCATACGACATTCCTGCATTTGAAACTCGTCCCTCCTCTGAAACGTGCAGTATTCCGAACGAAAATTAGAGGAGAACGGAGGTTCTTGGCTCGGCTTGGGTTTCGGTCGCCGCTTGTAAGCTGTTGGTGCCGTCTTCACCCAGTCCAATTACTCAGTCTGTAATAAGTAATAGGTAACAGATTTCTTCTCGGGGCGAAGTAGGCGTGCATGGCAAAGAACAGCATGAAGCGTGTGTTTGACTGTATCGTTTACCGTCTCAGGCCGACGTGTGTGTGTGTGTGTGTGTGTGTGTGTGTGTGTGTGTGAGAGAGTGTGTGTGTGTGTGTTGGCTTCTTTTGAAGGATACATGTCGGATCCTCTCTCCGAGAGAATATTGTCTCCTGCTTAACAGTCGAGCCTGTGCCAGCTTGCTTTGTGGATTCTAGCATGAATGGTCTGGTATTTAGGAACGTAAACAGGCCCTATTAGTCAAGCGTGTGTGTGTGTGTGTGTAGGTCTTTGATGTGACGTATTTTGTTTGGGTTTCTTTCTTGCTGTAGGTGGTGGATGACATGGGGAACCAGACATCCTGCAGGTTGGCAGGGCTCAGGCCGGGGACCGTGTACTTCGTACAGGTGCGGTGTAACCCAGTGGGCATACTGGGATCCAGGAAAGCAGGCATCTGGAGCGACTGGAGTCATCCAACAGCAGCATCCACGCCACACAGCGGTAAGCGATTGCTTTGCTAGAAGACGATTTAGCGTGCGCCATGTTTAAAGGCACTCTTTCACCATTTAGCTGTCATTTTGTCACTTTACCAATTTTGTGGGCATCACTATATGCATCGTGAACATCCCTTTTTGGGCATAAAGAAAATGAGTTTTCATCAATCTGCCAAGAATTTTTCATTAGGTTCATCTGGCAAAAACATTTATGCACGACTTGCTAACCGAGGCCCGGAATCAGGTGTTGTGTGAGAAGACTTTCTTAAAAATAAAGCAAATTGAGATGAACTGCGCTGTGAATTCCAATTATCAAGACTAGAAACCTCGAGCGAATGACAAGAAATATTCGCACATGTTGGTAATCAACAGGCTGAAAAAAAAAACCCTTCACAAAAAAACATGACATAAAAAATGACATAATGAATAGGAAAAAAGGATGGCTAGCAGACACTCTGATCTCCACCGAGGAAAACGGCAATAATAAAAGCCCCGGCAGGATTGAGACACCATCCGTCCTTCATCACGTCGCCACATATTGTACGTGTCCTGCAGTCCGTTGCTTAATGGGATACACATTCGAGACAGTGCTAAATCCAGCAGCTAAAAAACCATCGCTGCACATGAAACAGATTACACATCCCACACATCTCTTCCCACTTTGCGGCTCGCCAAAAAGTGGCCGCAGGGAGCATTTGATACATTTGTTTCGAAAGACTGTTTTCTGAAGATTAACAGATTAGCTCCCCACCACGTTCCGCCGCTTCCTGTAACTCACACGCCGCATCTGGAGCGACTAAAGTCGCTATTTATTTAAAGTAGAGCTGAATTTATTTTTTTGCGCCGTCCCGCGTTTCGTTATTATCTGCCGTAACAAACTGAAAGAAGTAATTTGGGATTCAGCGCAGTGATCGTCCCTTGGGTTTTAGACCGCCGAGCTGGTGTCAAAAAAAACTTGTGATGGTTGCTTATTTGTGTTTGTGATGACTCAAATGATAAGACTGGGCACTTGTTAGGGAAGAGTATTGTGTTACAATGTGTGTGTGTGTGTGTTTAGGCAAACTGTCTATCCAAATGAAACAATCTTGACAGAATGAACAGACTGAAGAATGGCAGATATTTAAAAGTTTGCTTATTGCATCAAAATGTCTAGTGTGTGTTTGTTTAGCAAGGTTTTTTTTTTTTTTTTAAATACCAAGCTCCAGTAATGGTGCTGGAGTTGCCTTCTCATTAATTCCAGCGATTGTCTCCACAGCTATGCCTCCTATTGCTCGGATTAGTGTTGCTTGTAAGTTTTCCATACCCACTGCCTGTAGTTATGGCTATTATCCCATTAAAGTTCTAGGTTTACTTCACTCCCTGCTGCGATCATTCTGCAGTATTTCCGTTTAGCAGTATTTCCATAGCCTCCGAGACTCATGCGTGATTTTCGGATTTTCGGGCGACGTTTGAAAATACTTCGGACCCAAACGATCATTGTTCATCATCCAACTCAAAGCAGGGGCTGGCAGAACAACCAGCTTGATATCCTGCTGGGAGAAAAGTTCAACAATTCACATGAATTTTTAACACAATGAAATTGTGAACATTGGCACAAACAATCCTCTAAATGTCTGTTTTAAGGACGGTGGATTATGGCAAGAAATTTTTTTATCGGGCTAGCTGTAGCAATAACAAAGCTAGCGTAAGGAAGCGATGACGTGTAGTATATATACTTTGATCAGTAATGAAGCAGTGGATATATTTGAGAAGGAATTGGAAAACAAATCGAAGTTTAAACAAAGATGAGCACACTTTGTCCATCATTTTTCACGACTAAAACCCATCATCAAGCATAAAGTTTCCACTTGTTTGTTTCAACAAAAGAGGTTTCTAGTAGACCCCCTTAACCACCTGGTTGGTCATCAGTAGTAAGTCAATATTAACGTGTATTTTGTGTTCTTGTCTGTTCTTCAGAGCGCTCGATGGCAGGTTCGTGTGACTCCAAAGCGGCCCGGCAGAACTCGACACTGCGTCAGGACCTGAAGCAGTTCTTCAGCTGGGTGCGCAAGCGTGTTTCCGACTGCAGTGCCATGAGCATCAAACAGTACGACCAGTGGCGTGTCTGGCTGCAAAAGTCTCACAAAACCCGAAATCAGGTATGTGCGGTTCTTATTCACCCTAATCCTGGTGGTGGAATTCGATGTTTGTTTTAAACCTGTAGATGCAAACAGAAGTCAGACAAAAGAGTACAGACAAAATACTCAAACGAAACAATAAGTAGAAACAAATTGCTGAGACAAAACAATAAGAAAAAAGAACATATTCAGACAAAATAATAAAAGTAATAATAATAAGCATAGAAACAAAATACAAAACATGAATTACTGAGTAATTCAATAATTAAGTGAAATATTCAGACTCAACAAAAAGTACAGACAAAATACTCAGACAAAAGAGTAAGTAGAAACAAAATGCTGAGAACAATGAATATATTCAGACAACAAAAAAAATAAGCATACAAACTATATACAAAACCTTATTTACAGAGGAAATATTCAGGCTAAATGGAAATACAGACAAATCACATAAACAAGAAAATAAATACAGACATATTCAAACAAAACAATAATGAAAGACAAATGCTCAAACAAAACCATGATTCAGACAAAATAATAATATAGTAAGCATAAAAATAAGCATACAAACAAAAAAGTACAGACAAAGTACTAGAGAGAATATAACTACAGACCAAACACTCAAATGAAACAATCCATATCGACAAAATATTCTGATAAGATAATAATATAAAAAGCATACAACCATCCAGATTGTACAGACAAAAACTGAGACAAACAAAAAGTACAGACAAAATACTGAAGCAAGAAAATAAATACAGGCAAAAATATTCAAACAAAACTATCCATGTTATCCGTGACACACGTTTTCAGACAAAATAATAACAAAAAGCAGAGTAATTATAATAAGCATATTTCTAAACAACAAAATAAAATACTCAGACAACACAATCCATAATAACAACATATTCAGACAAAAATAACAATAAAGGCATAAAAATAAGCAAACAAACATACAAAACAATAAAAAAAAAAAGCAATAATTATGAAACGACCAAATGATAATGACAGAATATTCAGACAAAACAAAAGCTGCAAACAAAATTCTTAACAGTCAATATAAACAAAATATTCAAACAAACTAATAAGCACAGTAGAAATACCACAGAAACAAACAATAGATGAGAAAAAAACAAACAAAATAATAAGTAGAGACAAACTACTCAGACAAAACAGTAAGTTCAGACAAAATACTGGGACACAGATTTCTCAGACGAAACATTCCGTCTTGCCTTTTTTTTTTCTGTTAATACAAGAGAGAGTGCATGAGAAAATAAATAAACGATGGACAGTAGCGTCTGAATATTAGATCCAGGTGCGGATCAGGCCGGAGACGGGCAGCCGGGAAAGTTTTACACAGTTACAGCTAGAAAATTGGGGTCAATTTGAAATTGTCCTGAGGACTGATGACTGATTAAGTCCAGTTTTGTTCCCAGCCACTTCAGCTTAACTCGAACCGACGATCGTACGACTACCGATTATTTAACCTCCGACTCGATCCTTCAAATAATTGCTCCCAGCTCTAATACTGTGAGGCTTGTAAAAAAGAGAGAGAGAGATAAAAAAAAAACCTTAGCATGTCTCCAATTATTAAAAGAAATATATAATTATATTATATTATATAATACACACACACACACACACACACACACATATATATATATATATATATATATATATATATATATATATATATATATATATATATATATATATATATATATATACACATTTTCAAGCTCAGGAAAGGGAATATTTTCCTAATAAGTTCACAGTAACACTTTTATAACTATATTTAAATAGCATTATATTATTTAACTGAAGACTTGTGAAAGGTTTTACTGATATATCATTATTATTATTATTATTATTATTATTATTATTATTATTATTATTATTATCGTAGTAGTAGGTCACACTAGTAGTAATTTGATCCCCGAGCGAATTATCTGTCTAGACAGATTAAAGAGAAGGAACATTTCTGCCTTCCATTTTTATTCTATGACCAAATTGTTTACAGAAGTGTCAGCTATTTGGATTTTGTGCAAAATCCAGGCGCCCTGTTTAGCTCACTTCTGAAGAAGACCCCATCTGCATTCTGCACTACATTTCTCTCTCTGTCTCTTTCTCTCGCTCTCTTTCTTTTTTTCTTACGATTCTGTGGTAATTCTTTGTTTGGTAATGGTAAGGGTTGACTCGCAACGGGACTGCGCTCAAGTGCACGCAAAGAACATGACCAACAGATCATTAGCCACTTTTCCTAACCAAGCCCCCCCACCCGTGCGCTGTGGTCTTTCTGCTCTGCGCAAGGACACATGCTAAACGTTTGTCCGTGCGACCGAGGAACTTTTGAACCGGGATGACTGCCTCTAATCTTCCAGCGCAGCATGAAGTTTTCCAGAACCTTTGAGCAATTATACCACCCAAATGCAAAGCCTTTAAAAGCAGCCTTGTGATTAAAATGCAGCTTGACCCCCCGAAGTATTTTGATCAGCGCATTCTTTTTAAGCTTGCCCCCTTAATCAGCGGGGCGCGAACGCTTGCTGTCTACGCACGGTTGACTCATCAGCGATTTATCTATTTATTTATTTATTTTTGTGCTTTGCTCTTTCCAGGTTCTTCAAGGAGACAAATCGTAGCAACGTCAAACCCCTGGCTGCTGGAACATTGGACAAGATGGGGGGATGGGTGGATGCATGGAGGAGGAGGAGGAAGAGGAGGAGGAAGAGGAGGAGGAGGAGGAGGAGGAGGAGGAGGAGGAGGGCGGGATGAGGGACAGCTAGCTTTCTTTTCTTTTTTTTTTTTCTTTTTTTTTTTTCCACCATGCTAGCTGTTATTCCTGCTGCAGAAAGACTTGAAAAAAGGAGCAACCTGGGATTTAAAATCCACTGGACACTTTGTTAAAAAAGTGCCTCTATTGTTTTTTTCGTTTTTTTTTTTCTCCCCAGCATTTTCGTTTTTAAACGTTCAGTCGATACCCGTGACAGATATGGAGGATATCTTGGGCTGGGATTTGCACATTTTGTTCCGAAGACGACGTTACATGACCATGCATTTCATTGAGTGTTTTCTGAGATGTTATGACATCACAGAATCCTGCAATATGTAAACGAGCACCTCTATCCAGTGCCTTAATGACATTTTTTATGACGTACTGTTGTGTGTTAAACACTCCAGATTTCACACAAGCCTTTTCCCACGTAGCACAGGCCAAATAGTAATGATATATATTGTCCGAATATGTTCTTTTTGTTTGGTTGTTTGTTTGTTTGTTTTTTTTGTCTTCATGAGCGTCCACTTTTACCAAAGATACCTGTACAGTAGGTGTGGGTGATATCACATCATGATATTTAAAGATTTTTTACACTTACCAAATATACCATTCCACCTCTTGCACCTATTTTTTTTTTTTTTTTTTAAATAAAAAGGTGAATTATAGTGTAGCTTTAAAGCTTTCATTTTTCTTTAAAAAAGATTATGAAGATTATCATTCAGTTATTTACCTGAAAGATGCATATGTGTATTTGTTAAATACATTTTACAAAACAAAAAGCAGATATGGAAAAGAATAATTGGTACAAAAATTGGAAAAAAATCTAACGTCCGGTCAGCTACTTGTTACTATGTAACTACTGACAGAAAATGATGTATCATGATATCATTCAATAATATGATCAAGCATTCATTAGTGTTCCAGTTTTTTATGTGCATTATGGCCACAGGAGTACCTCTCAGATGACCTCATTCATTCAAGTTAAAAAAATATATGTTTCTGTTTTTTATTTAGTTTTTTTTTTTTTTTTTTTATCAAATTGTTACTGTTTATTTTTAGTAAGTTAAAAAAAAATTTTTTTTTTTTTTTTTTTGGTGTTTTTTCAACCTAAATTTGAATTCTAATTTCACTACGTAGCAATAAAAATCAGTGTAGTATTTCGTCAATATTGTGAAATCCAACTTGCAAAAAAATGCTTCTGCATAGCAAAAACTATGTAAAATATTTTCAATTTTGCTGATGTTTTCTCACAACAAACATTCACACTGTCACCTTTCAGGACTAAAAAAAGACGATAAAACGGTCATAATTTCGTCATAAAAGCGTTAAAAATTTCTACTTCTGTCGCGGCGGGACTCCAGATAAACATCGCAAGAAACGCTTACCTTTGCAAGATGCAGAATCCAGGATTGACCCTTCTGTTTACTCAGTGGTGGATTTAATCCTCTCACTCTTTTTGCCCTCAAGGCTGGAATTCCAAAGAAATTAAAAAAAAAAAAAAAAAAAGAAACTGCAATGGAACTCTGCGGCATCAGGACTGTTAGAAAATAATTGTATGTATGTTTGTACAATTGTACTGCTTTTTATTTTTGTACTGGATTGTATCAGCGTATTTAAAAAACAAAGTGTAAAGTTTCTGGCTCTTAAGTTATAAGTAGATAGTTTGTAATATGACTGACTGAATTATTAAACTGTAATATTGACCATCAAGCCATGATTATTGTTTTCTAATTTATAGATGTTTAATAATAAATATATCTATCTTTTATGTTCTGTTTTGGAGAAAACATTGTGTTTGGTGGAACAAATGTGGTGGAAATACTGTAAATAAGTACGATAAACAAATATTTTAGTGCTTAAATTTTCAGTTTGATCTAAAAACTCATGACAAATTCCATGAGATTTTATTTATTTTTTTTATTTTTTTGACATTTTCTTTTTTGTAGTAAATTTTTTTCTTTTCCTCAAGATTCACACAAAATAAGGATTCTTGTTTGCATATAAATATGTTGCTATTTTTTTCTAGCTAAATTTGAAATCTTCTAGCTAGCTAGTTCAATATTCTACCTTACTTTGTAAAATTATCTTGTTAGTTAAAGTTAAAGGTAAGGGTTAATTTTTTGGAATTGACTTGGAAATGATTTAGCTAGTTAAGTGTTGTTAAGCTTTAGCTTGTTAATGTAGCTAGCTAGTTATGATTTCAAAATGTTTTTCAATTAAGCTAGTTAGTTTATGAAATGAGTTTGCTAAATTAGCTAGCTACACCGCAAAACAACCTATATGAATTATCTTTGCAAGTAAACAAGTTCAACTAATATTTTTGTTTTTTTAAGCCAACTATAAGATTATAAAATATTATTATTTAATTTCCTAATAATTCTACTTATTTCAACCATTTATTTCTTGAAATAAGCAGAATTATTTGCTAATAGAGTGATGTTTAAAATTAGTAATGTTTGTTATTTAATCATTTCTTAATGAGAAATAATAAAAATTTCTCTAAATAAAAGAAAAAAAAGAAAAGAAAAAGATATTTCTTTACAGTGTAGTTAAGTTTTGTAAGGTTTTTTTTTTTTTTTCTGGTAAATTAGCTAGCTAGCTAGATTAGCTTATTAAATTAGCTAGCTGGATAATAAAAGTAAAATCTAAAGGTGAAGTCTGAGCCCAATATATCATGTTAAACTGCTTTATGCTATATTTTATGTCATGAACATCACACATGGAAACACTTTTAGTACACTAAATAGAAAAGTCACTATATTGTGTTTCTTTAATTTTGCTTTTGCTTTAAACTTTGCAGTTTATTTAAACCAGTCTCTAATCCACTATGCGATTTAGCCGTTGGCCTACTGTAATTTATAATGTTGTGGTTTATATACATATGCAGTAAAAAGTCTGAGACGACTGTGAAATTCTAAAAATTATTATTTACAACCTGAAAATGAAGTTTTAAAGAAAAGTTACTTTAAAATTAAATTTTCCAAAGGTTCCAAAATTTTTAACAAACAAATGCAAAGTCCACTAGCATGAAAACGTGCATGAATATATCATTATTAAATAAATATTCAATATTCTCACTATTTCTGGGTTAGTATTTCTATTTCAGTCAATTTTCTATGTTGAAGTTTCTGTGTATTTTATATTAACTTCTTTGTACAAAGAGATCCAAATTCCTTGAGATTTTTGCTGATCACAACCATCGTAGCTCATGTTTAGACCACATCTGATCTAACAACGATCACCTCGGGTGCATGCTGTCATTCTGAATTTCTGAAATTCTACATTTCACTCCAGTTATAGCTGATAATATCATTTCTAATGGAAAAAATTGTATTCACTTAGAAAATAATGCAACATTTAGACATTTATACTCAACTGCATATAGTGGATATCATACAAATAAAGCATAAGACAAACATTTCACTCGATTCTAATTCTAGAAATGACTAGAAATATGAAATATTAAAGAAAAATATTTAAATACAAATATAAATACCATTAAAAACATAAACAGACTCTTCAGAGCCACTGATTATTTTAGAAATATTTCTACAATCTATAAATGAATTAATGCAAATAAAAGATTTTAGGATAGATTTAACATTAAAAAAAAGAAAGAAAAGAAATTCAAATTTCTAGTTTGATTTTATCTTTTTAATTACACAGAACTTTGCATTACACACCAGAATTGTTCCATAAAGAAAAAAGAAATCAAGCAAATTAAATGATTTTAATAATAACACAGAATTAAGCATAGAAATAACAATCATTTGCTGTGTTTGCGATATCAGCGTTGTTTGAAATATCGCAATATTTTAACATAACCAACTATTATATCAGCCCAGTTCATGGAGGTTTTATTAATGTTGAATAATTTAATAATGAATTACATTTTTGTTGTAGATATTATTGAAATGAGCTTAAAATTGATTTCTTCTTTACTGCTCTAAAATCTTTACGACATCTTCTAGTCAGATCGTTCATCCTGTACGTCGTAATTTCGAATCAAATGAATTTTTAATTGTAAAAATTCAAAATTTCATTACAAAAATACTTGGCATAGCCATTAGTGTGACTAAAAAGCAGATTTAGTGTATTGTGTTTCTAGTAATAAAACTAAATGATTTCAGAATTGCTAAGATCAGTGTTGTCTGTCAGATTTTAGATATTTTGCATGTTTAATTTTAGTTTCATTTAATTTGTATTTGTAATTAAAAAATGTTCGGTTAGTAGTTAATTGGTTAGCAAGACTTCATAGCAGAAACTTAGCATTTAGTAGATAGAAGTTTTGTAAAAAAAAAAAAAAAAAAAAAAATCTGTGTTGAATGTATGAAAGTGATTTAAAAAAAAAAAAAGTGAAACAAAATTCATATTTATGTGAAGAATTCAGACTTACAAGTGAATCCAAGCTTAGATTGAGATGCTAGGAGATGTCCTGCAAAACAGAGTTGAGAAACAAGCGAGAGATAGATGGAGGAATAAATGAGAGAGAGAAGCTATTCAAGGTGACTAATGGAATTAGAAATAAACGAGAAACCTGGAGATAGGCAGCATGCTGGTCCTTCTGCTTCGATGGTCAGAAGACTTTTGTCTTGTGAAGGGAATCTGAAATCGGCGAACTCATTCCTCTATCACAGAAGTGGAAAGAGTCTGGATTTGGACACATGCTGTTGCAACGTAGGCTTTGATTTGAGGTTGGATTGCAAAGGGAAGCCGTTCCACCATAATAAAAACCTCAAAAACCAAAATCTAAAGCTCCTTTTTCCAGCCACTTTAGATTAAAGTTATTCAGATCTTCAGTAAGAGCTTTATCCTGGTCGGGTTTCTGTTGGATCCGGAATACTGAGTGGGGAAACTGAGCGGGAATACACCATGGATGGGATGCCATTCGAAAACAGAGCATTATACCATATAATTTAGTTACTTATAGTAATATTGCATACAGTGTAAATTATTGATAACATTTACAAAAGTATTGATGTTATTCCCATATATAATAAAGACAAAGATAAAACAAAACAATTTACATTTGTTTGCACTGATTTTGAAGGAAAAAAAACAACTTATTAAAATGAACTAGTTAACAAAGTAAATTACACAAATTAACCAGCTATCTAACCGAACAAGCAAAATTAGGTAAATAACCTTAACTACACCACAAAAAGATATATTTAGTTACTTCTAGCTTGTGTTAAAAAATAAAAAAAATAAATAAAATAAAAAGAATGATGCCTTAAAATGTGTAAATATGTCTAATTTTTGGAAATGTCAGATATAGCTTTTGTTCAAGCTATATCATTATTTCTACATCTATAGCTTAAACTAAGGAAACATTGTACTTGTAAAATTATTATACAAAAAACATTTATGAGCCTATTTCTAGACATAATTTTCATTCTAATGCCGAATTCTTTCTAGTAATAAACACTTCAAATGAGCAAAATGATCTGGCAACTGAAGCACAGTTTCAAGCTTGAATTGAGTAAACATATTAAATAACAAACTTATATTTTTTTAAAAACTAAGGAAGAGAAATTGTAGTTGAAGTTGTTTATATTCAAAATATTTTTTGTTGCTAAAATATTTTTTTCTAATGTACGAAACTAATCTAGAAAACTACAAGACTAAATTACTAAACTAAACTAGCTAGCTAATTTAAGAAACTCATTTTAAAAACATTAGCTAGCTAGCTAATTTAGAAACCTTAACTTGCTTCTGGTTTAACAAAATAATCGTAAATTTAGTGTTCAGTAAACCAAAAATGCATATTTTACCTAGGGCATGAAACGGACATTAAGAAAATAAACAAAATTTAATCTGATACTCTCTGCCATAGACACACAATGAAATGTAAAGCTACAAAACGCTTCAGAATCTTTGTTTGTTAACATTTTAAAGCAACTGATAATGGATAAGAAATCAAGAATTTTCTGATTGTGTTACTTAAAATGAAACACATTTTACATTAGAACATCATTTTTATTGTATTTTTAAGCATCTCCACAAACAAATTGTTGAATAACTGGGTGATCGATTCGACTATTTTGCCATCCTTAAATTTTAAATTCTAAATATTATGTTAAAAACAATTTTTTTTAACACTGAATTCACGAAAACGTTCTTAGCTAAAGCTTCTAGTCTATATACTGTGTAAAAGCAACATATATTTTTTCACTATAATTCTATTCCAGCCTTGAAAGCAGCCCATTTTTGGACCGAATCTGTTCGAGGTTATGCAGATGAAGGCCAGTCGTGATGGTGACTGCAAATATATTGTGGCCGAACCATTAAGCCGTGGTCTGTATCAAGCCTGAGATGTGGTTTCATCAGGGTTCCACAGAGGTATGGCCAGACGAAAGCAATAATTTACGCCAACCGGGTGCTGTGCCATCACTCATCTGCTATCTGGGTGAGTTTTTTTTTTTTTTTTTGCTTGTATGTCATCTCTGTTTCCATTTTGTGTAAAGGAAACCCACCATTTCAATGGAACAAGTCTCACTTTGGAGTGGCTTTTTAATGTTTAATGCACTGCTGGGGTCCGTCCTGTTGTTCCAACCACCACGAAACACACTCAGCGCCTCGTCATCGAAATGACATACACCACAGTATTGTCCGTGTAGTACTGAATAACCCTGTGTGTGAAGCCCGTATTCATAAATTATTAGAGGGCCAAGCACCGAAACTGCATCACTCCAACAATTTCTTCATATTCCGTGTCATAAAACCTGTCTAACTAATAATAACCAACGAATCGTTATAAAGTGAATGAAATACTCATTAATGATTAGAAGGGCTCTTAATTTTGGATGAAATTACCGGAAAAAAAAAAAAAAAATCAGTCTGAAAACATTGATGAGAAATTCTGACCATAAAGAAAAATAAATTCACTTATTCACTTTTTATATTTTCACATCTTCATATTTTTTATTGTCCAAATGACTTGTTTGTGAGGGAGTGAAAGATGGATTGTTGATAGAATTAAAAACTGATGGAAAAAAATTGCTAGAATTAAGTTTAAATCTTTTCGGCAACACAAAACAAATTGATTTTAAAGCTTCATTTATTATAAATATTTAGTGGATGTAGTGGATGAATCTTGATCAGGTCATATTGTTACAAATGATTTCTGTAGGTTTTATTTCCAACAATGAAATGAGGAATAAATTACGTGAAGTAAAAAAAAAAAAATGTATTATGTAAATAGTTTGTATTTAATAGTTTGACCAATTGCAGATAACTGAGGTCAGAGAATTCTGTTTTATTGTTATAATAGTTTTTTTTTTATCATAATTATTTTTAATAGTCACAGAAATCACAAAAAAATCAAACAAATAAAGAATAGTCTCATTCATTAGATTTACTGTTTAGGAGATTAAGTGTGTTTATTAAATATTTTGATTATTAACTTGATCATTTTTTAGATTTTTATTTAAAAAACATTATTTATAGACAAAATAACCATCAATTGTAATTTCCGGCATACAGTAAAAAAGTAAAAATAGAAATCTTAAAAATGCTAAAATCTGATCAATCTGAGTGCAGAAAGAAAATAATTCAGTATATTCACTTAATGCAATTTATCAGTTCAAATTCTTTTTTTTCCCTAGAGGCATTTTCTTCTCTTTAATGAAACCATTCTTGCTAAATGAAATCCATGTTTTTAATCCCACAAAGTTACCCCGAGCCATGAAGTGCTTCTTTGTCGACACTCGATCCTGGAGATACCAGCGAGCTGCAATCCGAATCCATAGTGACGAAGTGTGTGTCCACACAGTAAGTGGTGGGAAAAAACAACAAGAAAATACAAAAAAGAAATTGGCTGATAAAGTAAGAGGTAAGAATATTATAATAATAGTCTGTGTTTTAATGTTTTTTTTTAAAAATATCATTGGATATTAAATATATCAATATACATTAGAGATAAAATATTAAACTTAGAAGTGACGTGAAGATATGAGATGAATAATTTAAGAAAAATAACGAAAAAAATAAAGAAAGAAAAAAAAAAGCTGGTTTTCTTTCCCCTGAATGCTTGCTCATTTTCTCTTGGATGTATGTATCGTTCAGACATGGATAAGGTTTCTCACCCTTGTAATGATCATCTATTATTCATGTCACAGTTTGCCCTCCTCTGTGTGTGTGTGTGTGTGTGTGTGTGTGTGTGTGTGTGAATTCTGAACCTGTGCCGGACCTGGATGCGAGGACGATCTGCGTGAGCCCAAGTCCGAGCGCTTCATGGCAGAAGAAGTAACAAGACGACGTCCTCTCATTGCTGCCCAGGAGAGGGGTAAGTGCTTGGAATCTTCTGGAAAAATTTCCATCTCCTTATTTTATACAGGACAATAAACTGCT
The DNA here is from genome assembly GCA_033459395.1 of Hemibagrus guttatus. NCBI lineage: Eukaryota > Metazoa > Chordata > Actinopteri > Siluriformes > Bagridae > Hemibagrus > Hemibagrus guttatus. The sequence goes on along the minus strand of JAUCMX010000005.1, from coordinate 2,935,907 downwards.
CCAGACTGCTAGTCAGCATAGCAAAAGATATAAATGTAATATATATTCCATTTGTTGCATAAATTACATGCATGTATCACATATATAGTTATTTATTAGATAGTTCGTTCGATTGTTTTTTTTTTTTTTCTAAACTAATCATGCGGACCATAAAGTTGGCGCTCAACATGTGTTGCGATTCAGAGGCAAAACCTTAGCTGTGTCGGAGTAACAATAATCAAAGACTTGGAGTCGTGGACTTGTGGTATGCATCAGGGTTTAATCCTGAGCCCACATTAGGTCTAAATGATAGAATAATAAGAAAGAAGGGGTCTCGTTACGAGCACCCTGTTGTACGGACCTCCGCCGTCTCTAAAGAAACCACCCAAGTTTGGTGGTCTGGACACTTCAGGCTGTGGTGAGCCTCAATATCTGCTTTCAAATAAAGGCCAACTATCTTTACTGCTGCTAAGGTAGTGAATGTCTAGCAAAGGGCTAAAAATACGTATGCTTGGGATTATATTTTCCTCCAGCTTTGGGTAGATGATGTAACTGTTCCAAAAAACTGACACTGGAGACTCCTTCCAGAAAACAATTCGTTCATATGTGGATTAAACACCATACAAGTATTTGTGTTACCATAGAAACAGTAACGCCTTGTTTTGTAAATGACTAGAAATCTTCCGACCAATCAGAACTCGAGAACTCAAAGGTACTGGGGTTATATGAAGTTATTGTATAGCTACAAGATTAATGGTAAACCTTTTCCGAGTCCAGCTACGATGATGTTAATTCTAAAATAAATAAATAAATTAAAAAAAACAGTAATAACTAAACAAAACAAACAAAACATCAGTGTATAAATTGTAACACTTTCATTTGTTCTTAAAATACAGAAAAAAACAAACGATTCTGTGTGGATTTATTTATTTAAGCAAAAATTTAAAAATAAATAAATAAATAAGTGCTACATCGTTCTTCAGAGCGTACTCCATTTGAGAAACTCCAAATTTAAGGTGCAGGAAACTTGTAAGAAACCGAAGCAGCGTAAACGAGTCTGCTGGGACACCTGCGTGTCCCTTAGGCTGACTTTAGAGAGGTATGAAATTTCACAGCCTGCTAGAAGCAAGGATTTAAACGAAGCTTTTTACAGATGTGCTTCAGGACTCCAGCAATGTGTTCTGCACATGTGGCTGAATTTTTTTTTCTGGCTAAAAATACATTTACTCTTGTGTGTCCTTGAAATGGAAGGATAGTGTTCCAGTAGTAAGAAAAAACAGAAAACAAAGCTAAGTCTTTGTGCTTCAGTGAGTATACAGTCTGCTGGTGAATTTATAGTGCGTTTCATTTGATTTCATTTTAAAACACTAGCCACAAATGAAAGTTATACACTTGTGCTTTTGTGCTGAAGATGCTAGGTTCACGTAGCTAATAGTTTAGGCAGCTAGCAGTTTAGCGTCTTTTAAATTTATCTCAGCATATGTCTCTCAAACTTCACAATCTTTGCCTTCTATTTAATTTTTTTTTAAGTATTGCTTCCTCTTTTCTTTTATCCTCCACAGAACACTCACAAACTTCACCATGAAACACATTCTTGAACTGTTTCTTCTGTCTTTAGTGATTCTGATTAAATTGTTGTTGTGTTTTAACCAGTAACTCCTGTCAGACCTTGTGAGAGGCTGTGTGCCGTGTGCTAACACCACAAACAGGACAATGCTAGCTAATCCTAGCACAGATACAATCTCAAATGTAGCAGATTTACTACTATCCCTCTAGAAACAAAAAAGCTTTGCTCCTTTTCTTTACATACCTTTTTTCCCCCAAGAAATGTTTAACGAGGGATTAGCATGAACGTTTGCTAACAACAAACAAGTGAAATTATACTGTCAGTGGTGGGAAAGGTTCCTGGTGGGGTTTTTGCTTGAATCGTCAGATTATTTTCCAAAGTAAACACAAATAAATGAGAAACTGAGAGATTTTGTTTGTTAGCAACATTGTGGCTTTGGTGCAAAACAAATGAGTTTTTCTTAACCTGATATTTGTTAAAGGTTTCTGTTTCTAGCGGTAAGGCTTTTGGCTTCCCATGAACACTATAGTGCCACTAATGAATAAATGCTAAGTCTTTCTATTGTTATTTTTATTCAGGACCCGGACCTGGGCACTACGTTCTCCCCCCAACCATCGGCTACATAAACCATGATTACACCAAGCCCAGCAGTCCGGCGTATTCGTTCCACCGCCGCATGAGCAGCAAAAGTAAGTGGAATCAGACGTCACGTCATTGCCATCACACTGCTATTTATATGAGGCTGAGCTAAAAGCTTCCTGCTCATCATAACCGCCAGGCATGCTTGGACTTCCCCTGCGTAAACTATGGAGATGGATTACTACACCATTGCGGCATCCGATATCTAAACTGTCATTACAACCTTGCTTATAATAGAGGGGGGAGCTGCAAATTAAACAGTGCACATCATACTGATATGTTTATGTTGTATGGTGTAATCCAATAATCACACAATGACGCCGATTGTAATATCAGCTTGCAATGGGGCGCCCAAACAGGAACGAAAATTTTTACAACTTTGAAACTTGGTAATTCTGTTTTTTTTTAAAAAGGATTTTTAGACTGTTGTAAAATACTATCACAATATTCTCGTTGCACTGCCCGGAATAATGAAATGTAATAAAGCTAGCTCAGGCTTGTGTCTTTTCAATGTTAAAGTAACTGCCAGTGTGAAGTAAAAAAATAAAAATAAATAAATAAATAAATAAATACACAAACAAACAAATAAATAAATAAAAACTTTTTTTTTTTTTTTTTTAAAGAAAAAATACAAATTAGTATCGATTTGAATATTTTCATCTAGATTAATATATTTATATTTTAATTCTAGTATTTTATTTTATTACTTTTTGAAATGTACAGATTTTTCAAAAAACATTTTCATTTCTATATATTTACACTATTAAAAGTTTTCCATATTACGTTTACAATTTTATTTACGTACAATTTTTTTTTTTTTTTGAATTATATTTAGATTTTTATTTTCATAAAAATATAATATTAAAAATTCTATTATAAATTTATTGCAAAAATGGAAGCCATATTACTATTTTTTAAATTTAAATATTATAATCAGTATTTTTTAAATCATTTTACAAAAAGGTTTTTATTAAGTTTTCAATGGTGCAGTCAGTGATTTTTAAGTCATTAGTTTTTTACTTTTCTTTTTTCCTTGGTAAAAATTCTCATTCTTTTTCAATAAAATAATCAAGTCCAAATGAACAACAAATGATGTGGGCCACCAGCATCGACCCTAACGCAAGAGGAAGGCATGTCTACAGACAGCACCGCCTCTCACATTAGCATTCAGGCATTCTAGCTATGTTTGGGGGTTTGGTCAGCTTCATTCAACTGTTATGAAAAGTGTTTACTTTTTCTTTTTTTTAATGACACATTCTCTCAATACATTATGGGTAGTGCTGTTTGAGGATTCCAGTCCTGGGCCTCGGTACCACGTGGATGGCAAGATCACTCGCTTTGGAAGAGATGGAACTCCGTCGTACTCGATGTTGGGTAGAAATAAGGTCGGAGGTGAGAGTGATGCTTTGATGAGTAACTCAACTCCTTATCCATTTGCTTTCTGACAGGAAGTCAAGGCTAGGACATTTCTGAAAACTAGCCATAAAGAATCTGTGTCTGTTTTTATCGTGATCAACAGAGAAATCTCAAACATAAGAACAAACCTGTCTCTTCCTAGCGGATACGTTCCAAACTCCCGGTCCAGGATTTTATAGTCCGGAGAAGGCGCCTCCTCTAAACTGGCATCACCGGCCACCATCCTACACCATGGGCCTCCGGACGCGTTACAGGGGCACGGACGCTGTACCTGCCCCCAACCGCTACACCCTACCCAACCTATTAGGCTCACGTATTCCTAACAAGCCTTCTAGCGCCAGCTACTCCATGTCCCGCCGAACAAAACCTGGGGCGCCCTCCGAAGACCTGGCAACAACTCCCGGCCCGGCTCACTACAACAGAACAGACCCAAGCATCTACATGAACAGGCAGCCATCTTTCTCCATCCAGAGCCGCCACAAGATCCCCAGTGATGCCACTTGCAAGCCTGGACCGGGGACTCACTACCCGGAGAAAGTGACGGCCCACCTGCCCAGGCCGCCGTCTTTCACCATGGGGGTGCGGCATTCGGAGTTTGTTACACCTTTAGTCATCGACTTAACTGACTAAAAAAAGCTACTTATTGAAATCTACCGCATGTGACATTGCTATTTGTATTTTTACATGTAAATTGTTTACATCTTTTAATCTTTAGCTTATATATGAAACCAGCCGACTATTCTTGCAAACTTCAGAATTATGGGCACCCTATGACTATATAATATCTGTAACAGCACTAAGCCTTGCATAAATGTATAATTTTTTCATCAATAATGGTATTTAGAGGTACAAATAATTTTGCTGCATGGATATTAAGAGAAAATTCTTCTCTTTCTTCTTCCTCTTCTTATTACATGTCTAAGCAATAAATAATTAAAGTAATATTTATATAAATATTTAATGAAATTATAATTACATTTTTTAAATTCATTATTTTTTTCCCTTTGAATGGAAATTTAATTGTGTAGTGTGTAGTGTATATAAGCATTTCCTTTAATGGGTGCCTATACTTTTGGAGTTGACTCTACAGCTTGCTATTTTGTTTTACTAATTTGGCTTGATTGACTGATGAGTAAGTGGAGCAAAATCTTTTTTTTCCATTTCATTTTATTTATTGTTAAATTTACCAATTTGATGAAACATCATGGTACTGTAGATTTCTCAGGTTTGTTCGGTTCATTCAAAGTTATGGCATAAAAACATCCTAAATTACTTTGTTTTGTTGATGTGTTTTGTCTCTTAGTAGGTTCCGGTTAGCTCCTGGGTAAAGTTATGTTGACGGTATCGCTCCATTCGCTGCTCTGACCGTGACCCAAGAGGTCCATAACAGATACACGGATATGATACATCCGTCCGGGCATCACTCCGCTTCGGACCATACTTTCTGACTCGTAGGGACCCATCTGCAATGAAAAACATTGGTGTTTTTATCCTGTTTATGAAGTGCACATCATCCAAATATGCTAACAACGGTAGTGTATAAGAATGCTAGTTTATATTTAGCAGTGTAAGACTGCACACAATCTCAACAAAAAAGGTACTTCTGCTTGTACTGTTTACTTCTTCCAGTCTCTAGTAGCATTTTTAGCACTGAGCTAGGTACCCGAGGAGAAAAAAAGAGCTGCACATCAGCTGAAAATGCTAACACTGCCAATAAATAATTGTAGGCTGAGAAATTGGCACTTGTTTACCTTGTTTGTTTGTTATTTTGTACATAAATCATCACTTAACATGCTCGTGTTAAAAACGCTGACTCAAGAGCTGTCATAAACATGTAAATATTTTATCTGACAGGAGTCAGATACTATTACGGATATGGGTTCATTAGCATGAAAGCCTTTATACTATTTACCTCTTTTATTTATTAGCATTATTAGCATTTTGGCTGAAGTGTACTGGTAAAACATGCTAGGAAGAAATCACCCTCATAAATGCTAACAGTGATACTAACAGAGATATTAAAGGCTAGTTAGCACTAGTACGGATCTACAAGGCTTTACCTTTTTGTGTGGAAATGTTAGAGTGTGTAGCAGCGTGTGACTCACAATGCTAGTTGTGCTAGGGTTTCCCCATTGGAACTGCACTTTGTATTTCAGGGGGAAGGTCACAGGGTCCGGCCATGTCGGCGGAGGAGCCCACTTGACGTGGAGCTTCTTTCCTGGTAAAGCCACCACCTTCACGTTCACAGGGGGGTCAGGCTTCACTGTGGAGTGATAAATAAACCAGAAAATACTAAATCAGTGAGCAATGGACACTTTAATAGGTACACCAGATGATCTCCAACTCAAGATCTCAGATACCTGTTCCTGGTTGCCAGGAGTGGAACCTGCTGTTGGAGCTCATATGGTTCAACATATTGTGAAATGCTTTTCTGTCTACCCCAGGTGTAAAGAAGTTATCGAAGCCTTCTTTGTGACCTCTCTTATCAACAAGGCATGAACGAGCAGTTCCTAATAAAGTGGCTGGTGTGTGTATTGTAAATTTGCAAAGAAAATCTCACTGTGTGAGATTAGGACCAGATTAAGATTAAGTCAAACATTACCAATGCCCTCGATAATGACAGGCAGGATTCGACTTGCGCTCCCAAGAGCGTTGACAGCTGTGATGTTAACCAGGTACGGAACGTTCGACCAGAGGTCCAGTTCCTCGAGAACACATTGCCTGTCCTGTTCGCTCGCTCTCTGGCACGAATATATCTCTTCAAGATGCCTGACCCAAAAACACAATACTTTAAACATAACTGGATAGACCAACACTTGTTTTTAGTCCATAAATAGCCGTGTAGGGTTGTGTGGATTCGCTACCTGTAGGTAGAGATGTAATAAGTTGGTAGTATCGGGTCTTGCGGCAGAGTCCATAAGCACAGGGCTTGTAGGGGATAACTCGGAGACCAGCAGTGGATGTCTGGTACGGGTGGAGGATCTGCAGAAGCCATAATGAGTCATTTAACCCATAGTAACATTGACCGGAATGCACCACGTGACCACTCCCATGTTCTCAACATGATATGAGCTGGTTAAAAAACACACTACTCAATCGTGGGACTTTTTTTTTGCACTAAAGAAGTGAGCTATAGACTAATTATAGACTATAGACTATCTTGATCAGTCATGAGTCTTGGAGTACATATCCAAGGACACTATATTATTTTGGAAATAAAAAAATTTTTGTGACAAATTTGTGCTCTGAAGATGAACGCATCTAAACTGACAAGAGTGGGACGACCAAAATGTGTAAAACATTGTGCTAAAACCTTAGACACATGCAATATTTTCCTTTCTTGCTGTATTTCTTTTTGTGGTTGTTCACTACTTAGGTCACCTTACTTCAACAGTTCAGGCTTGTATAGCGCTTTTAACACTGGACATTGTCGCAAAGCAGCTTTACACGAATTTATACATTCAGGATAAAAAATAAAAACAATTTTCTTTAAATTACACAAGGTGGCAAAGAAAAACTCCCTGAGACAACATTACAACATAAATCTAAAGATAATCCACTCAAATAATAACAAACTAACTCAACGGCTTCGGAGACCGTTATGCGGAAAAAAAAAAACCCCGAAACAAAACAAACTTTAAAAATTTCCGTTCAAAACGATTTTTTTTGAATTCTCAAATCTGATTGGTCAGAAGGTGATGATTAATTATAGATGTTCCAAATGACATGTTTGTATTATATTATATTATTCATTCATTCATTGTCTACCGCTTATCCGATCTATTCTCGGGTCACGGGGGCCTGTGCCTATCTCAGGCATCATTGGGCATCAAGGCAGGATACACCCTGGACAGAGTGGCAACCCATTGCAGGGCACACACTACGGACAATTTAGAGATGCCAATCAACCTACAATGCATGTCTTTGGACTGGGGGAGGAAACCGGAGTACCCGGAGGAAACCACGAGGCACGGGGAGAACATGCAAACTCCACATACACATGGCGGAGGCGGGAATCGATCCCCCAACCCTGGAGGTGCTAACCACCAAGCCACCGTGCCCCAATTATATCATATCATATATTATATCATATTATATTAACACACAACGTCCTAACGCATTACGCTATCATTTCCATAGTAACGGCTAATTCAAAAGGCTTCCTATGGCATGCGCTCGACTTACAGTCTAATCAAAGCTTAATAATATACCGAGTAGGACGTGTTGACATTTTCCGTAAGGAGTTTAATCAGCATTTATTTAAGGTTTATCTGCTCACAGCCCAGCTGTAGTCGTATCATTTCAACGGTTCCTCCAATCGAGTCGTGGCACGTGTAGAAGCCCTGATCGTCAAGGCTGGTGTTGTGTAACCGGAGAACGTGGCTCGAGACCACAGACGATCCGTTAAATCTCCATTCCGATCCGTTCACACAGGTCAACTCGACTGAAGATCCGAGAGCCTGGTAAAGATCTATGGCGAAAAGAAAGCGAGGATGAATAAGTAAATAAATAAATAAAGCTTGTTATGAAGTAGTCGTTGTTGTTTTCTGGTAACAGCGCGTGCTGATGTTCACAATTATAATAAACGCACGTGTATTTACATTTAATCTACATGGCATGTCCGTCATACTTTTGGTAATATTTTGATAAATATAATTTCAAGATCTTCAAATCCAGAACTTCTTAAAAATCTAAATATAGCTGTTATGTAATTATAATAATAATAATAATAAGTGATAATCTTCTGCTTTTCTGCTTACCCTTTGGTTCAGAAGATTTGTCTTGACTCCGGATTTGAGGAAAGAAATTTAGGAATACAACAAAAATGGTGAGATAATATGAAAAACATTTGTGGCGCATTTTAATGCAAAAGAATGACTTCGAAATTCTGGTCAGTTCAACACAGATCATCTCTCTCTCTCTACCTTTGTTAATGATTAGTTAGTAAACACACTTTGCAAAGGCACCAGAGGGTGATAGCAACAAAATCCATCAGAAATCCAGGCTTGACATAGGATATATATATCACTGGTGGATGGGATCCTTGCAGAGATAAACCTTCTTAGCACATGTTACTGGTTGAATTTGCAAATTAGTATTCAACAACTTGGGATGCCTCAGCATGTCCAAACCTTGGCCAAAGCAGCTAGATCACACAGGACGAACATAAAAACAACCACACTGGGATTGTGGAGCAGAGTTAATTCTTTAAAGGTGTGGGTTGTCTGATTTCGGGTCAACAATGTGGTGTCCCTGCCACCAACAAATCTGCTATGGAGCTTCGATTGCTAACAATAAAGCCCCAAAGTGCAAAGAACCGATAACAGATGTCAATGATGATCTGAGTCTTCAAGTTTGAATTGCTTATAAATAATGTCATTGCTAATAAATAATGGCATAGACCTCCCTCATGTCTTGATATCCTTGTATGGAGAGAGAGAAGTCATTTATCATAAAGTTTAAGCTCTTTTCTTATTATTCTTTTTTAATTATCTAGCACAATTATGGATATAAAATCTAAAGTGGATATATTGTATGCTAAATTGATTCAATTTAAGAAATAAAACAACCCTGAATAACTATTCAATAAAAATATAATACAAAAAAAGTGCTGATTTTTTTTTTTTTTTTTTACAGATGTATTAAAGAAGAATATATCTTTTTATATATATATATTATATATATATATATATATATATATATATATATATATATATGGCTCCTGATGAAGTCTTATGATTTCCAACTTAACATCGAGATCAAGTTGTGCAGCAGTAATACAGGGGACAAAATTAAAACTGTTGCTATAGCAACAGCAAAAGATAGGAATAGGCCTGTATTCCCACAGGGCCGGTAATAAACAGACAAGATTCTTGGGGGCATTTTTAAATCAGTCCTGAGATATGTTTACATGCTCCAAATTGAGAATGAATGCTGCTGAGTTAAACACACGTCTCTGTTTTTTGATTTTACTTTAAATAATGAATGTATTTTTATTTATGCATACTCCTAGGTGTCGTGCCTATCCTGGCCACAAGATGGCGGTATGTACTTACATCCATCTTCGCCTCGTTCTTTAAACACAGCTCAGGTGTTTGAACCCTAGGTGACCTGTAAAGTTCATAGGTAGCTACAAGTCAGTTATAAGTCTTGTGTAATATGGAAATATAAATATAGTATGGTAAAAAATAACAAAACAAAACCTTGGTGTTTATTCATGTAATATTTGTAGTTTTCATTCATTCATTGTCTACCGCTTATCCGATCTATTCTCGGGTCACGGGGAGCCTGTGCTTCATTGCCAGGCGTCACTGGGAATCAAGGCAGGATACACCCTGGACGGAGTGCCAACCCATCACAGGGCACACACACACACACTCATTCACTAACACACTACGGACAATTTAGAGATTCCAATCAACCTACAATGCATGTCTTTGGACCAGGGGAGGAAACCGGAGCACCCAGAGGAAACCCCAGAGGCACAGGGAGAACATGCAAACTCTACACACACGGCGGAGGCGGGAATCGAACCCCCAACCATGGAGGTCTGAGGCAAACATCTGGCTTAGCATGTTTGCAAATCTGCTCGCCCTTTAGTGTTTTAACACGTCGTAAAGAACCTACTTTTTGGTTCCTTGGCCTTATGTGTTCTACTGCTGCCACATGATTGGCTGGTCGAATAACTGCATAAATGAGCAGGTGTATATACCGGCCAGGCGTATACACCTGCCTAATATTGTATTGGTGCTGCCAAAACAGCCCTGACCCGTCATGCACTGTGTATTCGGACACCCTTCTATCAGAACCAGGATTAACTTCTTCAGCAATTTGAGCAACAGTATCTCGTCTGTTGGATCGACCACACGGACCAGTCTTCGCTCCCCACGTGCATCAGTGATCCTTGGCCGCCCATGACCCTGTCACCGGTTCACCACTGTTCCTTCCTTGGACCACTTTTCATAGATACTGACCACAGCAGACCGGGAACACCCCACAAGAGCTGCAGTTTTGGAGATGTTCTGATCCAGTGGTCTAGCCATCACAATTTGGCCCTTTTGGTCAAACTCGCTCAAATCCTTACGCTTGTCCATTTTTCCTGCTTCTAACACATCAACTTTGAGGACAAAATGTTAACTTGCTGCCTAATATATCCCACCCACTAACAGGTGCCATGATGAGGAGATCATCAGTGTTCACTCACTTCACCTCTCAGAAGTGTTAAGTCTGATCGGTGTGTGTGTTCCTAATAAAGTGACCAGTGAGTGTATGTGGTCATTCTAAATAAACAATGTTTTAAAACATGTACAAAAGTCACATTTCCGCTTAAAATAGTTTATTTAAACTACAAGGAAGACCCCAAATGCATCTTTTTCCGCGCCGAAGTGAATTTCACCACGCTGGCAACCTCGGATCATCACTTTAACTAGATTATTTATTTATTTATTTATTTAGTCAGCATGTTGGCTAATAAGTCTAAGGTTACTTTAGAAGACTATATTCGACGCAAAAACAAAAAGAAAGTGTTGGTAAGGGTGATTTTGTTTTATTTTGTTTAAAAGGATATTTCTTACTGAAACATGACTTAGCAAAAAGATGCTATCTAGCGATTTTTGTATGTTAGCATACAATTAGACTTTATAGCGCCTTATTAGCTACTTGTAGCTAGTAAAACATAATTATAGTGGCGAAATTAAAGTTTCCGAGCAGATTTGTTTGACTTTTAGATGTTTTTTCAACCTCTTTCTTAACGAATTCTTACAATTAATAAAGCGTATAAGAATTCACTTTATTTCATTCCAACTTCCAAATAACGTCTTGTTAAAGTTTTAGTGCACTAAGTAGGGCGCAAGGGGTTTATTTTACAATGTACGTAGTGCACTTAGACAGGGAGCAGGGCGCTATTTGGAATGGAGACGGTAAGGAAAGGAAAGGTCAGAAAGAAAACACTGAAGGTTGTGCTGCTGTTGGAAAAATAATCAATTAATGATTATCCTGAAGTTTTCCAAAAAAGTTGTCCAATTCCTGAGGTGTTTTATTCATCTTGTATATCATGTAGCCAGTGTGTTTAACATTGTGTTTAGCAATTAAGGGGCCAAGCCCAACCCCTGAAAAAACAGCCCCTGAATTCAATGATTTGGAGGGGTGTCCCAAAACTTTTGGCAATATAGTGTATATCTCTAAGTTTGGATGTGTCTTTTTCTTGTTTGACAGGACGATCCAACAGATGGCTTCAGCATCATTCCATCATGGGACAAAGAGTTTGTGTGCCTGATTGGTCTGGAAAATGTGGTGCAGTTTCGCTTAGAGTGGCTGGACAAGACTGTATACTCTTCATCTAACCAACATAAAACCAGCGGTATGAATATGTCCTCAAATAAGATTGATTTAATGATTGTCAGCATTAAAACAGAGTTATCCAACCAAACATTGTTTTGTTTCTCATGTACCACAGTAACTTGCCAACGATTAGCAATTTTTCTTTGTGAAAGATGGACATCATCATTTTTATCCGTCTCTAGTTACTATGCTAGCCATAAACAGATATAACCTCAATTTGCTTGTTACCTTGAAATAGCAAAAGGTCAAATCTTCTGTCCTGAAGACTTTCCTGTAGTGGAAAACCTAAACTTTACCTCTGACACCGGAGACTCTCAATAAAGATTGTCAATTAAACACAGGGACAATTGTTTGTGGACACCTGACCATCAAACCCATATGTGGTTCTTCCTCAAACTATTGAAACTAAGTTCTAAGCAGACAGTCTTTGTATGCCATAGCTTTACAATTTCCTTTCGCTGGACCAGTTCCACCATGACAGTAACCTAAAGCAAGTTCCCTGAAGACATGGTGTGGAACTTAAAGTTGGAGTGGAAGAACTCGAGTGTCCTGCACAGAGCCCTGACTCTGACTCAACCCCAGTGAATACTACTGGGATGTACTGGAACCTCGACTGTAACCCAGACCTCACTTAACCCCAAAATCAGTGCCTGATCTCCCTAATGCCCTTATAACTGAATGAACACAAGTCCCCACAACATTTAATGGAAATCCTTCCCAGAGGAGAGGGGACAACTAGAGGGGACAACATCTGGAATGGGATGTTTGACAAGCACATGGGTGTCATGGTCAGGTGTTCACCAACATTTGGTCATATAGTGTTATGTTTTTTAATAATATTTGGTTTTCTTGCCATTCAGGGAATCCAAGGAAACGTTGCACTTATCCATACACCTGTGCAAAGTGCAACACTGATGTATCTTGTACATGGAAACGTGATGTGGACAGTTCCATCCTATGTGACTCTTGTTTTCGGTGCCGTTGGAGGAAAGGTCACTGGGTCTCCAGAGAACCACCAGAGACCACTGTCAAATCAATTTCTGGCAGCTCTTCCATTTTCGCGTCATCCAGTCAGCCTGTGTGGAATGAGCTGGAAGCTGTCTTCCCTTTACAACATTCCTCTCATTCAGTCCAACAACAGTGTGATCAGCAGGTCCCCAAGAACTCCAAGCTTCACCCTGATTCACCTTGCTATTGCTCCTCCTCTCTTTCCTCAGATCTTTCCTCCTCCCCATCTGAATCTATCTCTGATACATCTTCCCAGTGGTCCTCCTCCTGTAGTTCGTCTCTTTGTGATTGTTCTTCACCGTCGTATCTCTCCTTTTCCTCCGATCTCAACTCTTCTTCTTCATCCATGACCCCTCCATCGTCTGGTTTTCCACCAGTAAATTCAAGTCGCTGTATCTCTCAGAAGGTTACAAAATCTTACAGGATGGAGACTCCACTTGCCAAGGCTTTAGTTAAAAATGCACCTCAGGTTCTGGGAAGTCCAAGTCCACAATCCACTATTTGCCCAAAACTTGGTCAGCAGTCTCAGGCCTTGCAAGAAAGCAAGACTCAAGGTCAAGTGCAAAAAAGGGGTCTGTTACAATGAACGAAATGTTTAATACTCAAGTGCTCACACACCCCTCTTGATCTCAGATCAGTTCAGCTTCTACACACGTGTTCTCCTTATCTCAAACTGCATTGTGTACCAACCAGGGAAAGACCAACCCTTGGGATAAAGTGAAGTGGGAAGCAACTCCAAATCAGAAGACTGATAATAAATGGATTCAGAAGCCCAAAACCTCAATGGGGTCTACTGGCAGCTATGCATCCTGCTCTTCTTCTTTGTTTGGCCAACCAAAGACGTGAACCAGCAGGTTCTGGTGTCACTTAGGATTAAAATTTAACCTTCTGAAAAGAAGCCTTGTCACCCCAAGTCAGAGAAGGTTGCAGTTCTTTGCCTTTCCTTGCATTTCCTTGTTTTGTTGCCACTTGATCTCTTTTACCAAAAATGCTGTTCCAATTATCTCTACAAGGACTCTGTTTACATCAAGATGGTATAGAGCAGGGTTGTCCAGTCTTATCTGCCAATGGGTGGATGGCAGCAGCTTTTCTTTCCAACCAATCAGGCACCACAGTACCTCTGGTGAAGAACCAGCAGAACCTTCCGTGTGGCTTGTGGATCAGTCGGATCGACAACCAGCAGCCATACCAGATGTTCTATACCAGCTGTGGCTCCTGATTGGTTATGATTGGACACTCCCTGCTTAGAAGATCCATAGTTGATTTCAAGGTTCATGCACATTTCAGATGATAAGAATTCCTCTATTTTTTGTTCCGCTATTTGAAACCGTTTTGTTTCTGTTTATTTATTGTTCGAAACTGTTTAATAGAAGGTGAAACTTTGCCTTGAAAACATGGTTTGGTTAGAAACTTTCCTGCCATTACATTTATACATGTTTTGGTGAACTGGATACATTGAATACTTGAGTACAAATGTGACAAAACATGTCAGTTTCAGTTTGAAGTCATTAAATCAAAAATAAAGCGTTCTTGTTTGTCTGAAGAATAAAACCAGTATGCTGTTAAATGTTAAGAGGCTAATGTTCTGGTGAATTCTGTAATAGCAAATGTTACTGCTGATTTAAATCCACCAATAGGAGGATGGTATAGGATTAGACAAAACTCCTAAGATAACTACAAATACAATAGGGGCAATTGTGAAATGTAAAGAAAACATACTAACTGACAGAAATGGTGTAAAGCAAGTTAAGCGAGTTGTTTATAGACCCGCATTAACGTGCCATGAAATACAGCCCCTACCAATATGGCTGACGCGTTGACGCATGGAGTGCCGAAAGCTTTTCAGTGTCCCGGATGTTGTTCTTATGTCCCGGATGTGATGCCGTTTAGTTGACTGTCAACATGAAAGATGGCGACGCATCACAGGCAAAACGCTGCTGGTCGCAGGAAAGTCCAGGTAATAATTTTACAGGCATTTTACTAGTTTTAATATTTTACTATATCATATGTCGTCTGCGTTTGATAACCTGAGAAAGAAATTTATTTTCGTATTTATCTAAATTAAACTACTGTCGCTTCCGTAAACCAAATCAAAGTGCATGTTGGGTAATGCAGGGCTAATTCACCGCATATTCCCTTTTCCGCACCTGTATTGTGTCATATCCCGTTTTCTGCACAACGATTGGTTACCAAGTCGCTCTTACAAGCAGTTCCATAGATTGATCTCTTTCCTGGCCAATGATGTCGCAGTAGGCGGGACACCGTCACCCAATCCTCGCGCGGGGATTGGAGTTTGTCGGAATACGGGTTGAAAAAAAAAACCCCCGCATAGTGTGTTTTGCTAATATATTAGCTAGTCGTTTTTGTATGTATTTAAAAAAAAAACAAAAAAAAAAACTACTTTGTTCATTATTTACATATAACATATTTTAACTCTAACCGCCACGTTAAGTGTGTGTAGGTTTGTTTTAATTAAAATAAAGCAGTTGCTATTTACGCACAGCTAGTTAGCAAACTAGCATGTTGGGGATGTGAGTGTTCTTGGCACCTTTTTTTTTTTTTTATTTCAGACACACATCTGATTGGGAGAAACTTGTGATGAAAGTAAGAGGAAAAGATGGATGCGTTTGTGGTGGATAAGTGATGTATTCAGGGTGTGAAGTTGTGTTACTGTGTGCTTTCAGGTTTCCTATGTGATAAGAGATGAAGTAGAGAAGTACAACCGTAACGGGGTGAACGCCCTGCAGCTGGATCCCGCTCTGAACCGCCTCTTCACCGCGGGCAGAGACTCCATCATCCGCATATGGAGCGTCAATCAGCACAAAGTACAGCCGCCACACTACACTCACACACGTCACTCTGAGTAGACAGTAAAGTTTTATCAGAATAGAATTGCATTGAATTAGATTACCACAGAGTTTTATCAGAATAGAATTGTATTGAATTAGATTATCGTAGAGTTTTATCAGAATAGAATTGTATTAAATTAGATTATCATAGTTTATCATAGGGGGCAGTGGTGGCTCAAGTGGTTAAGGCTCTGGGTTGTTGATCGGCGGATCGGGGTTCAAGCCCCAGCACCACCAAGCTCCACTGTTGGGCAATTGAGCAAGGCCCTTAACCCTCTCTGCTCCAGGAGCACTGTATCATAGCTGCCCCCACGCTCTGACCCCAACTTCCTCAGCTGGGATATGCGAAGAAAAGAATTCCACTGTGCTGTAATGTATGTGTGGCGATAATAAAGGCTTCATGCCCTCTACTTCTACTTCTTTATCAGAACAGAATTGTATTGAATTCGATTATCGTAGAGTTTTAACAGAATAGAATGAATTTTGTCAAAACAGAGTAGAATAGTTTTATCAGAATAGAATTGTATTGAATTAGATCATCATAGAGTTTTATTAGAATAGAATCTAGCCATGGGGGTCACAGTCCAGTGACTTCTGTGCCGGTCCCAAGCCCGGGTAAATAGAGAGGGTTGCGTCAGGAAGGGCATCCGGCGTAAAACACTGCCAAATTTAACCATGCGAATCGTCAGTACGAATTTCATACCGGATCGGTCGAGGCCCGGGTTAACAACGACCGCCATCGGCGCCGTTGACCTACAGGGCGCCGGTGGAAATTGGGCTACTGTTGGTCGAAGAAGTAGAGGAGGGAGGAGAGTGCACAGACAGAGAGAGAAGAGGAAAGGTAAGAGTGTAGGACTGAGAATAGGAACTCTGAATGTTGGTACTATGACAGGGAAAGGTAGAGAGCTGGCTGATGTGATGGAGAGAAGGAAGGTGGATATACTGTGTGTACAGGAGACCAGGTGGAAGGGTAGCAAGGCTCATAGTATAGGAGCAGGATTCAAGCTGTTTTATTATGGTGTGGATAGTAAGAGAAATGGGGTAGGTGTGGTCCTGAAGGAGGAGTTTGTGAGGAATGTTCTGGAGGTGAAGAGAGTGTCAGACAGGGTGATGAGTCTGAAGTTAGAGATTGAAGGGGTGATGTTGAATGTTGTTAGTGGTTATGCCCCACAGGTAGGTTGTGAGTTAGAGGAGAAAGAGAGATTCTGGAGTGAATTAGATGAGGTGATGGAGAGTATTCCCACGGGTGAGAGAGTGGTGATAGGAGCGGATTTTAATGGACATGTTGGTGAGGGAAACAGAGGTGATGAGGAGGTGATGGGCAAGTTTGGAGTTAAGGAAAGGAACCTAGAAGGACAGATGGTAGTGGACTTTGCTAAGAGGATGGACATGGCTGTGGTTAACACTTATTTTCAGAAGAGGGAGGAGCATAGAGTGACTTACAAGAGTGGAGGTAGGAGAACACAGGTAGACTACATCCTATGTAGAAGAGGCAATCTGAAAGAGATTAGTGACTGTAAAGTGGTAGTGGGAGAGAGTGTAGCCAGACAGCATAGGATGGTGGTGTGTAGGATGACTTTGATGGTCTGTAAGAAGAAGAGGTCAAAGATAGAGAAGAAAACCAAGTGGTGGAAGCTGAAAAAGGAGGAATGTTGTGAGGAATTTAGACAGAAGTTGAGGCAGGCTCTGGGTGGTCAGGTAGTGCTGCCAGATGACTGGGAAACTACAGCAGAAGTGATCAGGGAGACAGGGAGAAAGGTGCTGGGTGTGTCATCTGGAAGGAGGAAAGAAGATAAGGAGACTTGGTGGTGGAATGAGGAAGTTCAGGATAGTGTCCAGAGGAAGAGGCTAGCCAAGAAGAAGTGGGACATGGACAGGACTGAAGAGAATAGACAGGAATACAAGGAGTTACAGCGCAGAGTGAAGTGGGAGGTGTCTAAGGCCAAGCAGAAGGCATATGAGGAGTTGTACACTAGGTTAGACACTAGAGAAGGAGAGAAGGACTTGTACAGGTTAGCTAGGCAGAGGGATCGAGATGGGAAGGATGTGCAGCAAGTTAGAGTTATTAAGGATAGAGATGGAAGGGTGCTCACAAGTGAGGAGAGTGTACAGTGGAGATGGAAGGAATACTTTGAGGAGCTGATGAATGAGGAAAATGAGCGGGGAAAAAAGAGTAGAAGGGGTGAACTCTGTGGAACAGAAAGTAGATAAGATTAGAAAGGATGAAGTCAGGAAGGCTTTGAAGAGGATGAAAAGTGGAAAGGCAGTTGGTCCTGACGACATCCCGGTGGAGGTCTGGAAGTGTCTGGGAGAGGCAGCAGTGGAATTTTTAACTAGTTTGTTCAACAGGGTTTTAGAGAGTGAGAAGATGCCTGAGGAATGGAGAAGAAGTGTGTTAGTGCCGATCTTTAAGAATAAGGGTGACGTGCAGAGTTGCAGCAACTATAGGGGGATAAAGTTGATGAGCTATACAATGAAGCTATGGGAAAGAGTAGTGGAAGCTAGGTTAAGGAAGGTAGTGGAAATTTGTGAGCAGCAGTATGGCTTCATGCCCAGAAAGAGCACAACAGATGCAATTTTTGCTCTGAGAATTTTGATGGAGAAGTATAGGGATGGTCAGAGGGAGTTGCACTGTGTGTTTGTAGATTTGGAGAAAGCGTATGACAGGGTGCCAAGAGAAGAGCTGTGGTACTGTATGAGGAAGTCAGGAGTAGCAGAGAAGTATGTCAGAGTGGTGAAGGACATGTATGAGAGGAGCAGGACAGTGGTGAGGTGTGCTGTAGGTCAGACAGAGGAGTTCAAAGTGGAGGTGGGACTGCATCAGGGATCGGCTCTGAGCCCCTTCCTGTTTGCTATAGTGATGGACCAGTTGTCAGAGGAGGTCAGACAGGAGTCTCCTTGGACAATGATGTTTGCAGATGACATTGTGATCTGTAGTGAGAGCAGGGAGCAGGTGGAGGAAAACCTGGAGAGGTGGAGGTTTGCGCTGGAGAGAAGAGGAATGAAAGTCAGTCGTAGTAAGACTGAGTACATGTGTGTGAATGAAAGGGAGGGAAGTGGAACAGTAAGGTTACAGGGTGAAGAGGTGAAGAAGGTACAGGAGTTTAAGTACTTGGGGTCAACAGTCCAGAGTAATGGAGAGTGTGGGAAAGAGGTAAAGAAGCGAGTGCAGGCAGGTTGGAATGGGTGGAGAAAGGTGTCGGGAGTTCTGTGTGATAGGAAAATATCAGCGAGAATCAAGGGGAAGGTGTACAGGACAGTGGTGAGACCGGCCATGCTGTATGGTTTAGAGACAGTGTCGCTGAGGAAGAGACAGGAGTCAGAGCTAGAGGTAGCAGAGCTGAAGATGTTGAGGTTCTCTTTGGGAGTGACAAGATTGGACAGGATTAGGAATGAGTACATCAGAGGGACAGCTCATGTTGGACGTTTGGGGGACAAAGTTAGGGAGGCCAGATTAAGATGATTTGGACATGTTCAGAGGAGGGACAGTGAGTATATTGGTAGGAGAATGTTGGACATGGAGCTGCCAGGCAGGAGGCAAAGAGGAAGGCCAAAGAGGAGGTATATGGATGGAATTAATGAGGATATGAAGCTAGTGGGTGCAAGGGTTGAGGATGCAGAAGATAGGGATAGGTGGAGAGAGATGATTCGCTGTGGCGACCCCTGAAGGGAAAAGCCGAAAGAAGAAGAAGAAGATGAGAGTTTTATTAGAATAGGATAGATTTTTGTCAAAACAGAGTAGAATAGTTTTATCAGAATAGAATAAAAAAAATATTTGTTAGAATAGAGTTTGATCTGAATAGAATTGTATTAAATTTGCTTACTATAGAGCTTTTTCAGAGTGGAATGCAATGCGTTTTTGTCAGAATAGAGCAGAATAGAGATTTATCACAGTAAAATAAAGTTGTATTAAATTAGAATACAATAGTTTTACCAGAATAGAATACAGAAAATTGTCAGAACAGAGTAGAATAGAGTTTTATTGGAATATAATTGAATAGAATTAGATTATCATAGAGTTTTATTAGAATAGAATGCTGAAAATTGTTCATTACAATAGTGTAGAATAGTTTTCTCAGAATAGAATTGTATTAAATTAGAATACAACAACATTTGTCTGTATAAGTTCAGTTGTCTTTATTTGTCACATATACATTACTGCACAGTGAAATCCTTTCTTTGCATATCCCATCCTTGGGGGTTGCGGTCAGAGCGTAGGGTCAGCCATGATGCAGTGCCCCTGGAGCAGGTGGGGTTAAGGGCCTTGCTCAAGGGCCCAACAGTGGCAGCATGGCGGTGTTGGGGCTTGAACCCCGAACTTCCGTTCAATGACACGGAGCTCTAACTACTTGCGCTACCACCACCCAATAGAATAAAATAGAGATTTATCAGAATAAAATAGAATAGTAATAAATTTGATTAGCATAAAGTTGTATCTGAATAGAATACAGAGAAGAAGAGTGTTTTATCAGAATAGAACTCTCTTAAATTAGATTACTGTAGAGTTTTATGAGAGAAGAACACGATCCATTTTTGTCAGAATAGAGTTTTAACAGAGTAAAAAAGTTGTATTAAATTAGAATATTTAATACAGCAAGACAGTTTTGTCAGAATAGAATACAAAAACTGTCAGAATAGGTTAGAATAGAATTTGATCAGAATAGAATTGTACTGAATTAGATTATCATAGTTTTTTTATGAGTAGAATAGAGGCATTGGTGGCTCAGTGGTAGGTTTCTCGCCTATCATGCGAAAGGCCCGGGTTCGATTCCAGCCAATGCCTCAATCCCAGCCACTGGATGCAGTGCCGGTCCCAAGCCCGGAAAAAATGGGAGGGTTGCGGCAGGAAGGGCATCCGGCGTAAAACCTGTGCCAAGTTGTTGTGCGGACCAGTCGGTCCGCTGTGGCGACCCCGAACAGGGAGCAGCCGAAAGCAACTTTTATGAGTAGAATACCAATCATTATTGTCATAATAGAGTACAATAGTTTTCTCAGAATAGAACAAAGTTGTATTCAATTAAACATTCAATAAAGGTTGGAGTCTTATCGGAATACAATGCAAGAGAATTTTGCTGTCAACAGAATAGAGTTTAAAAAAAAATTGGACTCAGAATGGAAAGAAAAAGCATAGAATTCTATGAGAATTTTATCAGAGCAGAACAGTGCAGTAGAGTTTTACAGGAGTAGGAAAGGTTTTAATAGAAAAGGATAGAATTGAGTGGAATTATCAGAATAGAATAGGGCCCTGCTAAATTGGATCGAAAGAGTTTTATCAGAACGGAATACCTTAAAATGGTTTCATAAAATTATAGGAAAATAGTGGTGTAGTTTTGTTAGAATAGAGTTTATTAGAATAGCTATAGAGGTATAGAAAGTAGTATAGAGTTTTATGCAGAATGAGGGAACGTTCCTGATAGTCAGCACTCATGTATATACCGTGTACTGCATTCGCCTTTGAGTTCTTCTGTGTAACTTTGATTAAACATGACCACCGACATCATCACGCTCGCATGGCATGTGTAAGAAACACTGTGAGGTATAACATCATGGTATAATGTAACCACTGGGCTTTATCGCAGCAGGATCCGTATATAGCTTCGATGGAGCACCACACTGACTGGGTGAATGATATAGTACTCTGCTGTAATGGAAAAACACGTAAGTCTGACCTGATAATGGTTAATCTTTTCATGTGAATTATTTCAAAATTACTGACTGACTGAGTGTCTGATCTACTTGCTTCCTGACGGAATTACTGACTGACTTGATGATTGACTTAACTGATTTGCAGGCTTACTGATTTAGTTACTAAATTATCTGCTTAGTTACTGACTGACGCACTTACAGATTTATTTAGTGACTTATTGACTGATGTACTGACTAACTGACTGATTTACTGACTGAGTACTTACTATAACTCCCTGTCAGTAAGTCAGTAGTTCCTACTGACTGACTTAATGACATACTGACTGACCTACTTATCTACTGACTTGATGAATTATTACTCATTTACTGATTGAGTACTTACTGATCTACTTACTTAATGATGTATTACTTGGTGACGTAGTGATTTACTGACTGCTTACCTATTGGCTGACTTAATGAATTACTTACTGATCAATTTATCTACTAACTTAATGACCAACTTGCGTATCTGACTTAATGGCTTATTACTGATGTACCGACTAACTGAATTACAGTGTGACTTGCTTATCTAATGATGAACTTACTGCGTTCGAGAATTACTGACAGATTTTCTCACTTAATGACTTACTTACTTACTATCAATTGAATTAATGACTTATTACTGATTTAATGGCAGAGTATTTACTGACTAACTGACTTAATGACTGACCTAGTTATCTACCTGCTTGACTTATTGCTGATTTACTGACCGAGTACTGACTTAATGACGTACTACTGATTTAATTACCTGAGTACTGACTTAATTAATGACTTAATACTGATTTACTGACTGAGGACAGACTGAATTAATCACTTATTATTGATTTACTGACTTATTTAATGACTTACTACTGATTTACTGACTGAGTATTTACTGACTAACTGACTTAATGACTGACCTACTTATCTACCTGCTTGACTTATTGCTGATTTACTGACCAAGTATTGATTTTAATGACTTGCTACTGATTTAATTACCTGAGTACTGACTGTCTTAATGACTTAATACTGATTTACTGAGCACAGACTAACTTAATGACTTATTACTGACTGAATACAGACTAACCTAATGACTTATAACTGATTTACTGACTGAGTACTAACTAACTTAATGACTTACTACTGATTTACTGAGTACTGACTATCTAAATGACTTCTATCTATCTATCTATCTATCTATCTATCTATCTATATCTATCTATCTATCTATCTATCTAATGACTATCTAAATTACTTATTTACTTATCTACCTGCTTGACTTATAGCTGATTTACTGACCAAGTGCTGATTGAATGACTTACTACTGAGTTAATTACCTGAGTACTGACTGACTTAATGACTTATTACTGACTGAGTACAGACTAACCTAATGGTTTATAACTGACTTACTGACTGACTTAACGACTTATTACTGATTTACTGACTAACTAAATGACTTAATACTGAGTACAAACTGACAATGACTTATTACTGATTCACTGACTGACTTAATGACTTATTACTGATTTACTGACTAACTAAATGACTTAATACTGATTTACTGACTGAATACAAACTGACTTAATGACTTATTACTGATTCACTGACTGACTTAATGACTTATTACTGGTTTACTGACTGACTTAATGACTTATTACTGACTGACTTAATGACTTATTGGTTTACTGACTGACTTAATGACTTATTACTGATTTACTGACTAACTAAATGACTTAATACTGATTTACTGACTGAGTACAAACTGACTTAATGACTTATTACTGGTTTACTGACTGACAATGACTTATTACTGGTTTACTGACTGACTTAATGACTTATTATAGTTTACTGACTGACTTAATGACTTACTTAGTTGGTCAAGTCCTCTGATGTAGGTTACATTTTTTTTCCCCCGTAGTGATTTCAGCATCATCAGATACTACAGTTAAAGTGTGGAACGCACATAAGGGCTTCTGCATGTCCACATTACGAACTCATAAGGTAACCAGTTCATAAAAATCACACACTGTTTAGTTATTATATATAAAGTTCAATCATTTCTGATATGATGTTTTGTGCCCCAGGACTATGTCAAAGCTCTGGCTTATGCGAAAGACAAGGAGCTGGTGGCGTCCGCCGGGCTTGACCGACAGATCTTTCTGTGGGACGTAAACACCCTCACGGCTCTGACCGCCTCCAATAACACGGTCACCAGTGAGCCGACTTCACTCAACTCTCGGGAATTCGACACGTTATAATCTAATCAATTCTGATCTAATCTGATCATTTATGATCTGTTCTTCTTGGCAGCTTCCTCTCTGAGTGGGAACAAAGACTCTATCTACAGCCTTGCTATGAACCAGCTGGGCACCGTCATTGTCTCAGGATCAACCGAAAAGGTCTGACAAACTTTCCAAAATGCAGATTAACACTCAGGGGTCCAAATGCTGTAATTTTGCAGCTTGCTTTCGTTGATTAGTAGCTTTGTGAATGTTTTAGCTTTAATGTGTCTGTCTACACTGTTTTACAGTTTCTACACCAACATCTGTCACATCAAAGCTGGGGTTTGCCTGGAACAGCTTATCTTCATCACTGTCTTTTTTTTTTATTTTGGCAGGTCCTGAGGGTCTGGGATCCTCGGACGTGCGCTAAACTCATGAAGCTGAAAGGACACACAGACAACGTGAAGTCGTTATTATTAAACAGAGACGGTACTCAGGTAGGTGTTTACCTTCATCTCCGTCTCCATTCTGTTGGATGAAGCTTTTATTTACATCGTTATCCTGTTTTGTGTTGTCCAGTGTCTGTCCGGGAGCTCGGACGGCACGATACGACTGTGGTCTCTGGGTCAGCAGCGGTGCATCGCTACGTACCGCGTCCACGATGAGGGCGTGTGGGCGTTGCAGGCCAATGAAGCCTTTACACACGTGTATTCTGGAGGTCGCGACCGCAAGGTCTACTGCACAGACCTACGCAACCCAGACATCCGTGTGCTCATTTGTGAGGAGAAGGCTCCTGTACTCAAAGTGAGTGTTGTTTTGTTTTCTTATACATTAGTGCCACCTGGTGGCCAAATAAATAAAGGGCAGCTATTAATCTGCACCCATGAGGGTTGGCACAAAGAAAAAAACAACAACACATAATAGTCTTTTAGATCTGTCAGATTATTTATATGATAATGTAAACATAAGAAAATAATCAGGAAGACAAGGTATTAAAACATTGGGATCGTTTCACCCCTAATATTTCAGCCTCTGTAATTATTTTCCGGAAGCATGTGATGTACAGTATCGTCAGGATGTTTTCACATATCTTTGGCTTCGAAGCCAAAGCTGTTTCCAGGGGAATGAATTCTTTCTTTGTGTCTTGTGTCTTTCTGGCTTGTGTGTTTAGATGGAGCTGGACCGGTCAGCAGACCCTTCTCCTGCCATCTGGGTGTCTACAACCAAATCCTGTGTGAACAAATGGGTACTGCTAAGACACATTATTAACATTTAAAGACTAATACTACTTCTTCTATAGGAACAGCACACCTTCAAGTATTTTATACTTTTTCTTTACCAGTCTCTGAAGGGAATGCACAACTTTAGAGCATCGGGAGACTACGACAACGACTGCAGCGCCCCGCTGACCCCGCTGTGTACACAACCTGAGCAGACCATTAAAGGTAAACTCGCGACACAAGCCTGTTTCCTGTTAGATAGAGCTCTGACAGAGTGACTCGAGCTCTTATATTGAGGCTAAAAACAAACATGGCGGACAAAGTGGTGGTGTAAACAATGAGGCGCTCTAACTGTGGGTGTTTGTGTGCTTGTAGGTGGTGCCAGCATCATTCAGTGTCACATCCTGAACGACAAGAGACACATCCTCACCAAAGACACCAACAACAACGTGGCATTCTGGGACGTGCTCAAGGTCGACGCAGATCCTCGTGATTTACTTTTTGTGTAATATTCTTCTGGGTTTTTTTGTTTTTGAAGGCTTGACGCGTTTGTCTTATTTAATCAGGCGTGTAAAGGGGAGGATCTCGGCAAAGTGGAGTTCGACGAGGAGATCAAGAAGCGCTTCAAGATGGTCTACGTGCCCAACTGGTTTTCCGTAGACCTTAAAACAGGGGTGAGTGTTCGCTTGAATGTTGATGTTCTCCAGAAGCAAATTGCAAAAAACGTGATGTAATTTTTTCGCCTCCTAGATGCTGACCATCACCTTGGACGAGAGCGATTGCTTTGCTGCCTGGGTGTCCGCCAAAGATGCCGGATTCACAAGTCCGGATGGATCGGACCCGAAGCGTAAGTTCTCTCAGCTGAGTAACTTTTTTGAACGCACTTTTATTCTAATCGCAGTTGAGCTAATATGTTGTTATTTTTTTCCCCCCAGTGAATCTTGGAGGACTGCTGCTCCAGGCTCTGCTCGAATTCTGGCCTCGAACACACATCAATCCGATGGAAGAAGAAGAAGGAGAAGTTAATCACGGTAAAGGCTTTCATCTCATCCAAAAAAACCCAAAAACCCACAATTAATGAAGGATAGACTTTTGCTTTTTCTCTGTAAACATGTTTGGTTTCTTTGCTTCTGAAGTAAACGGCGAGCAGGAGAACCGGCTTCAGAAAGGCAACGGCTATTTCCAGGTGCCTCCACACAGTCCGGTGATCTTCGGCGAGGCAGGTGGAAGGACGCTGTTTAGGTAAGCCTGGATTTCCAGCGGGTGCCTGAAAGCAACCACGCTTAGCTGCAAGTTCCTTTTCGCAGTCAGCATTTTCTATCCCTGAGTTTAAAGATTTTTGCACGTGTTTAACGGTGTTAATAAACGCCCTTCCTCGGTCACCTGTAATTGAGAAAAATCTGGCAACCGTTGAGCATCTGGTTTGTAAAATCTGATTTGCAAACCTAAAAAAAACCTCCTGAAAATGTGTCAATTTTCCATGAGTAAATATATTCATGGGCTCAAGTCTCTAAGCTTTTAAATTTTGTTTGGAATTTTGTTGAAATGAAACGAACAACTTCTGCTCGTCTTTGTTTCCCTGTAGGTTGTTATGTCGAGACTCGGGTGGAGAAACAGAGTCCATGTTGCTGAATGAAACCGTTCCTCAGTGGGTCATTGACATTACCGTAGATGTGAGTGTTGAGCTTTGGGATTTAAAGGTTAATGATGATCTTTTCACCGCTGCGAGCTTATTTACAGAAATCCAGCATGAACTGAACCTTCACAGCGTGTAACTCCATTCATTTCTACAATCAAATGCTCTTCCTGCTGCAATCTTACAAAAGTGACTAATCGATTGTTTTTGTCTTGTGTTCTAGAAAAACATGCCCAAATTCAACAAGATCCCATTCTACCTGCAGCCTCATTCTTCCTCCGGGGCAAAAACACTCAAGAAGTAATACGCTTTTTTTATCACTAGAAAAATGAAGACCTATTATTAATTGAAAAAAAGTGATAGGATGCTGTTCTATTAACTTTAGTCGAAGTATCTACCTCATTGTTTCAGGATATTTTAAGTTATCTAATTGTTTCTAAACATGTTATTATGTTGAATTATCTTGTTATTTTGATACATTTAGTTATTTCAAGATGACCCAGAATAACATATCCTGTTATTTCAAGATGTTATCTCGTTGTTTAAAGATATTTTTGTCTCGCCATCTCATTATTTCAAGACATCATCTTGTTTTATTTTGAGTCATCTCGTTATTTCAAAACATTGTGATTATCTTGTTCGAAGATAGTATTTTGAGTCATCTTATATCAAGATATCGTTAGCATTACTTCAAACTATCTCATTTCAAAAATGTCATTATCTCGTTTTTAAAAAAATATATATGCCAGTTCTGGGCTTCTGTGTTAATGAATTTCCTTTTTTTTTTAAAAAAAAAAAAGAAAGAATAGAAAATTAACAGCACACCTTGTGCTCTATGATAGAAACATTTTCAGAGATAGCAAGGTAGTAAACAAATCCTTTTAGTTTGTCAGATTTAATTAGAGTACAGCTAAGAGAGAAGCTAAATTGACTACATCATCAGAGACCTAGCTAAGCTAAGCTTCACGCAATATCTTCAAACTGTCTGGGGGGATTTTATTCACCACATTAACGCCCCCCCCCCCCCCCGGCATGTTTAGGGACCGTCTGTCGGCCAGCGACATGCTGCAGGTGAGGAAGGTGATGGAGCACGTCTACGAGAAGATCATCAACCTGGACACGGAGTCTCAGACCACGAGCTCATCGGCAACGGAGAAGCCTGGAGAGCAGGAGAAGGAAGAAGACATGGCCATGCTCGCTGAGGAGAAAATCGAACTCATGTGCCAGGATCAGGTCTTTATACACACACACACACACACACACCCCCGACACTATTTGTTCTATTTAACCATTTTTTTCCCCCCACCTTGTTTAGGTTCTGGATCCAAACATGGACTTGAGGACAGTGAAGCATTTTATCTGGAAGAGCGGTGGAGACCTGACGCTTCACTACAGGCAGAAGTCTACGTGAGATTGATGGCATCACGCATCTTTTTTTTTTTTTTTTTTATATATATATATAAATTTCGCTTATGAAGAACATTCAGCACCATTCCCTTTCTCTCGCTGCGAGACTGGAAACTGACTTTGTACAGTATACTAACGCTAATCTGGGACATTATTTTTGTTTCATTTTTTGTTTTTCATTTAAAGCTCTCCAGTTGCTTGATGATGCACAGGGATATACACGTTGTCGAGACTTTAAGGCGCCCATAGAATTTCCAAACTTCACAAAATTTCACTCTTTAACTCCTTGAAAAAAAATATTTTTGAAACCTTAAGGCCAAGCGGATGTGCGTTTCGATCACGTGTCCAAGACTAGCTAGCGACAGACTTCTGATTAACTCAGACGTTAATAACGTGAGTTATTAAACAGCTTTGATGTTGAATTGTAGAAGACATCCATCCACATCCATCAGCGCCTCCTTTTTCTTCTTCTTTAGCCGAAATAAACCTGGCAACCCTACCCTTAAGAGTCGACGGACACCCTTTTACGAAGCTCCGTCTGTTCGTTTTAAAACGTTATTTCCTGTTTCCTATATACTGTTTTTAAAACAGTATTTTTGAAGATGGACGAAAAAAAAAAAAGGTCTCGGTTCACGCGGCCTAGCTGATTATCCGTCCTCTTAAACAGGAAGTACAGTGAGGACAGTCTCTTGGGAGGTCTAAAGGGTTAAAATTTCACTTCCTGGTTTGGATTCGGGGGGAAAAAATAAAAAAAAAACTCCACCTCTTCATCACAAAGCATCTGTGTACACTTTTCTTCAGGATCTCGCGGGTTTCTATCTGCCTTCGTCTGTTCGTCTCTGTTGTTTTTTCATTTTTTGTCTTACTCTGTTATTACCTGCTGAAAGACCGGACAATATATCAAACTCATCCGCTTGATTTCGAAAAAAAAAAAGGTAGAAAATCACCCAATGAGGCTAAATATAAACTATATAAATATTGTATATTTTGTATTATAGCTAAAAAGATGTTATGTTATATGTCATGTACGTGACCTTAAATACAGGATCATGATACTGTGCCCTGACTTGTGTGTCACTTGTTTGTGTGTGTGTGTGAGATTTAAACATTATGCTAATATCCTAATAATAGTAATAATAAGCCACGCCAGGGACTCAACCGGCGTATCACCTGGATGCAGTGTTTCAGCCAAGACGTGCTTTGAATTGGTGTCGGAGCTTCGGGAATATGGAAAAAAAAAAAGCAACAAATTTAACTTATTTTGCTGTGTTTGAGAAGAAGCGAGCATTCAGAGACTTTATTTTTTTTAATCTCATTATTAATACTGTGACTTTTTGACCTTAGCATGAACTCAAAGCGTGTATAAAAGGTAATGATAGAATCCCTGATCCAGAGCTAAAACAAATATCATGGATTTGTGTAAAGTTCTGCCCCCGCCCCCTTTCCCTTCTACTTTCAGGCCGTCGTGCCCTGGCGGAGTTTCCTGATCTCCTCAGCCAGCTTGAGGCAGTGAAGGATTCTCCTCGTCTCGGCTTGGAGTTGTTCTGGTGGCATGGAGCCCTGCAGTTTGCTCCCGAACAGCACCATGTCCTGCATGAACAATCCCACGGGCTCCTGGATGCCGACCGGTAGCTCGGTCATCGTGCAGGTGCTGAAGCGCAGGTGGATGCTTCTGCCGCGGGTCAGGCCTTCAGCGTGCTCCTCTATCCAGGTCAGGGGTCTGCGCAGAACAAGTACATAGAAATGACCGAGTTCCAGGAGATCACACGTCGACGCTGACGAGCTCGGGAAATCTGATTGGTCGAAATAATCAGGCATTGATTAGACGTTCCATTCTATCATTATTTCAGGACATGTTAGTTATCTTGTTTTTCCCCCCTAGGCATTTTTATTGGGTTATGATGTTATTTCAGCTAATGTTGCTATTTTGAGTTATCTAGTTATCTCAAGATGGCTGAAAATAACATCCCGTTATTTCACGGCATTATCTCATTTTCCCCCTAGACACTGTTATTGAGTTACGTCATTATTTCAGGATATGTTGGTTATCTTGTCATTTCAAGACATTATCTCATTATTTCAAGGGGCTATTTTGAGTTATGTCGTTATTTCAGAATATGTTAGTCGTCTTGTTGTTGCAAGATATTTCATTTTGAGTTATCTCATTATTTCAAGACGCTGAGTTATCTTATTTTTCTAAACATTTTTATTGAGTTATTACGTAGTTATTTCAGAATATATGTTACACTACATTACCAAAAGTTTTGGGACGTCTGCCTTTACATGCACATGAATGTAATATGGAGTTGTCCCGCCCTTTGCAGCTATAACAGCTTCAACTCTTCTGGGAAGGCTTTCCACAAGGTTTAGGAGTGTGTTTATGGGAATTTTTGACCGTTCCTCTAGAAGTGCGTTTGTGAGGTCAGGCACTGATGTTGGACGAGAAGGCCTGGCTCACAGTCTCCGCTCTAATTCATCCCAAAGGTGTTCTATGGGGTTGAGGTCAGGACTCATCCATGTCTTTATGGACCTTGCTTTGTGCACTGGTGTGCAGTAATATTGGAACAGGATGGGAACTGTTTACCACAAAGTTGGGAGCATGAAATTGTCCAAAATGTCTTGGTATGCTGAAGCATTAAGAGTTCCTTTCGCTGGAACTAAGGGGCCGAGCCCAACCCCTGAAAAGCAGCACCTGACTTCAATGATTTGGAGGGGTGTCCCAAAACTTTTGGCAATATAAGTGTATCTTGTCATTTCTTCATTTTGAGTGATCTCATTATTTCAAGAAATGTTTTTTGGGATCAGTATGTTATTCATTTCTATGGTAACAGCTCATTCATTTTACCCAAAAGAGTCATGGATGCGTGTTTTTGTTTTTTTTTAATTCACCATATTCAACAGTTGCTGAACTCAGTGCTAAACTGGTGGCTATGAGCTAGCATCATGGCTCGAGTACGAAGCCAAAAGCCACGGCCCCAGATCCGTTTGGCTCGAAATGCTAAAAATGGACTCACTTTTGCTCCTTGGTTAACAGTTGGACCGTCATCTTCAAGCGCTTCTTCTCTGGCTCCTCCTCCATCGCCGCTGCTTTAACGCTGAGCTCTCCAAAAAGATCAACCAGCCAGGTGAGGCGTGCGATGCCGCTGAACGCCAGAAACCCTGACCCACTCCTGATTGGACCTCCTGCGCCGGGACACGAGACGGAGGATAAACAAGGTCAGGTCTCTGCCGAGGTGAGAGATTGGGGCTGTGCAGACGTGATCGTACCTGTGAAATGCAGGCTTCCTTCTTCCAGCTGCTTTCCAGCTACATCTTTCTTCAGCTGCTTGAAGGAGGGAGTGACGAGCTCGATGTGTTCCTCATGCAGGACCAAACCTGGAGACGGGAAACATTGTGTATGCTCAGTGCTGTTTCTTTTGCTGCTGTGTCATTTATGAATTTTACAATTGAATATTTGCTCACCCTTCTGTTTTGCCTGGTCCATGAGGTCAGTGGCAACGTTGTAGCTGAGCACCATGGGATACTCCACACACACGTGTTTCCCTGCTTCAAGAAACCGCCTGAGGGAAAATAAAAGTAACTTGATTTTTAAACCTCCTGCTAGAGGTTTATTCCCTTATTCCTTTGAGGCTGTGTCTGACCTGATGTACTCTTCATGGCTGGTGTTTTCTGTGCACAAGAAGGCCACCTGAATGTCGCTGCGGCTCAGCGCCTCCTCCAGAGAGATCTGTTGGACTCCCTGTACGTTCTCCAGCGTCCTCCTACACACAGGAAAGTCGTTAAAAGGAATCGGTGACACCGGACCTACAATCAGAGCACTGAAAATGTCCTTTGTTTAAGTTTACACTTCACAAATCCCTACTAACCACTTTGTAGATGCAGACAGCTACATCGTGGTTTCCTGGTAACCAACTGTCCATCATTCCAGCTTCATTTCTATTTAACGTATTTTTACACGATGACTCTTATTGGTTAGATCTCTTCCCAAGCTCCCACCATTTTGAGCTGGATGGATAGTTTTATGGAATGACACTGACCTAGACACCAAGCCCTTAAGAGTGAAGATTTCCGCAGCGCTGGACACCAGAGGCGTGAGAAGGTCTCGGATCCTGGCCCGGCCCGCCATGCCAACGCCGACCACAACGCAACCAAACATGTTACCTGAGGAAATAAAAATTCAAACCTGAAACTATTTTCCCAAAGTTTCAACCAGTTCTTCATAACATTTTGACCTGTATGTGTGAAGAAACCCTTCTTTTTGTTGTTGTTAATGTTTTATTAACATTAGCTCTTTGGGAACTAATAACAAAACATTTAAATAGGATTTGGACACCAGGGTGGTTGGGCTTCTGACATGTGTGGGTGCTTGATAAGCTCGAAGACGCTATCAGTCACCATCCATGTGGATCTGTGGTGCAAACAACAAACGAACATTGAGTTGTATAAAACCGTTAATATTTGTTGTTATGTAGATGTTTTATTATAAGCCCATGTTTAGAAGAATCGTTTTAATACACTACAACACCAAAGACTACTACTGCATGCATTGAAACATTTTTACAGATTTTACGCAATGTGCGTCTTGTGAAACTGATCTAACTCACACAATGAAAAAGCTGATTTAGCAAGTCGCCTGACCATGATTTACTGAATCAGCAGTTTCACTGACCGAGGTCAACGAACCTCCTAAACCCGATTCACTCGAAAGAGATGAAAAAATCTCCTGAACCTGACTCACTAAGTCATCTGATTCATTGTACAAGAAAAGAGTGAATCTCCTGAACCTGATTCACTGAACGACTGGTGAAAGAATCTCCTGAACCTGGCTCACCTGATTCATTGTACAAGAAAAGAGCGAATCTCCTGAACCTGATTCACTGAACGACTGGTGAAAGAATCTCCTGAACCTGACTCACTGAGTCAACTGATTCATTGTACAAGAAAAGAGCGAATCTCCTGAACCTGATTCACTGAACGACTGATGAAAGAATCTTTTACCTGATTCACTGAGTCAACTGATTCAATGAACGAGTGATGAACGAATCTCTTGAACCTGATTCACTGAGTCAACTGATTCATTGTACAAGAAAAGAGCGAATCTCCAAAACCTGACTCACTGAGTCAACTGACTCAATGAACGAGTGATGAATGAATCTCCTGAACCTGACTCACTAAGTCAACTGATTAATTGAACAAGAAATGAAAGAATCTTCCGAACCTGATTCACTGAACGAGTGATGAACGAATCTCCTACTTGACTCACAGTCAACTGGTTCACTAAACAAGAGCCGAACGAATCTCCTGAACCTGATTCACTGAACGATAGATTAAAGAATCTCCTGAACCTGACTCACTGAGCCAACTGATTCATTGTACAAGAAAAGAGCGAATCTCCTGAACCTGATTCACTGAACGACTGATGAAAGAATCTCTTGAACCTGATTCACTGAGTCGACTGATTCATTGTACAAGAAAAGAGCGAATCTCCTGAACCTGATTCATTGAGTCAACTGATTCATTGTACAAGAAAAGAGTGAATCTCCTGAACCTGATTCACTGAACGACTGATTCAATGAACGAGTGATGAACGAATCTCCTGAACCTGACTCACTGATTCATTGTACAAGAAAAAGAGCGAATTTTGATTCATCGGGTCAACGTAGGTCCGCTTCATCTAAGGTTCAGGTTTAAAAAAAATGTTACGACGTATACACTGGCTTTAGTTTCCAATTGCTAGCTTATGGAATTGTGCACAAATGACAAATAGGGATACTTTTGAAGCCTATAATCGTTTTTATAACAACTGTATGAGACATACTATAGTTCAGTATAGTAACCCACAGTGCGTGAAGACTTTCAATTATAAAAAATGAACTATTCTTGTCTGAAATGTAATGTTCACTCACCTCAGAAACGTCAACGTTTCACTTACACAACACTTGCAAAATTATGGAATCGGTTCATACTGACGCATGCGCAGAAGCAGGGCACTGCTCCGCAAACTAGGGCATCTGGTGGCCTGACGAATGAAATGCAACTATTCATGAAATTCGTCTGGTGGACGTTGTGTTTTTCTTTTAAAAATGTTTCAGATGCAACATTTATATATGATTAAAAATGCAATTAAATCATAAAAGCCTCATTCTTCTATTATAAATTGCAGATGTTTGTAAAAGACCAGTTGAGTAACACACACACCTTTCTACACTTCGTTTATTATTAAACCTTTTAACTATGTATTGTTGTCTACGCTGTAAATGGAATGCTTAAGTTATAGTTATGAGTTATATTTAGATTACTTCTTAAAGCAATCATGTAGGTGACAAAAAACGACGCGTTTGACGCGACTGGTCACGTGTTCATGAGTGACCGAGCTGATCCGATTCAAACCGAGTCCAGCCGAAGTGCGAATCCTGCTTTGCTCACGACTAGCAGGATTTGGTTTATGATTTGTTCAGTCTAAACAGCCACAATAAGGTATATTAACATAAAATACGAATGCATATGCGTTTATAACGAACCAAATGTATGGTTTAATCGGGATAGACCCAGACGTCCCCATAGACTTGCATTGCCTCACAATCGAACCTAGCCCCTACCAATATGGCGGGCATGTAGACGTCTCGGGAAGAGTTAGCAACGTCGGCTAATACAAAGTCTACTGTTTAGCTATATGAATGCTTGTCAACTGACCACACATTTATTTTAATTAAGAGATCATTATTAGGTTTTTTTTAAAGCCTGGTGAAATATTTTAATAGTAGAATAGTATTATAGTTTTTTTCGTTTGTGACTCTAGACCGATTAAAATAAAGTTTTGGTGGATTCAAAACAAAGATGGCCGCTCCCATGTAAGCCAAGGTTCGTGTTGATGTATACCTTTAAAAAAAAAAAAATCAGTTTCAGGGTCAGTTACGTCAGGGTAATTTATTGTTAAAATTTAAAAATATATATGTTTTTCTTATTTGTCATTATGAAAGAATAGCAGAAATACTGTTTTTTTTTATATGAATGTTGCATTTATAAATGTGCATGCGCTATGTGGAAATAATTGTGACATCTATTGTGGCATAAATTTATTTATATATAAAACACTAATAGTGGTTTGAGTCTTATGGTTAAATTCTGCTAAATTTTCAGGATGAACAGCATACAGTAGAAAGCAATGTCACCCAAACAAATGAATTTAGATCAAATGAACACACATAAACACTCAGGGAAAAGAGAAATTAATGTTCCTGGATCTTCTAGTGTCTCTTGCTCTCTTCTTATCACTGCACCAGGTCTTCCTGAGAACTTCTACACGATGAGCCGCTCCACTAATCTCCTACAGCAGATGACCATCTTCGTCACCGTGGTTACTGGCGGAGGCTGCGGGATGATGTACTACCTCATGCAGAGTGAGTGCTTTAAAGCAGCTTTCCCTCATCAGCTAAGATTTCCAGAAGAGTTACGACGAAATACAACTCGTTATAACTTGTTAAGATTGCTTTTTGTTTGTGAGTTTGGAAGGAGTCTCCGGTGTCAGTAAAAAAAAAAAATTTTCAAACCTTTCTGGCTTTTTTCTTCATGCCAAATCCAGACAGAGTAGCTGACTTAATTAGAACTTACACAGAAGGCATTGCGATAAAACATGACATATATAATGTAAAACTGTGGTTTGGGTTTTCATATAGTTGCTAGCTAATGTTTGCCAGGAGCTGACACATGATTGCATGGCATCAGCAAAATCTGGCTCATTACTTTCATGTTGCCTAAAAAAGATCCCATCTGCTTTGTTTAGAAAACTTTGCCAAATCTGAGTACTATCGATCAGCAGTCGAGCAGCTAAACATTCACTCCACGGCGATGGCCAACCTGGGAGCTCCGCCTTTAAAAATCCACAACATCCATCTCACCGATAGGTACAACTGCGTCAATCACGCCATCGCCCAGGTTAGTCTTTTTTTCCTCTGTCTCTCTTTTGGAGTTGACTTAAAAAAGAGTTTTAACTAATATTTTGCCATCACACCACCACCACCAATATTTTGGGACACCCCTCCAAATCATTGAATTCAGGCGTTGGTTTTCAGGGGTTGGGCTTGGCCCCTTAATTCTAGTGAAAGGAACTCTTAATGCTTCAGCATACCAAGACATTTTGGACAATTTCATGCTCCCAACTTTGTGGGAACAGTTTGGGGATGACCCCTTCCTGTTCCAACATGACTGCACACCAGTGCACAAGGCAAGGTCCATAAAGACATGGATGAGTGAGTTTGGTGTGGAGAAACGTGACTGGCCTGCACAGAGTCCTGACCTCAACCCCATAGAACACCTTCGGGATGAATTACAGTGGAGATCAGTGCCTGACCTCACAAATGCTCTTCTAGAGGAACGGTCAAAAATTCCCATAAACACAGTCCTAAACCTTGTGGAAAGCCTTCCCAGAAGAGTTGAAGCTGTTATGGCTGCAAAGGGCGGGAAAACTCCATATTACATTCATGTGCATGTGAAGGCAGACGTCCCAGTTTTGGCCTGGCTCGCAGTCTCCACTCTAATTCATCCCAAAGGTGTTCTATGGGGTTGAGGTCAGGACTCTGTGCAGGCCAGTCAAGTTCCTCCACACCAAACTCACTCATCCATGTCTTTATGGACCTTGCTTTGTGCACTGGTGTGCAGTCATGTTGGAACAGGAAGGGGTCATCCCCAAACTGTTCCCACAAAGTTGGGCGCATGAAATTGTGTGCTAATTAACGCGTTCGTTCAAATCTAATTTATTTACATTTGCTGGAAGGAGTCACTAGTATCCAGTCACTTGTTATAGTCCATAACCTTTAACTTTTCTTTTTAGTTTCTCGCTAACAAGCTGTACGTCTACAAACAGGAAAGAAAGATCGTATTTACGAGTTGACTGCCACCACAAAGTCATAATTACGAGTATGAAACTCGGGATTTTCTTTGAACTCAGAGTTGGGGGTGTGTCTGTAAGAAAACATGGCAGAATCAACGGAACGATAGTCTGTCGGTTGATTTTTAAAGTTTTTAAATTTTATTTAAAACACAAAATATGATATAATACGCAACAATAAGGTTTTACAAAAGTGTCGTAAATTGATTAAAAATATTAAAAACACAAACCTGATGCACGTTCATGTTCTTTGGTCTTCGTTTACTGAAGTGAAATAATAAAAAAAAAAACATTGCTGTATTTTTTTGTAATTTGCTTCGAACAAAGTAACTTGAGCGCACATGATGTCGTAAGTACGACTTCCCGACTCGTAAACACAACTTAAGAGGTTGTTGCTGAATAAAAACATTGTATTTATTGGAAACCATCGGTACTGTAGTACTACATATTGAATTTAAAATGTGTTAAACATTGTGCTTTTTGTTTTCTTTTTAGCTAAAAATCCCTGTGACTGGACCGAAAACTGGAGGCTACCTGTACACAACGTCCAGCAGAGACGCTGTGATGAACAGGTACGCCACTTCTATGTCCTTAAATAACAAAGACCGCTACAGGAATGTGATGATACTTAAGAAATCGTGAGGTGTTTATAAAATGGGGGTTGAAAAGCAGCAGGTGTAGAAAAGTAGACACAACATACAGGAAAAAAAAAAATAAAACGCACAAGGTTGCGAAGACAAAACAAGTAGCATGAAGAAGAAAAAAAAATCAAATGTGTTGACAAACTCTGGGTTAGGAGGAGACGAAACAAGTTTCTAAACACATGCAGGTTCTTATACAGCAAAAAAATGTTTCATTATGGAAAGCTCAACACTAAATAAACGTTTCCTGACAGGAAAAATTTGCGTTATAATCTAGCCTACGTTTTATTATATTATACGGATTACGCTACTGTCAAATGTGTTACTACGGAAACAAGAGCATCTCATTTCTAAAATCTTTCTCAGCTCACTTCTACACGTCTCGGTCACGTTTTCGAATTATACTTAAAGAACGTAAAAAGCTAAAAACAAAAAACAAAAGAGATCTGGGGGAAAAACTTTTAGGTTCGGGTGAAGTGTGAAAGTGTGTACACCGAACCATAATGTGACGTGCTGTGTTCCTCAGACGTTTGTTTACAGGTATTGAATTCGAAACGCTTTTTTTTTTTTCCCTTTTCCCCTTTCTAACCTTTAGAGGCATTGGTGGCTCAGTGGTAGGTTTCTCGCCTATCATGCGGAAGGCCCGGGTTCGATTCCAGCCAATGCCTCAACCCCAGCCACTGGATGCAGTGCCGGTCCCAAGCCCGGAAAAAAAAAATGGGAGGGTTGCGTCAGGAAGGGCATCCGACGTAAAAACCTGTGCCAAGTTGTTGTGCGGACCAGTTGGTACGCTGTGGCGACCCCGAACAGGGAGCAGCCGAAAGCAACTTCTTCTTCTTTCTAACCTTTAGAACAGCATATATTCTTTTGAGCTCCTTTTCTTTTTCCGTTCATTTGCCTTATGTTTTGGAATCGTTCTCTCGTGGCTGGCTACGCCCACACTTCATGTTTGACATCTTGAGATTTACATTCCATTTCCATTTTTTTTTTGCCCATTCAAACTTTCATGATGCAAACATCTCCCCATCTCTCTGGACTCAGGAGGCATCTACAAGAGAAAACATCAAACCATGATGTTGCAAAAGAAGAAGAATGGGACCCACAATGTCCAGAACATTGTGCTGGATTAGAGATGATAACTGACCGCTTGAAATACATGAAGTGTGTGTAGTCTGTTGTGCTGTGAGCTGACAGCTTTCTAGAAACGTCATCGAATTCCTTGTGTCCTTCAGAGTTGCTTAAACATTTGAAAACGTTCTCCTCTGTCATTTACACAGAGCATATACATGCTCTTCTTTGTTTTGACGATGATGAGTACATCCTGAGAGCCGGCGTCTGACGACAAGCTGAATCGATCAGGCTTGTGCTTTGTTTTTGTGATGTCACACTTGATCAAAGCGTGACCTTGAATATGTATGGTTTCGAAAATTTCCCCAAAACTTGATTTTATTATTTTTTTTGTCTCAGTTTTGTTTGATTTTTTTTTTTTGCCTAGATTCAACAACAGGGGTTTTTTCTTTCCAGAATAACACACACACACACACACACACACACACACACACATATACACATTTAAGAGTTCTGAACCCAGGAATCCCATAATCTCACCCCATTTTATAAAATACCTCAAATTTCTGCTCACTTCAGTTCTGGAAACTGCATCCCGCCTCGTTAGTGACCTGTTTTCTCGAACTGCATGAGCTCTGCATGGATCATTTGCTTCTTTCTTTCTTTCTTTCTTTCTTTCTTTCCTGGAACGTTCTCTGTTCTCTGCAGGTGGCAGCTCCAGCGAGTGGCTTTGCAGCTAAAGACCGGCGAGACCATCCAGATTTTCCCCAGAACAGAATCCGAGTAGTTTTTTACAGTTTTTAGCTTGTTGAGATGGTTATGAACTGCAAATATTGATAAACAGACATGCAAATGATTTCACTAAAACAAAAACAAAGCAATCAAGAAAATTCTCCACATTCTACAAAGTGATCGATTGTAAATTATGCAAATTCTATGCAAATGACTAGATGTTTGTTTTTGTTTTTTTGTGACCGACCTGAAATTCAAGAGGCTAAAAATTCATGTAAATGAGGCAGAACTTTTATTATATATTTGACTCGATAAGGATTATATTTCAAACACAATCCTGGTTCGGTTTCTCCTCTAATGGGCTTGTGTTTTTAGCAGGAAAAGTACAATTTGTCCTGTGCTGATTGTCTGCAAGCAGATTTACAGACATGTAATGAAGACAAGCCAATGAAGACAAGTTCCTGGGTGCAAAAAAAGGAAAATGGACCAACATGTGAAATAAAAAAATCCCTCAACTCCTATTATATTTTATTTGCGATCGTCTCATCTCTCTGATGGTGTATGCTGAACGTTCCACTAGAGGACGCTGTTGATCCGGAACGACACGTTTCTCTCGTTTATCCCCTGAAAACGTACACAAGCTCCTTGTTAATCCGACATCTTCCTGAACGAGAGAGAAAGAGACGTGTGCATGAAATATATAATGCGGTTCTGCAAAAAAAAAAAAAAATCAATCGTATTGTATAACAGCAAAGATGCCTCTACAGAGAAAGATCCCCCATCTTGAATAAGTAAACATTCGTTCGGCGAGGACAAAAGTGCGTTTCTGCACCCTCTTTACCATACTCAAAGAGCTTCTTCTCCTCGCCTCGAGTGTTTTCTTTGTCTTTCGGAGCCTGAAACACTTTGCTAATAACAGAGCGCCACAGCTCATTTCTCTGTCTGCATGAAAGCATCTGAAAATGTTTTTAATGTTGCCTGAGATTACGTCCCAATAATTTCCTTTTCGGTTTCGAATCTCGAGACACAAAACGTTAGTAAATTAGTCTAGACGTTTCTAAGAAACAAAACGATGCAACGAAAACGAATTGGTTTGATCTCGGCGTAATGGCGTCTGATTGATTCCATGCAAAATTACAGATGAGCTCTGCTAACATGTTCACTACCAAGAACTTAAAACATTTACAAAAAAAAAAAGACGACAAAGTGGTTGGTTTTTGTTATTTAACGTCTCATGTTAAATCAAGAATAAAACTCTTCCTTGCTTTTAAACTTAAATAACTAATTTCACGGTTGTGTGAGATCACCATCTTGAAATGATTAACTAAAAAAAAAATTATATATTTATGTATTATATAATTATAAATACAATATGCCTCACACCTCCAGGGTTGGGGATTCGATTCCCGCCTCCGCCATGTGTGTGTGGAGTTTGCATGTTCTCCCCGTGCCTCGGGGGTTTCCTCTGGGTACTCCGGTTTCCTCCCCCGGTCCAAAGACATGCGTGGTAGGTTGATTGGCATCTCTAAATTGTCCGTAGTGTGTGATTGCGTGAGTGAATGAGTGTGTGTGTGTGTGTGCCCTGCAATGGGTTGGCACTCCGTCCAGGGTGTATCCTGCCTTGATGCCCAATGACGCCTGAGATAGGCACAGGCTCCCCGTGACCCGAGAATAGATCGGATAAGCGGTAGACAATGAATGAATGAATGAACGACTGAAATATATATATATATATATATATATATATATATATATATATATATATATATATATATATTTTATTAAAAAAAGGACTATGTTTTTTAAATATATGTTTTATTAATTAATTAATTAATTAATTAATTAATTAATTAATTAATTTATTTTTTTTAGAAGCTATAAACAATTATCTTACTTCAAATCTGTCAGCGTGTGCCGTGCCATTTAAATGGTAAGACATGCATGATCTTGACACGATGTTAATTATTGTCTCACATGACATTTTAATTTTGACGTTTGTACACTCCAGGATGCCGGGCACGTTCTCATCCCTAGTGAAAAGTGGTTCAGTTTTGTTTCCATAATTTATTATGATTCGCCATTGTGGCCCCATGGTGGGGGCATAACTGCTTAGAAAGCGTTATTTAATATCAACTGGAAAATCTGCATTATCGGATGCTTCCATGCAATATTTCAGTTTGCTTAATTTGCAGTTTTCAGCAACCCTTGGC
Source organism: Hemibagrus guttatus (assembly GCA_033459395.1). NCBI lineage: Eukaryota > Metazoa > Chordata > Actinopteri > Siluriformes > Bagridae > Hemibagrus > Hemibagrus guttatus. Next base: position 2,894,422 of record JAUCMX010000005.1, on the reverse strand, counting down.
GAAGCTTTTACCTCGGTAAACTGCACGAGTGAGGAGTGAATTGGAGTTTGTTAGCACAGTGTACGCATTAACCATGTTCTAGTTATATTTCCATATTTAGTTTTAGTCTTCAGGACCAAGGGGGGCACAGTGGCTTAGTGGTTAGCACATTTGCCTCACACCTCCAGGGTTGGGGGTTTGATTCCCACCTCCGCCATGTGTGTGGAGTTTGCATGTTCTCCCCGTGCCTCGGGGGTTTCCTCCGGGTGCTCCGGTTTTCTCCCCCAGTCCAAAGACATGTATGGTAGGTTGATTGGCATCTCTAAATTGTCCATAGTGTGTGATTGCGTGAGTGAATGAGAGTGTGTGTGTGCCCTGTGATGGGTTGTCACTCCGTCCAGGGTGTATCCTCCCTTGATGCCCTATGACGCCTGAGATAGGCACAGGCTCCCGGTGACCTGAGTGTAGTTCGGATAAGCGGCAGACAATGAATGAATGAATCTTCAGGACCAAAAGTTGAGTAGGAATTGATTCAACTCTGTGTCTATTTATAGAGGTCTATAGCATGCAGCCAAGAAATAATGAGTAAGCAATGAAGTTAGGAATTGTTCTTTCAGGTCTCTTCAGTTCCTTTCCTCTGATTATCCTCCATTGAATCCCAAAATCTTTGGATATAAAAGTAGCCCAAGCATTTTAAACAAAACAGACTTTCTTGATTCTAACCTTTAGATTGAGAGGTTTAACCAGAGGCATGTTGAACACTTCTGTTATCAAGACCACTGAAATCTCCCCATAGTAGCAATGAGGAACTGATAAAGTATCTTCAGGCTAAACAAGTCAGAAGGCACCATGAAACAAAGCCGGTATAGATTTGTATTCTCTACAGCTGTAGATAATTTCTTATGATCAAGGTTTTTTCCTGGGAGTTTGTCAGTGTTTAAACTATTGTCCCACATGGAGAGGTAGCTATAAACTTGATGTTTGTAAAAAAAAAAAAAATAAATAAATAAAAAAATTTTTCTCTAGTACTTGAGCATCCAGGTAGTAACAGGGTAGTAACTCTACAAGCATCCATAATCATTCTCAAAGAATGTAAGGGACTACCATGGTTACTGGGCGAAATGTCTTTAAACTAATGATGAACGGGAGTATGGAAGTTGCATGGAAGTTTTAGAGAACTACGATTTGGAAAATTCTTCGGAAGCCACATAATTTCCTCTTCTTTGGGCCATAGCACTTTAAGGTCAACTGGATGGAACCAGCAGTCAGGCTCTCAGTAAACTTATGGTAAATGTTAGGAAAGCCCAAGAAACTGCAGTTGACCACTACTTGACCACGACCTCGAACATGTGTTTCTTTAATACAGGTGAAACAATCAGGATGCTGTCTTTAGAGCTTTTAGTCTTTTGTTTCAAATATCCCACAATATCTTGTTTAGGTAGGACAAAGTCCATTTATCAGACATGGCCTAATACTCATGATGTCTGCCATGTTTGATTTGTCTCCTTGTCTCCTTCAAGGAGATTTGTCTCCTTTGATTTGTCCTGATAGAATTATATGTGTGTAACTTTGGTAATTAAGTAAGAGCATATAGGAATAATTCAACCCTTTGTATCCAATTAGAGGACCAATCCTATTTCATTACAGTGCTTGAGGGGATTTTTTGTCAGTAAGTAGCCTTAGCATGAGTTTGGAATTCAAGACATTGCCCCATTAAGCAATATTTCAATTTGGCTTAGAGATTGTGGGGAATGTTTTTTTTTTTTTAAAACTCAATTCTGCCCTTAAATGACCAGGCAATTTAGGTACCAGAACGAAGAAAAAACATCGTCGCATGTCTCTTTGTTTTGTTCTGTCAGATCTCTGCTGCTAAGGGGCCATCAGTCAATGGCATTTGTCCTCCATAGTCAGCAAAGCAAGGTCACTAGCATGCGAAGTCTTTAACCGTTAGATTTTCCCAAAGCCCTGGAGTTGTCTTGCACTCAAAATGAAGAATTTGCTCATTACTCAAGGAGAAAATCACAGGAACGAGGCATTGTTTATTCATTAAGGCTAAAGCTTAAGCTGTCGATGCATTTTTGGGCAGGATGCATATGATAAAAGTAGTCCTTCTCGTAACCTTTGCTGTCTTTCTTTAATGTCATACGGCTCATTTACATAGTCTGGGATTGATTTACATTTACATTCACATTTACATTTACATATATTTATTTGGCTTTCATCCAAAGTGACTTAGAAGAGCGAGGCAGAATCCCATTCCATCATTCACTTTGTAAGAAGTCAGTTAATCGGTGGAGCTGAAACAACTCGCAAAAAATAATTAGCTCAAGTACCTTCAAATAACCTTCTGATGAGCGTTTGTAATCTCAGTGCGGATGTTCTCCATGCTGCCACGATCGAGTTCTGGATGTTTATCCACATATACTGTACATTATATTCCGCTTGCAAGACTTATGTACGAAGGATACTTCTCCCAGAGGCGATTAATCCAAGGCAAGAGATGAGGACTAGTTAGTATGTTGTGCAGTCGGCTGTAAACATCTGACGACGTAATAATAAAAACGAATGATATTTTAATTCCAGCTACAGTTTATTAGGTTTAAAAGATATTCCATCATTATTATAGAGTATATTAAGATATTAATAGTGAGAAACTACTTCATGGGGGATGCAAAGCTTTGTTAGAGTTGCCCTTAATGCCACACTCTTGCATTTTTAACTTGTTACACCACTTCAACCAGCAGTTCTTGGGTATTTTAATCATTTCCGACATTAAAAAAAAACTCTTTAAATGTGGGATTCTCTGGAATTCCCATCCAGGAACGTCAGGGTTAATAAGGAGTTCTAGCTAATCTGACGTATCGTGAAAGATCATGTGGTTACCTGTCTAATGTAAAAGCATGTTTATTATTCTCTCTCAGCCTATGAGTATTTTATGCACTTCTGCATTAGTACAGTAGTTGATACACTGTTATCAGATTTAACCTGTCACAGATTTCCCTTTATGTCATGAGAATGTGAAGCTTATCTGTTTTGACCTCTGCCCTCATCCTGTTATTGGTTCGTTGCTCTATTGTGTTCACCTTTTCCGTGTTTACCACGCTTCGTGTCTGAGCCGTGCTTCCTTGTTTCATGGTTTCTAGATCATTGACTCCTGCATGTTCTCCTGATTATGATTGTTGGATTTTCTGCCAATAAAACACACTCTGAATTTTTTTTCTTGCCACTAGTGAATGAAGAACATTTGGCCTTACCTGGTTGATTCATCCCAGACAGCCTGGCCTTAAGTGTCTGTTAGCTATGATTTGCATACCTGCCATGTAGGTGGTGCATGTATTTAAAAGATTATTTAATTGAAATACCAGATAAGATAAGATAACCATCTACAACAATTCAAATTAAGGGATTTGTAAAGGGTTTTGTTTGATAAGTAGGATTTGCCGTTGATTAATTATATTTGTTAGTAATAGCATCTATGAAGCTAATTATACAAGGTCTCGTTTTGTTAATGAACCAGCTGCTGGTCACAAAAACAGGCAATTTGACTCAATGACAGATGAACCAACTAACTACAAAAGTGCATGTGGAAACCCAGACAGATTATATCTTAGATTTCTGACGCTAGTGGCCAAAAAAAGTGTGCAAAGATAAACCACCCACAGGTGCTGATCATCCGAGGCTGCTGATGATGTTGATGATTCTAGTCTTTAGGGTTTTGTGCATGTCTGAGATGCTGGAGGTCGTCTGCTGACAACCGCTGTATTCATCCTGAAAGTATAATGATGGTATGACTCACACAGTCAAAAGAATGACACAGGAATGAAAGTTCTCATGTAAACCTGAGGTGTCATCTCTTCCCGGTAACTTCCGTTTGCTGTCGCTTCATCAACAAGTTCTTTCAACTGTCAAACCTCAGGGATTCTTGAGCTGAATTGAAGCCTTTGTCTTTATAGACCAGAAACATGACTAATTTTTTAATACGTCCAAATTTGGTGTTGGTGTCAGGGCTCAATGTCTGAAACTAGTTGTGTAATTATACATTATGCAATCATAACTGAGCATGTATAAGGTTTGTCTACTTTGTGCAGCATTAATAAATGTTGTGTTACCGTGTTTCTAACATATTTAAGGAACTAAGCACAACAATGCATCTTGTTATAGGAAAATACTCAACCAAAGTTCATACTTTTTTTTTCTTTTTTTTTAGCAACAATTCCATAATTATTAGTATATTTTTTTCTTTGTAATGCCAATTGGTATATTTTATCCATTTTTGACAACATTTAATGTTGTGAAATGTCTATGAAAAGGGGGGCACGGTGGCTTAGTGGTTAGCACGTTTGCCTCACACCTCCAGGGTTGGGGGTTCGGTTCCCGCCTCCGCCATGTGTGTGAGCATGTTCTCCCCGTGCCTCGGGGGTTTCCTCCGGGTACTCCGGTTTCCTCCCCCAATACAAAGAAGTAGTGTGTGTGATTGTGTGAGTGAATGAGAGAGTGTGTGTACCCTGCGATGGCTTGGCACTCCGTCCAGGGTGTATCCTGCCTTGATGCCCAATGACGCCTGAGATAGGCACAGGCTCCCCGTGACCCGAGAGTAGATCGGATAAGCGGTAGACAATGAATGAATGAATGTCTATGAAACAGGTTAGTTCTTGATATCGATGTCTCAAATGTTCCCCGTCTCTTCAGGGAGGTTCACAATATCAACAATTATACGGTATGTATGTAACAAAAATGTATGTGGAGGTGCAGTTAAAGAAAGTGTAGCAGAATTCAACATGTAAAACCAGTAAAACATTTTCTGTTATCTTTCTATTTGGTCTATAAATCAGGTTTACAGACACCTGAATGATGGAACCATTCAGAGACATTTCCATTCAGGAAATTTGACACTTGACCTCTGACCTCCCTTTGCCTTTGCCTATGCAGTTTATATCAAATCCAGTGATGAAGGACCATTCGACAAAATATATATCTAATAGCTGTTTCTCAACTACTCTATCTGCGGCATCAGCTACCCATTTCGTTTTTTTACCCCGTTACGAAAGCGAGTCTGTTATTAGGACGAGGTGCACGAGCGTGAACTTTAAGGTTTATGTTCCTCGTGCTGCATCTATAACATGCATAAAAGACAAAACAAACCACACGAGATCGTAACGGAAACCTTTATCTCTCAAACATGGCCTATTTTATGTCGTAATACAGGTAGTTCCTGGAAAAGCCAAGTCTTTGTAGCCAGATGGAGAAGTGACATGATTATTGAGCACTATAAATGATAAGAAGTGATATTTCACAATAATCCTGGGTTCATATATGACAATGATATTCAAAGAAATACATATAAATCTGATTATTTCCGATTTTTCAAAAGAAGACGTATTAGTCGACGTATTTCAATGATAATAAATGCTACATGCAGCTTTGACGTATCTGTGCTCTCTCCCTTGAATCCAACATGAGGAACGTGACCTGTGTAGGTGTTTTTTTTTTTTTTTTTTTTTTTCTTTCTTTCATAAGTTTAATTCAACCTCGAGCTGCTATCACCTGACTGAAGCGCATGACAACCAAGCTAACAGGGAAGTTGTGACATTCAACGCACTTTTTATCCTGTGATGTGGTGTCAAACTTTCAGTTACTCAGTCGAGAAACTTTAGGGGATGTCCAAGATCTACAGTAGCATTTTAGGTCATGTTTTATCCGGGCAAAATCAAACAGGAGGCAGAAAAGACACTAAATCTGCACAACAGCATTTGATATATTTGTTTCAGCACAAGAAATCCAAGCCTTGGTATATGTTTTGTGTTTATTACATATGTCTTAGTATGAGTTATAGAAGTTAGACATATATCGGGGAATTTCAACTAGTGAAATTCCTAATAAATGTCTATAATGGAATCATAATTTAAAACAACAAACAAAAACATATATATATGTGTGTATAAATGTCAGCTCTTTTAAGCTTTCCAAATAGGTTCTTGGATGTAATTAGGCCATTTTTCACGAGATAAGATTTGATCTTTTCTCTCGACATCTTACATTAACCAGTAAAAAAGTGTCCAGAAAGGAGTCATAATTTAAAACAGTGAACAAAAATACATATCCATAAAAGACGTAACCTTTCAAAACATATACGTATATACAGTCTATACAAGTCATACTTTTGCACCATTTACACCATACAAAATATTTCTTCAGATTTATGACAGCTATTGAATGTTTTGTTTTGCATGTCCATCTGGACATCAGTCCTTTCAATTATCCAGAGATCCCAAAAACATAACTTTGGTTCTTGTGTCTAGAGTTCTGCCCATGCTTCTGTTTGAAAAGGAAATCGTAATAACATCACAACTCAACAAACTTAAAAGGCTCTCTGCTTGTTCTGCAACTAGAGTTCTGCTCGATCCGACATCGCCGTTGGATTTATAGATGCATAGATGGATGTGGAATATTTAGTCCTGTAAGACAGTCGGCCACAAATACTTAGCAGTATCTGAAAGTTTTGCTTGATCTCTGATTGAGTGTGAGCGCTGCTATGACGCTCGTATCAAGAGATTAGCAAAACAGGGTCACTTTCCCCATGACCTGCTGACTGATGATGTAAGCAGAACATTATAGCAGTATCTTTATCGTATGATCTCGTCTGCTCGCGTTATCATGCAGTCTGTTAGAAAATGTGGGCTGGAATTTGCTTAGATCATTGTATACTTCGTGACATAATAATCTAAACTACTTTATGATAACATCTTATCGGTGGAAGTGGTATACAAAAGTTAACCAAGGGAAATTTTCTCATCTTATGAAAAAGTACTAACTCGTGAACTTGGCATTGTAGTACCAACGACAGCTCATTTATCTTCACAGGCATCCACTGATGTAGTGCTGCAGAACAGCAAGGCAGCAGGGCAAAAAGATGTAGGTAGATGATGGCCAGTCAATTGGTAGAAATCTAATCCATATCAGTCCAACTGTCCAAGCCCAGGGTCAGGGTTAGCCCTCGCCATTGTTCTTATCTAGCTCTTCTGTTATAGTCCTTAAACATGAGCCCCCAGGTGATTCCGGTTGTTCCTTCACTATCCTTATGAGACTGATTCCAGAAGGGCTCTGTAGAAGTCGGAACGGAGGAACCTGGGGTACGAGTCCTTTTCCATGAGGCTAAAGACGATCCTCTGGGCCTCGTCAAAGCAGTACCTTGTTGGAGTCTGTACATTCTGTTTGATGAGGTCCCTGGTTTTGTGGTCAATGTTGATCTGTTGGACATTACAAAAAAATCACCTTAATATCTTGCATGGCATACTGCTTTTCCATACCATACATGGATTTTTAGTTTTAGTCAGTGGGTCAATGGTTTTTCAATGATCTACAGCCAATCAATGAAATTTCGTTACCTCTCTTGGAGCTTCAGCCTGGATGTAGCGTTCAAATATCTTCTTGGCTCTGGAGGTCAGCGTAGAGTTGCGCTTGATTTTCTTGAAGTCCTCGCAAATCATCCAGAATTCGATATTCTCATCACTGAACTCAGACTTGAGAAAGGCCTGGAAAGTTGTTTTCCCAGCTGCAGGATACAAAAAAGACATTTAACGTTTGTATGATTTTTGTACCTTCATGCAAATTTGTGCCATGTAGGTCTGCTGGTAGATACTGGTAGATGACACTCCTTCAACGGTGCAGATATTGGACATGCAATAATTATATTTTTTATAAATGTAGTATTATGCAGTTATGGTACTTACTTTTTGATCTAAGAAGAGTTTCTAGAGATTGTGACCAGAGCAGGCTCTCCCCAGGAATAAGTCTGGTTAAAGGAAAGAATATTAATACCACATAATACCCTCAGATGTACACAGGTAAAGATCCCATAGAATAAAAAAAAAAAAAAAAAATCAAAATAAATAAAATCAAAATTAAAAATCACACTTACTTCTCTGACATTGGGCTTCTCATGAGTTTATCCTGAAGCCGCATCTTGAAGTCTTTCCTCCTGTAATGAGAAAATGAGTTTCACATACACGTTCATAGTTTTCATTAAAAGTATATAAAAATCTATCTAAGAAAAAAATGAGATTAAAAACTCACTGAGATTGTGGTGGCCTTTCTTCTTTGGTCATATTGCCCAGTTCGTTTGTAGTTGGTGGCAAGCTTGGCATTATTTGCTCTGATGTTTTGTTAGCATCTAGGAGTGGTTGTGTGCGGTTCTTCCGTTATTTGGCTAACGCGGGATTTGAAAGCAGACTTTGAAGCAACAGTTTTTATAGAGGGTTGAGTATCACACTGCTATAGCACGTCATCAAGTGAGACGTGCTTAACCACAGAAAGCAAGAGGAAGTTTGAACTGACGCTCGTTGGCTGCTTAGGACCTAGTGAATTTTGCTGCACACTTTGTTTCTCTCGTTGACATGTACAGATGCAAATTCGCCAGTGGAAACTTCGGCATCCGATAAGCAAATGCTGACTTTTACCTCACAGCTTTTCAGTGGGCTCTTTGTCTGTGCTAGCAGAGTACAAAAAGAAGTGCTGCCACAAGCATAAACCTAATTATAATTGTGTATTTTTAGTAGTTATTTGACTAGACAATGCTTGTCAACATGTTTGGAAATGTTACTCTCCTCGGCAAAACATACATTCAGAAATTGTCTGCTTGCTCTGGAATATTCTGTTCCATCTCATAGTGTATTTATACCTGCCATTGTAAACCCACACATTGTACAAGAATGATAGTACTTGAGTCAAGTGGTCTACTGTATTTTATGTATAAACCAATGCATACATTTAAAAAATAGTACTTGAGCAAAGAATGGTATCTGTATAATAGAGAAAGCCTTTGGTTTTGTTATGCTGTGGTGCTTGCAAACTTCTAACAATTCCCACAGCTCATACATTTTCCTCTGTCTTGCCTGTTAAAACTTGTACTTTCAGTACCAATATAGGTACTGAAAGGTCACAATGCTGTACAGTGTGTCCTTGCTTTTTACATAAATGATTTGACTTAGGAAAGGCTAAAAAACTAGCTTGTTGTACCGGAGGGTAAATGCTAAGCTTAGCAGTTCTTTGAAGGAAATCATACGAGGTACTAAACCACAGCTGAATTAGTAGAAATTCGCTGGAGTCTAAGGGGGTTTTCAAAAGCATTGTGTTTGGGGACAGTCAAGAAGATCAAGGACTTTTGCTGTATGAGGAAACAGGATTTCTACTGTGTCCTGTCAGAGGTCAGCAGACAGCTTTATAAAAGCCCCATTCTTGTTGAAACTTTCACTTCTCCTATATGTACACTCTAACGTCTATATTTTAAGCCTGTTTGTTAGAAAAAAAAAAGATAAGACAAGATAACCTTTTATCCTTGTACCTGATTCCAGTGCAGTCCTGGCTGGATTGGTTGGAATGGAATGGGGTAGTGGTTGCTTAGTTTTTAGGGCACTGGGCTACTGATCCGAAGATTGCTCATTTCAAGCCCCAGAACCCCCAAACTACCCTGAGTTTTTACCGAACAAACTAAGACTTGCAAAGTAAAGTATTTCACTGCAATCTATGTGTAGTTGTGCAAATAAAGATGATCTTCTACAGAATGTAAAATAACTAAATATTTTCATATTCATCTCTGGGGCAAAGCTTCTACGCTGCGCTGTACCCTTCTTCTTCATCCTGGTTGCAGTGGATCCGGAGCCTATGCCGGAGTCTCTGGGTGCGAGCCAGGACATACAACATAGACAGGATTACAATCCATCACGATGGACCTAAGGACGATCTAAAGTAGCTAATCCACCTACTGGTTTGTTTCAGGATCAAACCCAGGACCTTGGAGCTTAGAATTGGCATCTTTATTTACTACACCACCATCCAGAGTAATGGAGAGTGTGGGAAAGAGGTAAAGAAGCGAGTGCAGGCAGGTTGGAATGGGTGGAGAAAGGTGTCGGGAGTTCTGTGTGATCAGAAAATATCAGCGAGAATCAAGGGGAAGGTGTACAGGACAGTGGTGAGAGCGGCCATGCTGTATGGTTTAGAGACAGTGTCACTGAGGAAGAGACAGGAGTCAGAGCTAGAGGTAGCAGAGCTGAAGATGTTGAGGTTCTCTTTGGGAGTGACAAGGTTGGACAGGATTAGGAACGAGTACATCAGAGGGACAGCTCACGTTGGACGTTTGGGGGACAAAGTTAGAGAGGCCAGATTAAGATGGTTTGGACATGTTCAGAGGAGGGAGAGTGAGTATATTGGTAGGAGAATGTTGGACATGAAGCTGCCAGGCAGGAGGCAAAGAGGAAGGCCAAAGAGGAGGTATATGGATGGAATTAATGAGGATATGAAGCTAGTGGGTGCAAGGGTTGAGGATGCAGAAGATAGGGATAGGTGGAGAGAGATGATTCGCTGTGGCGACCCCTGAAGGGAGAAGCCGAAAGAAGAAGAAGATTTACTACACCACCATGCCTTTTATGTCTATGTGGAATATTATTGAGCACGTCACATGACAACAGATATCTAAAATGCTTTTGTACTGAAAAGTTCAAATGAAGTCAGACAATGTTGGCATTTAGGGAACCAAGACACACCTGTGGTAGAAAGCATGTGATGTCAGCATTCTTTGGGGCATGTGAGGTTGAAAAAAGCAAGACAGGAATAGTTCAATTTCTATTCTGATCCCAAAAAAGGGAACCTATTGGCCTTTCAATGCTAATTTAAAATGACTAGGTATGACTCCTGGCACACATTCTGTCAGTTTTTTTTATATGGGTAAATACACTGATATCCTTATTTGGAAAAAAAACAGGTTCTTCAAAGAACCGTTTGAAGAGTTTAGGGTCTGCTAGGAACATTCTTGCTCAGAGAAACATTCAACAACAATTACTAAGTTGCAGCATCAGCATACTGTACCATACCTTTTTTGGACCCCATTTAGATTTCTCTGCAGGACCCCAAAAATAGAGAGTTTCAGAAAAGCCTGTAACCGGTTCGAAATCTTGAACTGTTCTGTTGACCATCTAAAGAACTACTGAGGAATCGTTTTATCTATGTTTATAATCATTACCCTCTGTGCTTTGCCAGTTTATCTCATGGTGTACCCTTTGGTCATTTGATTGAAGCTTATGAAGTCATTCATTCATTGTCTACCACTTATCCGGACTATTCTCGGGTCACGGGGAGCCTGTGCCTATCTCAGGTGTCATTGGGCATCAAGGCAGGATACACCCTGGACGGAGTGCCATCCCATCGCAGGGCATACACACACTCTCATTCAGTCACGCAATCACACACTCTCATTCAGTCACGCAATCACACACTACGGACAATTTAGAGATGCCAATCCACCTACCACGCATGTCTTTGGACCAGGGGAGGAAACCGGAGCACACCCCTGAGGCACGGGGAGGAAACCCTTGAGGCACGGGGAGAACATGCAAACTCCACACACACATGGCGGAGGCGGAAATCGAACCCCTAACCCTGGAGGTGTGAGGCAAACGTGCTAACCACTAAGCCACCATGCCCCCTGCTTATGAAGTCATCATATATTTAAAAAACTTTAATGAGTTCTTTAGTTTGTCCTTGTGATGGAAACAGTTTTCAATACAACCCTCCAAAAGAGAACTATTTTGTGTGTTAAAGTGTGTGTTATCCAAATGGACTAATCACAGCCATCATGAGTTGTCTCAGCGTGTCAGGGTCATATGAGTATCTCTTTTTAGATATCCCAAGAACTCTAGAAGAAAATTATAATTATAATAAATTAAATTAAATCCTTACCAAAGCTTCATCAACCACCGGTTCAGCTCTTTTTAGATAGCGAAACTATTTGATTCTGGTAGTTGTCCTAGTTAGTAGTCAAAGATTAATTGTCCTAGTTTGGTACACAGTAACTTTTTGATATCCCCAAAGAACAAGGATCAATTTAGAAAGCATAATGAATTCTGATGGCCTCCACTCACAGATAAACCTCAACTGAACATCTTCTGCTTGGTTCATCAATCACCAAAAAAGGGTGTTTTCTTATCAGAGTTCCAAAATGAACCCCTTTGGGAAACTGTCAGCAAATCCAAAGAACCTTTTCCAAACTACTTTTAAAGATTATCTAGAACTATTAGCACCTTGGTCACTTTGTTCCTCTTTGGGGAATCCCTTTGAGGACCCTAAAAAGAGAGTCTTCCATTCATAAAAGTTTGCTTCCAAGTACAACTCTTGAACTCTTGAACTTTAGAGAATTCCAGAACCCTTGAGTAATCATTTTTTCTATGTAGATATCCAAATGCCTTGTCAGCTTAGTAATCATCGGGTTTTGTATGGACGGCCAGTAAGGCAAGGTTGGTAGAAGGGCCTGTGGTTTGAAAGTACATGTTTAAGAATGATGAAACAAATGTGTCAAGAATGAGGATACATGTGTGTCAGACAGGAAACCCTCAGCCCACTTGTTTGGTTTCACACTGACGTCTAGGGTGTATGACAGGATGGTTGCATTAATAGAGATCCAGTAGATTACACATGTAATATTTGACATCTTGCATCAGACATATTTGTTGTGTAATGATGGAACAAAATGCTTTGGGTGCATCATGTTTGTAGGGAACTAATGAGCACCGAGATGTTGTTGATGTGGCCTGAACTGAAGCGGAGTCACTGCTAGTGACCTGAAGTTGACTGTCTTCCAGTAAAAGCAAGTCCTGAAGTATTATACCTTTTACACCATAGTGATTTACCAACTTTCTGTTAAGAGATGTCCAAGAAACATGACTTCCTGTTATCACTTCCATTATAAACAGTTACTTTCTCACCATCAATTCTTTTGTGATGCGAAACTTGCTAACATTGGTGACTCCTTTTATCTCCTTTCTTGCAACCATTTTTTAGTGTATTGTTAGTCTGAGATTATTAGGCTGCCATAGGAATGAATTGTTACTATGGAAACGATCCCTCGGGAATGTAACAGCACTGTAGTATAAGTAAGGATAAAAAAAAAACACCTGGGGGACATGTTGTTATTGGAAAATAATCCTTGGTGGGTTGGTGTGATGCAACCTGGTGTGCTAGTTTGCCAAAGATGAAGATCTATAGTTACATATAATGTTCATAACAATGTTGTTTCTCCATTTTGCTTTCCCTTTCAGATAGAGTCCCAAGTAAAACATCTTCAGAACTCTTTAACTATCCAACAGAACCCATAAGGAACTCTTATTCTCTGAGACGTTAAGTCATGTTTGCATGCAAAGACTTCCGTTATATTTGCAACTTCCTGTGTTTTTTCCCCTTTTTTTGCTTTTCTGTCTATTTGGCATGTTGTTGCAATGATGACAGCATTTCTCATAAATTCATAGCCTAGTCAAATAAGCATGCAGAGAAGTCCCTAATATCAAACAAAACAGACCGAGGGGACATGTGACTTACGCTCTTTGGATATGAATGTGCAGAAATGAAAGCACCTCAAGAGGAAGAGGAAGCCGCCCTTGTTGATATCGTGGCATACCAGCGTCTGACTGTTGAGAACAACGTGTGCAGACGAGAAATAGGGAACAGTTTGAGAAAAGAAAAAAAAAAAAAAAAAAAACACGTTCATGCCATTCAAACATGTCAACAAGATTGCTTTTGAATTTCTTTCAGTATTTTCACCGTTTATTATACCACTGACGTCAATAATCAATGGCTTATTCTAAATAGTTGCATATTTGCATGACAGGATTTAATTAATCAGCACAAAGCAATGCAATGAGGATTTTTCTTAATAATAAATGTACAGCATTGACTTTTAATATAAATGATTGGGGTCTGTGGTGCATCTAATATAGTATAATATAAATCTAATGCGTCCACGTGAGAACTATGTTAAGCCTCCACTGCGAGGTGTAATTGAAATTCTGATCAGAGTCAGATTACCGAACAGTAAGATGTGCATGCAAACTAGTTTTACCCATTAAGCTTATTCAGATACAGAACTTTGCATCCTTAGAATGTAACAAAAGAACTTCTATGACTTCAATAGATGTTGCAAGTAAACATGGGCTGTTTTTATATGCAAGTTATTTTTTAATGATCCTCACAAAAGTAAAGAAAATAAAGTTTTTTTTCCCTTCTTTTTTTTGATATGTACTGATTATCATTTGTACCGTTGCCTGTTTTACTCGAACGCACTTAATCAAACGTCTAATGCCGGGCCTTTTCCATATTTTACTCCACACAGCAGTTGCATCATTCAACTTTCCTGACAATCATGGAAAGAAAACAATAAATAAATTTGTTTTCAACTGTAAGAATTTATAAAATAAATAAATAATTAAATAAATTAATTAATTCTACTTTTTTGCTATTGTAATCTTGAGCGATGGGGTCATTTTAAAAGTTATATCAAATTATATATTGAAACGGAATTCTGAATTTTATGAATAATTCTGAATTTTTTTTGTAATTTATTAGCATGGGTTCTACTTAACTACATTTGGACCTTGTAAAAAATATGATGCTCTTGCTCTCATATAAATGAACACGTTTGTTTTGAGCACAGAAATATTTTAAGCACAAATCTTTTTCTTAGATTCAATGTTGAAAAGCTTTGAATTACGGCGAAAGAGCAGGATTCAGGTTTTTAAGTTTAAGCTGTTTTATTTATTTTTTTTTAAAAATCTAGCCATGGGGGTCACAGTCCAGTGACTTCTGTGCCGGTCCCAAGCCCGGATAAATAGAGAGGGTTGCATCAGGAAGGGCATCCGGCATAAAACATTGCCAAATTTAACCATGCGAATCATCAGTACTCTGAATTTCATACCGGATCGGTCGAGGCCCGGGCTAACAACGACCGCCATCGGCGCCGTTGATCTACAGGGCGCCGGTGGAAATTGGGCTACTGTTGGTGGAAGAAGTAGAGGAGGGAGGAGAGTGCACAGACAGAGAGAGAAGAGGAAAGGTAAGAGTGTAGGACTGAGAATAGGAACTCTGAATGTTGGTACTATGACAGGGAAAGGTAGAGAGCTGGCTGATATGATGGAGAGAAGGAAGGTGGATATACTGTGTGTACAGGAGACCAGGTGGAAGGGTAGCAAGGCTCGTAGTATAGGAGCAGGATTCAAGCTGTTTTATTATGGTGTGGATAGTAAGAGAAATGGGGTAGGTGTGGTCCTGAAGGAGGAGTTTGTGAGGAATGTCCTGGAGGTGAAGAGAGTATCAGACAGGGTGATGAGTCTAGAGATTAGAGAAGTTAGAGATTGTCTGTAAGAAGAAGAGGTCAAAGATAGAGAAGAAAACCAAGTGGTGGAAGCTGAAAAAGGAGAAATGTTGTGAGGAATTTAGACAGAAGTTGAGGCAGGCTCTGGGTGGTCAGGTAGTGCTGCCAGATGACTGGGAAACTACAGCAGAAGTGAACAGGGAGACAGGGAGAAAGGTGCTGGGTGTGTCATCTGGAAGGAGGAAAGAAGATAAGGAGACTTGGTGGTGGAATGAGGAAGTTCAGGATAGTGTCCAGAGGAAGAGGTTAGCCAAGAAGAAGTGGGACATGGACAGGACTGAAGAGAATAGACAGGAATACAAGGAGTCACAGCGCAGAGTGAAGAGGGAGGTGTCTAAGGCCAAGCAGAAGGCATATGACGAGTTGTACACTAGGTTAGACACTAGAGAAGGAGAGAAGGACTTGTACAGGTTAGCTAGGCAGAGGGATCGAGATGGGAAGGATGTGCAGCAAGTTAGAGTTATTAAGGATAGAGATGGAAGGGTGCTCACAAGTGAGCAGAGTGTACAGAGGAGATGGAAGGAATACTTTGAGGAGCTGATGAATGAGGAAAATGAGAGGGAAAAAAGAGTAGAAGGGGTGAACTCTGTGGAACAGAAAGTAGATAAGATTAGAAAGGATGAAGTCAGGAAGGCTTTGAAGAGG
This sequence comes from Hemibagrus guttatus, assembly GCA_033459395.1. Taxonomy (NCBI): domain Eukaryota; kingdom Metazoa; phylum Chordata; class Actinopteri; order Siluriformes; family Bagridae; genus Hemibagrus; species Hemibagrus guttatus. The sequence continues at coordinate 2,878,608 of JAUCMX010000005.1, read as the reverse complement.
ATGAAAAGTGGGAAGGCAGTTGGTCCTGACGACATCCCGGTGGAGGTCTGGAAGTGTCTGGGAGAGGCAGCAGTGGAATTTTTAACTAGTTTGTTCAACAGGGTTTTAGAGAGTGAGAGGATGCCTGAGGAATGGAGAAGAAGTGTGTTAGTGCCGATCTTTAAGAATAAGGGTGATGTGCAGAGTTGCAGTAACTATAGGGGGATAAAGTTGATGAGCCATACAATGAAGCTATGGGAAAGAGTAGTGGAAGCTAGGTTAAGGAAGGTAGTGGAAATTTGTGAGCAGCAGTATGGCTTCATGCCCAGAAAGAGCACAACAGATGCAATTTTTGCTCTGAGAATTTTGATGGAGAAGTATAGGAATGGTCAGAGGGAGTTGCACTGTGTGTTTGTAGACTTGGAGAAAGCGTATGACAGGGTGCCAAGAAAAGAGCTGTGGTACTGTATGAGGAAGTCAGGAGTAGCAGGGAAGTATGTCAGAGTGGTGCAGGACATGTATGAGAGGAGCAGGACAGTGGTGAAGTGTGCTGTAGGTCAGACAGAGGAGTTCAAAGTGGAGGTGGGACTGCATCAGGGATCGGCTCTGAGCCCCTTCCTGTTTGCTATAGTGATGGACCAGTTGTCAGAGGAGGTCAGACAGGAGTCTCCTTGGACAATGATGTTTACAGATGACATTGTGATCTGTAGTGAGAGCAGGGAGCAGGTGGAGGAAAACCTGGAGAGGTGGAGGTTTGCGCTGGAGAGAAGAGGAATGAAAGTCAGTCGTAGTAAGACTGAGTACATGTGTGTGAATGAAAGGGAGGGAAGTGGAACAGTAAGGTTACAGGGTGAAGAGGTGAAGAAGGTACAGGAGTTTAAGTACTTGGGGTCAACAGTCCAGAGTAATGGAGAGTGTGGGAAAGAGGTGAAGAAGCGAGTGCAGGCAGGTTGGAATGGGTGGAGAAAGGTGTGGGGAGTTCTGTGTGATAGGAAAATATCAGCGAGAATCAAGGGGAAGGTGTACAGGACAGTGGTGAGACCGGCCATGCTGTATGGTTTAGAGACAGTGTCGCTGAGGAAGAGACAGGAGTCAGAGCTAGAGGTAGCAGAGCTGAAGATGTTGAGGTTCTCTTTGGGAGTGACAAGATTGGACAGGATTAGGAACGAGTACATCAGAGGGACAGCTCATGTTGGATGTTTGGGGGACAAAGTTAGGGAGGCCAGATTAAGATGGTTTGGACATGTTCAGAGGAGGGAGAGTGAGTATATTGGTAGGAGAATGTTGGACATGGAGCTGCCAGGCAGGAGGCAAAGAGGAGGTATATGGATGTAATAAATGAGGATATGAAGATAGTGGGTGCAAGTGTTGAGGATGCAGAAGATAGGGATAAGTGGAGAGAGATGATTCGCTGTGGTGACCCCTGAAGGGAAAAGCCGAAAGAAGAAGAAGAAGATTTATTTTTAAAAACCACACATTGTTTCTTAATTTCTGTCAGCTATGAACAACACATTGTTCAAAACAACGAGCTCATGTACAGAAATCCTACTTGTATCTCCTACTTGTATCATTTGGAAAAACATGAGCTAGTTTGCTGCCTGTTTTCTAACTAGCTTTTTTTTTTTTTGATAATAAAAAATAAGTAACTTTTTTTTTTAGATTTGTTTCTAAAAACAAAAAATGTAGACTTTTGAATAAAGAAACCTCAAACTCTTGTTTTCATCTTATTTTAAATGAGTTGAATGGAATAGAGGGAATTCTGTCTAAAACAAAGAAAGAAAAGTAAAAATTGGCTTAAAGTTGAATTAAAAGCTGGCATTTTCTTCTTTAACGTCGTAGTCAACGGTAATAAAATGAGATGAAACAGAAATATCAAGTTTTAGCTGAAATTTGGAGCCTGCTATGTTGAATTTTCCATGGTATAGTGTAGATTATTTCCGAAAAAAACATTTGTTATGTTTCTGCTCTTAAACAGAAAGGTCGACCACCTTGGCTTTTTATCTGCATTTCACAGAGTTTACCTTTTTACGTTTACTGAACTACATTTTATTATAATAAACACACAGGAGTGGAGAACAAAGTACTGCAGGATGACTGACCAATTGTGATTGACAAATGGTGTCCAAATAAAATTCAGGGAAGTAAATAAGGTTACGCTTTGGTGCACAGTAAGATTTCAAGATGGTTCAAATCTAGAAATTTTTTAGTTTAACTCACTCAACTTTTGTTACTTAACTTGACTTGTACTTGAACTCTCAAGCAGATGATTTCATTGTTGAAATCATCACAGTTTGTCATGGGACACAGTTTGTCATTGGGCAAATTTTCTGTCTAATCTTCAATTTTCCAAAGTTGTAAAAAAAAAAAAAAGTAAAACTACATTTGAATTAAATTTTTTACAAATATTTTACAGTTGGGAAAAAAAAGAAAAATTAGCTGGACTTTTCCTTTAGTGGATTTTTTTTTATTATTTTCTTTTTAATTTGGTAGATTAAGGATTTGATGTAATGTTTAAAAAGTACATAAAATGCACCTGTAAAATTTACACCAATTTAAAATTTAAGTAATTAACAATTTTCCATGTCTCTAGGTTATTCTAATTGAAATCTAATTAAATTTTCAATTTCAAACTGCGTGTCCAATTAAATTTGTTAAGAATTTGCTAAGAATTGATTTCTTTTTAATCAATATTTGACTCAAATAAAATCTAGTAAAACGTATTTCGTTAGTTTGTAAATGGAGTAAAGTGATGATGCTTCTATATGTGGACTGTAGGAATATAATATATTTGAAGAAGGCTCGCGAATACAGCTCGAGTTTGAATGTGAGGCCTGACAGGAAGCCACAGTTTGGTTTCTGATCAAGCTTCATAACCCTCAAGCGGATGTGTCCTAACTCTGGACTCACAATTCGCTACGAGTAAAAAGTCAACCAATGCAATAAATGCAAATGTGATGAGGTAATAACTTTCCAGGCCGTTTTGCAGCACGGTGTTGCCACCTACTGTCCGTCCAACTGCGTAAACAAAAACACAGTTTCACCCAAGCAACACACCTGAAAAACATGGCACTCGAACTGGATGTGGTTTAGACACACGGTACTTTTATTTGCACAGGCAAGTCCAAGAGATTAAGCTATTCATTCTCTTCACACCAAAAAAGTATCCCAAGGTTAAAGAAAATTTGGTATAAATCTAACATCATATTACCAATAACTCATATCACACAAAGTACCAGTTTTCCTTGGGCATTTTTTTTTTTTTAAATTTTAATAATCCATTTCTTAAATTTTTAACATTTTGCAGAGATTAAATTATGCTGCATTACTACTGATGGCATGACAACATTCGATTGCATGAATTTACACAGAACCTGATGTTTTACAGCTATTTCATTTTAAAAAAATTATATAATTTTTTACACGTGATGTGTAGATAACCGTTTAAATGAGTACCGTATCCATGAAAATAAGCAATAAGCCCATATGTGTGGCAGCCTGGGAAAACCCGTCGTCTTGGCCAAAATCGTTTTGTTTTTTTCAACCTGTACCATAATTTGATACCTCAAATTAAAGAATAAATCAATAAATTTCACCTAGACAGCATTAAAAACAACATTTTTAGGTTTGTTCAATCTTGTCTCAGTGAATATTCTAAATTTGAAGGTAGAAATGCTAGAAATTTTTTTCTGATTGTTATATGATTTTTTTTATGCAAAAGAGAAGGAAGAAATTGTTTTCTGATTGATATATAAGAGTGATATATAATTTTTTATGCAAAAGAAAAAGGTTTTGTTCAGCAAATCCTGTAAATAAATCAAAGAAAATTTCAGTATGTTTTTTTTTTATTTCAAAATATCAACATTTCATATCCTAAATTTGAAGTTAAAAATGCTAGAATTGATATATAATTTTTTTTTTTATGCAAAAAGAAGTTTAGTCTTTCTCTTTTAGTAAATAAATCAAATTCAAAAATTTTACTGTGTGAAACATTTCACTTAATTTTTTTTTTTTTTCATTTCAAAATTTCACTACATTTTCTCAGGCTGACACACATATACATATATACATATTTCTTAGAAAAAAAAAAAGTTGCAATGGAAAGCACTTTTTAAAAAAAAATCCCCTTGCATTTAAAATATAACCACACCACAAACCTGACTACAGCCTTAATTTACTTTGCAAACTAATACAATGTGCAGCAATCTGCAAGTTTCTGTACAATAGAACATGGTCCACAGAACGATGTTTGTCAGCCTTGATATATTCACCCTCAATTAGATTTACTTAAAATGCACTAGTTACCAGGTAATAGTTTAAGATCGATGGTGAGTTAATAACATTGGCACCTTGTTGTTGATATGATACGTTCAATTTAGGTTGGATTCATGGGCGCACATATTAGAGACGTAGATCGCATGATGTAGGTTTGTAATTCCAAAACAATTGTGCTAGGGTTTTTTTTGTCGACTTGAACCTGTTTTAACCGTTGGTCAGATGCTTCAACTGTAAATATCTATAGGACGCTATGGTGAAAGCGAATCAGCTAGTTAAGATAACTAGCTAGTCTTTTTTCTCTAACTAGAGTCAACTATTTATTATGCAACTTCAATCAATCTAGTTTTTTTTTTTTTTTTTTACACAAATTTTCTAGACAAATAAATCATCATAAGTAAGCCAGCTACTTACTCTTTTCTATACAAGCAAAAGCTAGCTACTTTTGCTTGGCTTTTCTGATTCTTTTTTTTATTTAAAGTCGTAAGTAAGTACACATCACAGTATATTACAGTCTCAGGTGAAAAGTTTTATTCTTTTATATATTTTGTTCCCAAACAATATAACATATTAAGGAAAATCGAAACATTTTCCCCCCAGCAGAGAATGAAAATATCTTATAGCTTTAAGAATCACATGAATAGTTGCTTATCTTGGTCTCTAATATGCATGCTGAAAATTTTCTTACGTTGAAGATACATTATACTGTCATATTGAAGTTAAATGGCTATAATCTATTTTGAAGAGCCTTTCAGTTCCTCAGTTCCAATGGCCTATTAAGAGCGGCTTTTTTATGGTAGAACTCCATGGGAACTCAGCGGTTTTAAGCCTGAACGAACATGTACGTGCATTTACCTGGGAACCAAACACACACTCTTAAAGAAAGACATTTTAATCCTAGAGAAAGTCAGTTATGGCTTCATTTCTGCAGCAACGCTTGGTAGATGTCAGATTTTAAAAACCGTGGGTAAGAGTCCCTCGTCATGAGCCGGTAGATGTGAGCTTGGGCCATTTCGAAGATGACCAGTTCAGGGTCGTTGATGTTTTTTGTTATTGTCGCTCTGGTCTTACAGTCGATGTTGATCTGGAAACAAACGGATGCTTTTTTTTTTTGCTATTATTTAAACATTATTTTTTAAATTGGTAGTTAATAATGACGTAGCTGAGATGGAATTATTCTACAAGGATTCCTCCATACAAAGGCATGAAGTATGTATTTTTCCGGATCACCTCAAACAACCCGAGATCCAACATACCTGCCTAGGAGCCTCTGTTTGTACAAACTCCGAGTAGATCCTATTGGCCTCACACGTCATTTCTGTCCTGCATGTGATCTTCTTATATTCCTCACAAGCTTTCCAGAACAGGATGTTTTCCTCACTGTACTCGGACTTCAGGAACTCCGTAAAGGCATGCATGCCGGCTACAACGGGTGGGGGAAAAAAATATCCAGAACAACAACAAATCATAACGTAAAGTTTAGTTTATCGAATAAAAAAGCTTCATTTTGGGTGTTGGCTTGTCGTCGAGAAGACGCAAAGCTCCAATTTGAATGCTGACGCACGGATTTGAATTATCCAAAGCACCTTAAAAGACAAAGCCCCTCAAGTATTTCAGTCTGACTTTTCCTTTTTCTTCTTTTTTTAATTATTTTTAAAGAAAAACCAAAAGCACAATTCTCTTTATTCGCTCATCTCTTGATTCTTATCTCTGTCAATTTTTTGAATGTACATAACCCCAAATTCGATACACACAGGTTGTTTATCAGTACACTGAAAGAACATTGAAAAAGAAAGCTACATTCTTATGGCTTTTACTGTTTTTTTTTTTTTTGTTTTGTTTTGTTTTTTTTGGCTCTTACATTTTTTAATTCACCCAAAAAACAGCAACAAAACCATACAGAAACATAGCTTCTTACCTGGAGACTCCAGCAGCTTTTCGATCGACTCGCTCCAAACTGTGACATCTTCAACGGGTTCCTTTGCAAAGCAACAAAATCTACCCTTCAAAATTACAATTAGATCTTTCACTAGTCACATAGGCTACAAAACCAGGATTACCTTACAACCCCAAACATTTGACATGAAATTCATTTCTTTAAATTAATTTCTCTAAAATAAAAAAAAAATACAAACAACACACTTTATAATGAACTAGCAAGAAATGTACTACAAAAAAATAAATTAAATTTTTTGTATATATATTGAATCCTAAACGAACTCACTTTATGGCCATCTTTGCCACTCCGGTGCTCAGGATCTGCTTGGTGCGCACTCTGCCAGTGTGTGGGACTGTCGAGAGGGTCTGAACAGGACTACCTCCATGAATAGAACGCATGGAAATGAAGATGCAAAGCTCCGTTTGGGAGGGTCACCTCACCGCAAGACCTGTGGGGAAGCCTCTTCCGATCTAAGTTAAGGCCCAGATGACGACATGCCCAACATGACAACTTCCATGTAGACCATGGGTGGTGTGGTGGTAGTGGTGGGGGCATTTTGAAGGGGGGGAGTGGACCATAACTGGTGTTTGGTAATGCAGGTGATGTGGGGAAGCAGCAATTTGATGGATTAAGTCTGAAAAATCTTTTCTCTATGGTTGAAACAAAACATCCGCTCTGGACTGTTCATAATTTCATGATTTTAAAAAAAAAAAAAAAAAAAAAAAAAAAAAAAAAAAAAAAAAAATACATTAAAATGACTTTTCTACACCTTCATTTTATTTCAAGAATTATTCTTTCAACCTGCAAGAAAGCAAGCCACTAGTATGCAAACCTGAACAAAGTTCTGACGTCAAAACACAAACACACTCTCACACAGACACACATATGTAGTTACAGTAACATCCAAAATTTCTGGATCTGTTTGTAATTTTGAAAATATGATATGTTTATATTGTTTTTGAAAGAAATATATTTCTTTCAAATAGGAAAATTTTTGGATTAATTTTATTAAATATCAAGCACCAATAATAACAAATGATCATTAAATACTTGAAGTGGTGGACGATAAATAAAATGTTTTATATAATGTGTCCTTTTTTTTTTTTTTTTTTTAAAATCTTTCTTTTTTGAGAAACTTAATTTTGTTTTATTTTACAATTCTCAGTTTTGGACACTGAATTTTGTCAAATCAGTGCACAATACACCACAATATAACTCTTTTTGATCTATATATATATATATATATATATATATATATATATATATATATATATATATATATATTCAGCAAAGTTAACAAATGTGTACCTAAATGTACAAATTATATTTAAAAAATGTATATTTAATGAGGTAGAAACTTAATAACTTGAATGAAACCTTTTATTATAAAAAAAAAACAGTTTTACAATAAAATCAAACATTGAAAATTCTTCTAATTTGAATCACTATGTTTTAGATTATTGTGAGTTAATATATGTGATTCCTTGTAGCTGTCCCTGCTCTGATACATACTCCTACCTGTACACACACCTGCCGTTAGGTGGATCCTCGAGCATGGGGAGTTCTGTGTTTATTAATCCGTTCCCAGAAATACAAATCATCAACTGTCAAATCAACTAATTGAACTGTATTCCTCAACTATTTTACTTGCTTGAAAGATTTCCCCATGAAGTTTAGATTTTTTATTTTTTTTTTGTATCCATTCATCTATATTGCTTTGGCAAATAAAGATTTGTTGTAATACAGTCAGCCATGATGAATTTGGAAATCTCAGCAATAGTCCTTTTGCTAGTATGCATTAAATTCAAGTCTCAGAAGGCCTCAGATGAACTCTTCATCATCGAAGATTCAAGATTCAAGAGTTTTATTGTCATATGTACTAGTACAATGAAATTCTTACTTTGTTTAGTCCTCTCCAGAATGATTATACTATTCATGATTAATGAAGTTCATACTATTTGATTCTTCTAAGCATTACTACAAGCATTTTTGACCGAAGTAATGTGATGGTCAGATTTGGCTGATCCGTACACCATTGAAAGTCATCAATCAAACAATCGAATCAAAAAAAGCGTGACATTAAAATCGCTGAATGGAAATCTGGTCGTAGGCAAATGGAGTGTGGTTGAAATCATCGTGTCTCCTCTGATTTGCCTGTTGTACAACACGGGCCTCAGCTCCTTGTAAATCCTGCAGCTGATGCCAATGTCACATTTTCCACTTTCCGTCATTCACCTGCTTCTTAACATAAATTTAAACAGTGCAAATGTCCTTACTGAAAATACTCCAGTCATGATATATCGTGTATTTCTTTCCATATGCATAAATACATTTGAGTTTTTTCAAAAAGATGCATGGATTTTGATCAAATGATTCACGTGATTCACACAAGTGATTCATATGATTCACATCATCATTATCTTTAACTCCCTCACATAGAACCCAGAATCATCCGAAATATTTTATGCAATATGTCCTATATTTCTTGCAATATGCTTGAATTAAACTGTGTTAAATGATGCAGGAATTCCATGACATGATTCACATGAGTCATATTAATGATTCATGATTCAAATGATTCACATTAGTGTTAAGTCAAGTTTGTTTGACTCAGTCTGGCTCAGGACTGTATAATAGTAATGTCATGATATGCACGTATGCAAAGAAATATGCACATATTTATTTTTTGCAATGTGCATGAATTAAAATTTTATTAAACGAATCATATCAAAGATTCACATGATTCACGTTAAGGTTGACTTTTAATTCTGCAATGCATTAATGCACTGAATTCTGATGAATTCAGAGAAAACCTTATGAAACCTTATGAACAATATGAATTAAGATTAATAAAGTGGCAAAATGTCATGCATTTCTTTACATAATCCTTATAATGATTCATATGATTCACAAGATTCACGTTAATGCCGAGTTTGCAGTTAAATCCGTTTTAGGTAAAAGCTTACAAAACGAAAGTGACGCCATGTCACGATTCACACCATTCTCTTTAGCGATTCTTTTGATTCATATGATTGATTCATAAGATTCACGTTAGTGAGTCATATGATTCACATGTTTCACATTACCATTGACTTTAACTCTAGTTTTAATTCTATTTAATTCATATACAACCTTACAATATGAAGTTAATAAATATAAATATATAAAGACATACAAAGGTTAATAAAGTGACAATATGTCATGGATTTAATTACGATTCACATTACTGTTTCATATGATTCATCTGATTCAGATAGAACATTACAATACTAAAGTCACGCATTTCATCACGTGACTCACATCATGGTCGATTCAAATGATTCACTTCAGCGATTCATGTGATTCAAATGCTCATATTTAGTAGTCAGTAGTCATATTTATAATATTAGCATAGCAATGGTATATTAATGCATGTAGAGAGCTAGCGATCCACACTGGCCTTTAATTATTAACACTAATTAGATTAAATATTTTGTTACTTAATAGCATATGACAATAAACTGTGACATTTTATTAATACTAATAGATTGTAGTTTCTATGGCAAGGAAGAAAACTTTTTGGCGGTGCAAAGTAGGCTCAAGTCTATTATTTTTTAACCATTTATAGTTACATTTAAAATTAGTCTGTTGTTTTTGTTCATTCTTTCTTTCTTTTTTTGTTTGTTGTTTGTTTGTTTGTTTGTTTCTTTCTTTCTTTCTTTCTTTCTTTCTTTCTTTCTTTCTTTCGTTCTTTTTTCTTTGTTTGTTTGTTTGTTTGTTTGTTTGTTTGTTTGTTTGTTTCTTTCTTTCTTTCTTTCTTTCTTTCTTTCTTTCGTTCTTTTTTTCTTTGTTTGTTTGTTTGTTTGTTTCTTTGTTTCTTTCTTTCTTTCTTTCTTTCTTTCTTTCTTTCTTTCTTTCTTTTTTTCTTTTTTTCTTTGTTTGTTTGTTTGTTTGTTTGTTTGTTTGTTTGTTTCTTTCTTTCTTTCTTTCTTTCTTTCTTTCTTTCTTTCTTTCTTTCTTTCTTTCTTTCTTTCTTTCTTTCTTTCTTTTTTTCCCGTTCTTTCTTTCTATCTAACAAAGAACACACAGAAAAGCATAAACTCGTGGAAAACGTAAGCACTGACGCTGCAGACTCCTTCCATAATCAATATAATCTGTTTATTATTTAGGCTTCGATTTCGCGTTGTAGCTGCTGCTCAGTCCCGGGGTCGTTTCTATGGAAACGTATTAGAATAAACAGACTTCTTATAAACCCTGTGATTCAAATACCAGCCTGTGTGAGTAGAAGAAACTTTATTATATAGTTTCTGACCAATCAGAGTTCAGAATATAGATTTAATATAAATATATTTAAATAATAATAATAAAAATAAGCTTATTAAGATTATATTAGTTTAGATTTTTTTGTGCATGTTATAATTTTTTGTTATTCATTTTTTGGGCCATGATTTGATTTTTTTTTATTTTATATTTTCTTTCTTTCTTTTTTTTTTTTTTAAACCAAAAACTCTTGTGTATATGTCGCAAACCAGAAAGCTCTGCTGATTAACCGTATCACAGCAGGCTTCCTGGCCATGTAAATGTCTCCAGGCAATGGAAAATACAAGGACGGTGGTGATTTGCATGCATAATCATCCACACGTGTCTGTGCGAATTTGATTTCCAAAAGAGGTGGTGGGGACGCGCTCAGAGGCAAACAGGTCACACTCTCTCGCTCTTACTCGCTTTCCCCGCAACCTTGAGTACCGAGCACTTCCTTACAACTGCTGAGTGCCTCGTTCCAACTGTCTGAGGCTTCCGGCTTCAAGCATGGCATGTCCTGACACACGGCCGGCTTTTCGGCGTGCCAGGCTGATGTACGAGCTCTGACACAATCCGGAGGTATTTGCACACGTGTGAGGTGGTTTTTCAATCCGTTTCTATAAAAAAGCAGCCGCGATTGGTGAGGGGATTGTGCTCTTGCAAGCTCTTCAAGCTGGTTGCAGGCTTATTTGGTTAGGAATTTGTTTACACACCTGTGTGTGAGTGAGTGAGGAAACAACTTATAAGTGATGAGTCATTCCTCAAAAAAAAAAAAAATTATATATATATATATTTTTTTTAAATGGAGGATCCGTGTGAATTTTTTTTGGGAAATGTGAAATGACCCATTCATTTCTCTTTCTTTTGTTTTTCTCTCTCACACACATTAGATGGAGCTGTGGCTCCTTTTTCTTTAAACTTCCTTTCAACCTGCTGCTTAGCTTCCTGTCGAGCAGGAAGCCAGCAATAACACAACCTTTATTTCTCTAGCCTTGAATTTTTAATCGGGCGTAGCCGGAGTGCCAACATTTCTGATTCAATTTCAATTTCTGTTTCCTCCCTCACTGCTTTTCACCCCTCTGTGTCTAAATCAAACCTGTTTGAAACACTGACTGTGCGGCATGCTTTACACACCGTGTGCAGGTGACCATTTGCTGAAGACCATTGTTTCCCAAGACCTGTGTATAAAAGTTAGCTAACAAGGAAAATAAATTCACTAATTGGAGTGTTGACTCGTTCGGCGTGGTGGTGTGTTAATTAGCTGCAAAAATGTAGCAAGTGTACTAGCTTGGCCTTGTATGGTTTATATGGCATGATATTTGGGTCAAGCAGCTGAAAATTCGTCTCCGTTTATTTATTATTCATCATCAGTAACTTGCTTTCTTGGTAAGTGCTTCAGTAATTGCTTTATTGTGGTTAGGCTTGGGGTGGAAAAGGGAAGGAAGACGTACAGGGCAGGACTTTAGTGCCTTCAGGGCACCACACACACACACACACACACACACACACACACACACACACACACACACACACACACACATTCATACCTATTTCATATTTCAAAGAATAAATTCCCAAACAAAACCTAATATTAGCTTTTGATAAATGATTGAAGCTGCTCTTGATCGCTGTTTTTTATTCTCTTACTTGTGAAGGTGTGACCGGAATAACGATTAGGATTTGTTCGTTTTTAACAGTTTTTGAAGGATTTTCTATTTTGGTACTTTGGTAAAAACTTTCTAGCATCGCAAAATGCATGAAAGCGACAAGTGGTAATAATAATATTCATTCATTCATTGTCTACCGCTTATCCGATCTACTCTCGGGCATGTACAACTCATTGGGCATCAAGGCAGGATACACCCTGGACGGAGTGCCAACCCATCACAGGGCACACACACGCTCTCATTCACTCACACAATCACACACTACGGACAATTTAGAGATGCCAGTCAACCTACAATGCATGTCTTTGGACCGGGGGAGGAAACTGGAGTACCCGGAGGAAACCCCCGAGGCACGGGGAGAACATGCAAACTCCACACACACATGGCGGAGGCGGAAATCGAACCCCTAACCATGGAGGTGTGAGGCAAACGTGCTAACCACCAAGCCACCGTGCCCCAATAATAATAATAATAATAATAATAATAATAATAATAATAATAATAATAATAATAATAATAATAATAATAATAATAATAATAATAATAATAATAAAAAAAACCTGGTGTGAATCAAAAACCAGGAAGTACAAGCCAATAAAAGCATGATATGACGAAGTAACACTATACAGATGAACACAGTAAGGTAACAAGGTAACAAACAACCAATCAGGTAACAAAACTCCAGCTCTGGTGCAGTATCGAGTCAGTAGATCGGATCATTTATTGAAATTTTATTTCTGTTGTATGATATCCTGGCACGTGATATAGCACGAGGTCATGACATAACAGGCTAATTACTTGCTTGCTCTTTTAATCGGCTTTATTTTCTTTTCCCTTCTGGCATTCCAAGTCAGAACGGAGATTGAGAAAAAAAAATCCACTTGGCATCTCATTAAAGCGACAAGCAAGTAACATTTTTACACCTAACGCTGGGAAACAAATCAGGCTAGTTTGTCAACTTCTAAACTTACTGTATTTGTTTGTTATATGCTCAGTAGTCAAAGGCTTCGGTAGGTCGAGCCGCAGTCCTGATCTCCAAAAAAAAAGAAAAAGGAATAAGTTTCCTGACAGAAAAAGAAATATGCAGTTTTTTCCACTGACCTTAATTATGCGATTTAAATACCTCGACCTGGTGAGGAATATCAATAACCCTTCCTGAGCCATAAACAATCCCGGCCTGTCAAAGCTTAACGGCTTTCCGTCCCGATATTTCCCAAATAATGACATTTTTGTTGGTAATGCATTCCGTAAAGTAGTTTTTACACATATCATTTGTCTACAGCATTAATATTTTACTCAAGCCTGCTTCGCTCATGAAATATAGATCTCTTCTATGCTTTAATGCCTGTTTTTTTTTTGTTTTTTTGTTTGGAGATGAAGTAATATCTGGGTGTGATAGATTTACCTACTAACGCTGCGCTTGTTATTCCGGCCCTGATTCCGTACCGAACCATCAAAAGATCTTATGCATTCCGCACGCTTTTATGTGCATACATAATTGATATTTGCTGAGAGTCTGTTCAGTGCAGAGGGATTGAGTCGTGCTTCAGGATGTAATAGAAACCTGATATTGTATGATGTATGAATTATATGATTGTCTGGAACCTTCCATAGTAACTGTGAATAAATCCGTCAATTAATATTCCGTCTGTCGAAGTTCTATAATTATTAAGTTAAAAATTATTTTCTTATTATTTGATTTTATCTGATCTCATTTGGTTTTACTTTTAAATTATTATTATTATTTTTTATTTATTTATTTATTTTTTAAAAATAATTTTTATACACAGACACATGTAAAAATAGTCACAACTTTCATGTCCTGTTGTGTAGGATTTTGTTTATGACAAATAAGATTTCAATTTGAATTTGAATGACTGGAAAGTTTGTGAGCTCAAACAGCTGGACATTTGCGCAGGAGATCTGCTGGACAGGAGATCTGTCACTGGTTATCCCTAGAGATGGGTATCAGGACTGGGATCCCAGTGGGACACAAGAAAGAATTATGAGAGGTTTTATTTACATGCTGGCATGAGATAATGATCAGATCAGAAGCTAATGGGACAAAATAATGGTGAAATACTTATTTGTGTGAACGTGCGGTGATGTTAGATGGTTCATCGATCCTTAGTAACTGCCTGGTCAGAATGAATAGGTGTGGGGGAGGGGCTTAATTAGGCTGTTAAATAAATTCATTTAAAATATGTCTCAAATAGAGCTTCGAATGAGTTCGTGGGACAAGAGAAGGTCTGGCTCGCAGTCTCCGCTCTAATTCATCCAAAGGTGTTCTATGGGGTTGAGGTCAGGACTCTGTGAAGTTCCTCCACACCAAACTCGCTCATCCATGTCTTTATGAACCTTGCTTTGTGCACTGGTGTGCAGTCATGTTGGAACAGGAAGGGGTCATCCCCAAACTGTTCCCACAAAGTTGGGAGCATGAAATTGTCCAAAATGTCTTGGTATGCTGAAGCATTAAGAATTCCTTTCACTGGAACTAAGGGGCCGAGCCCAACCTTTGAAAAAACAACCCCACATCATAATCCCCCCTCCACCAAATTTTACACTTGGAACAATGCAGTCAGGCAAGTACCGTTCTCCTGGCAACCGCCAAACCCAGACTCGTCCAAGCCTTGGATGCAGCTGCTCAGCCAAGAAAACTCTCTACACACTGTTCTTGAACTAATCTGAAGGCCACACAGAGTTTGGAGGTCTGAAGCTATTGACTCTGCAGAAAGTTGGTGACTGCGCACTCTGCTCCTCAACATCTGTGATCTTACATGGCCTACCACTTCATGGCTGAGTTGCTGTTCAATTTGTTACTATACCACTCACAGTTCACTGAGGAATATTTAGTAGTGAGGAAATTTCACGAATGGACTTATTGCACAGGTGACAACCTATCACAGTACCACGCTTGAATTCACTGAGCTCCTGAGAGCGACCCATTCCTTCACAAATGTGTGTAGAAGCAGTCTGCATGCCTAGGTACTTGATTTTATACACCTGTGGCCATGGAAGTGATTGGAACACCTGAATTCACTGATTTGGAGGGGTGTCCCAAAACTTTTGGCAATATAAGTGTATGTTTACAAGAACCTTATTTGGTTACAGTATACACAATGTATACTGGTCTGTGATATTTTGTCTATTTTGTGTAGCTGTCCTGTACTGCTTTGTCTTTTTGTCACTATTTGCACTAGGTTGCACACAATGCACTTTATGTGGCTAGGAAGACTTACTTTCACTCCTTAGCTCTGTCTTGTTTTATGTAACACCAGCGTCCTGGAGAAACGTCGTGTCATTTCACTGTGTACTGCGTCGGCTATATGCGGTTGAAATGACAATAAAAGCTTCTTGATTCTTGACTCTTGACTCATCCTTAGTAACAACGAAAGACTACGAAAATAACAGGAGCTCACTCTGACATATCATTGACATTAAAAGGTCCATTAAAGCAAAAGAAGATAATAATAATAATTATTATAAAAGACTTCCTAGTGCAATAGATTGTGGAATGACTTCAACTGGTGCATTTCAAGCTTGAAGCTTCAACAGATTATCAAGAAACTGCTGCTTTCTTGACCATCTGCATCGACTAGGTGGCATCTGGTCGACTTATTCGACTTGAATCAATCAGAAATCAATTATAAACTGGACAAATGTAGCTGAGGTTGAGGAACTGGTACAATACACACAAAAGAGGACAACAGTGATAAAGTTTCTATTTAAATCCTAAAAAACAACCCTCTGTTTTAGGTACATTGTGCTACTGCCTGATTGTCTGATTGTTTTGTATATCATATAAAAATTCCACCATCATTAAGTGAATCGTTTACTGAGAAACATTTTTTCTTTATTATGATACAATGATTTATCACACAGGTTTGTATATACAATTTACAAATTAAAGCTAAGATTGTAATCGTGTTCATGAAAAGAGATTAGCATGAAAATCTCTTGGCAAAGGGAAACGTCTGAATATGTAATAAATAATTCGCATTAATACTTGAATACTAAAGATAGTATTGTTCAGTAATATTTATAAAAGATAGAAATTTTTATAGCTTTAAACAGATTTTCCTGGGCCTCAGATTAATACTTATAGGTATTATTAATTAAAAAAAAAAAAACTGCCATGGCGACTGGAGTTTCTTGGGACAACAAGGGGCGGAGCTTAAGCTACAGTCGATCAGGAAAATGAATGTAAGCTACATTATATCAGGAAATGTGAATATAATCAGATGACATTATCTGTGATTAACTAGCTTGCTGTGACTCCTGGAGGATGTATGTTTGAATGTTTATAGGAAAATAATAAAAGTAGTTATCACTTCTGTTATAGCAGCTATAAATAGTCATCCTCTCTCCTTTTTTTTATTCTCAGAGAAACTTCTTCATCTTAAAGACTTTCCCTGGCTGTCATTAAGCTCTGGAACCAGAGACTCCTACCATGTCTCCTTACAGAAAAAACCCTAATCGACTGATTATTAGCTTTAGATTATGTGCATTATGATTATGATAAAAATCTCTGCGAACAAAACGATTTTAAACGGATTAGAACAAGCGTGTTATAATATAAGCATGTCAGAATTGCTGTTCTTTCGCCAAACACCGACCTTAAAAACAGCTACGTTTAAGTAGAAGCTAGACAAACAATACTGACATCATCTATGTTTAAGGTTTAGCTAGCTAATGTTAACAGTATCTAGCTACTTTGATCGGTATTTTTCTACTAAGCGAATGCATCGTCTCACAACGTCATTTGATCAAATCTGTGAAAAATTTAGACTCTATGCTCAACCCTTTTGCTTCAGTCCAAAGGGCTGAGCCGTGCAAACCGTTACGCTAACAATCGTCAAGGATGAGCTACAACCAGGCTGCTGCGTTATCCTCACGGTCGCTGAAGACGAACGATCTAGACCTTCTCCTGGTCATGACCGGAGGCACTCTCCTTTTGGTCAGACTCAGGTAGATGTCCGAGTTGAGGAAGCGCGGGTAGCAGTCCTTCTTCATCAAGGCGTAGATTTTGGTCTGCGCCGAATCGAAACATAACGCCGTCGGTTGTGCGATGTTCTTCTGAATGTCCTGCTTGGTAGCGTGATCGATGTTAATCTGGAACACATAATACAATATATATTTATATTTATATACATTTACGAATAGTGCTAACTGCATCATATCATATCATATCAAGTCATGTGACCTCATGAAGAATTCTAGATATATCCATTTCTATCGCTAGGTGAGGTAAATGTTAGCCTTTAAAGGCTAAATACAAACCAAAGTATGTCAATGAAACTCAGCTTTATGGTTAGTTTGGTTTTGAAGGAAATAAAATTATTTTTCATTTTAAACCTGCTTTTTCTAAATTGCCTGAGATCTAATGAAGGGAAGAAACACATGGACAAAATGTGCTTTTGCATCTCAACACAAATCTACTTGCTTTGTGATTAGATATAGGTTGTCAAAATATTTGACAAAACACGAGTGAGACGAGCGATTTCACGCTCCGTACAGCCGACAGAGGAGAATGATTTAAAAAGCTTGTTAATTACTAGAAATTTAGTCAACCGAAGAATAAATCACTGATTGTTTCCTCACCAACGTTTGCGTTTGATTTGAATTTGTTCCTTTTAAAGTCCTGTTCGAAATACGTGCAAAAAAAGCCTACAGTTTACATATCTATAGAAAAAAAAAAAAAGAAAAAAAAAAAAAAAAAAAAAAAATATATTTATATATATATATACTATATATATATATATATATATATATATATATATATATATATATATATATACATATATAACTGAATATACAGTGGAAATTCTGGGTGTCACTGTGTTTGCTTAATGACCAATTTGTCACACTATAACAGTTTACTTTGACTTCTGCTAACGTGTAAAAAGTGTTTTTTTTATTACAGGGTGTAAGAGCGTGGGTGGCTGAGTAGAGAAGGAGGTGGGTTTGCAGGCCCAGCTGTGAAATGTTAGCAGGAAAACCACACGATCACGTCTCCACTTTGGTCTTGTGGCCACGTGGCTCGGACGTTTTTTCAGACACAATACCCTTTTGCAAAAGCCTGTTCATTGCAGCCTCACAGACATGAATGTTCAACCAAAAAACATGTGAAACTGAGCCACCGGCCTCATGCTGATGCTGGTTCTCAGTCACAGGGGCTTTTTTTTTGTCAGAAGAGCTACTAGATACGTTAAAGACACTTGCAGCGGCTAAATCAACTTGGATGAATCCCTTTGACTCCTTGGTTTTATTATTATTTCACTATTACTGTTTTATTACATTTTTAAATGCTACATTGTAAGGAATTACATTTCATAAGTTATGAAGAGGGATCGGCTGCTGAGTCAAACGAATCACTAATTACTTTTTAAAGAATCAACTCACTCGACTCAAAAGAATCAAATTATATCAGCATTTATTTACTGATTTATTCAAGTCTTAAAAAGAAAAAGCTGGAAAATTGCTAACTAAACTTTTTTGAGCCAGTGACACCATTTCAACACCATTCAGTTAGAAATAATGTCTTTTTTTTTTTTTTTTTTTTTAATTCTTTAATCTGATTGGTCAGAATTTGTTGTTGAATTTTCAAACGTACTGGTCAGTAATGCGCAATTGGAAAGTCTTCAGGACCTGAAAAGTGTTTTTGTTCCTCAGTTTTACTGCACCACAGCAGTTTGACAACACAGTTTTGAAACTTTCCAAAAGTACATATGCAAAAAATTTTTTTATCCGTTTGTAGTTACATTGTTATTGGACAATAAAATCCAAGTATCACTTGGTGACATTTCCTGGTGTTTGAATTTGTAAATCTAATTTCCTTTGAAAATAAAGCTTCTAATGAAGTTCTGAACAAGAGCATACCTCTTTGGGAGCCTCGTTGTCAATAAATACGGCGTACATCTGTTTAGCCTTGGATTGCAGATTGGCAGGGGAAGTTGTACTTTTGTAATCCTCACATGCTAACCAAAACTCAATGTTCTCCTCGCTGAACTCAGAGCGCAGGAATTGTGTGAAGGTCTCCACTCCATCTAAAGCAGGAAAGGAGGATGTTTGATATGCATTCGATCACCTGAATTCACCCAGCTAATCGATCTCGGTCACTAGACTACAACAGACCCTACAGAACAAAAGGACATTTTTGTACAGCTTGACAATGCAGAAGTGATCCTTCTTGGTTTTGTCTACTGGAGAGATTTATAGAGAAAGTTCTTCCTCGTCGCTGGACTACTTCAGTAAATGCTAGTCTTGTTTGTCGTATCGAGCAATTCTGGGGCTGGTTCGAAATGTCAAGCTACCAGAATCTTTTTGTTATTCCAATCAAGCTGCGGTTCCCAAAACGATCTCTGCACACAAGCAACATCTAGAAATTCTTCATTACTTAATGTTAAAATGATCTCACCTGGATGTGCCAGAAGGTCTTCAAAGGAATCACTCCATTTAAAAGCGACCTCAGGTGGAATGCTGTAAGTCATAGATAAACCAGTGTTTCTTAATCCAGATGGCACCAAAATTTCAGTCTTAGTATTTAGTCTGTGTAGAATATGTAAGAAGGACTTACTGATTGGTTTTCGATGGCACCTTTTTGTCTGGGCTCACATTCTCATGAGATCCAGACCTGGTCATCAGAAGACTCAGTCGATACTTTTTGTCCTTGTCTTTGTCTTTTTCCTTGTCCTTATTTCTGCATGAAATTGAAGGCTTTAGTAAACAAGCAGTTTTTAAAATTGGGTCCATGGACCGTAAGTAGAGGTGGTTCATCCAAAGTGGAAACCCAAGCTGAGGCCTGCCTATGGATCTGTCTGGTCTCCAAATATCAAGCCATTGTGCTCACTATAGGACAATGCACTACCATGAATGGATCTCGAAGACCAACTTTTGTTCTGCCTTTTATTCTGACATTCATGAATATCCTTCAAGATTCTAGAAACTACTACCACATTTTCAACCAATCAAACAAATCAAATAGATTATTATAACCTTAATTTAGTGACCTCAAATTACCTTCTGCACTTCATATTAGAAAGAAATGTTTCAAAAAATGCACACTTTCAGCCATGTGCTGAATCTAATGTCATGTCTATTTTTCTAACGTTAATTAGGCATTGTTTCACTTCCTTCCTGGAACAAACAGCGTCCACATGGGGGACTTCTTTGTTCCAGGCTTGAAAAGTTGGCCTTCGTTTTTTAACGCAAAATGTTACTGGATCAAGTGCTATTTTATAAGTCAGCTAGTTAACATATACATATAAATCTGATATTTTATAATAATGTTACGTTGACTGTGAATGAATGAAACAACTAGTAAAAGTAGTACGCTAAGACAGACAGAGGCTTTTTAAAAAAAGTTGATCAGAACTTGTTCCACTTCCTTCCAATTTAGCTAATTGGAACAAACACCTTTTTCATAGGAGACTTGTTCCACCACCTTAAGGAGCTGACTAATGCTGAATTTAATTGAGTCAAAGCGTGTTGCCCACCAGGTTCCTTCCCCAGAGCTGGCTATGTCTCAGAAAAAACATGACCAATATTATCATAGTGATATTTATTATTCCGTATGCTAGGTAGCTTGTTTAAGAACTTGAATTGGAATCTCAATAAGTTAAAAAACCAAGCAGTTTTTAAATAATGTTTGGTTAAAATAAGTAAAAGCTATTTGATTATTTGAAAGTTATGTTATAGCAGCTTAAATTTATGAATCTCTGAGCCTGATATTTATATGAATCAGTGTGAAGGTAGAAATACAGACTTTTTTAAAGAACCTCTTTTAAATTGACACCGAAGTAACTTTCCTTGATGTGACTTGCGTGAGACCATGTGAAATGTTATATTTTTAATCACTTTGGATGAGTGATTCGTATTGCGTGCCATGCTGACACATGAAGGCACGATATAAGAGGCGATAATAAGGGGAAGTACTGATAAACTTTGCTCATGAACCATTTCTGTACTTCTTTAAAAATGACTTTCAGAGTTGCACTGAATTAAGAAAACTTATAAAAGCTTTGTTTTTGCTTTATATCTATTTGTAGTGCAAGAACTACTTGACGTGAAGCTCTTATACTTTAGTAGCCATGGCTTGCATTGCAACACATATATGTACAAACTGTTATGATGATCCCTGATAGCATATTATATCAGCGATCCATTTTCAGTCAAAAGCTTTAGCATCGGATAACAACAATGTATCGAGAAAGTTCACATCTAAATCACTTTTTCTTTACAGATGATTGTGGTTATGCATTGAGTAATCTACAGGATATCAGGATTCAAAGCTCTGATGAAATGAACGAGTGAAGCAATGTAAAAACTTCACAAGTTGTCAACCTCATAAAGTACTATCTGCTGTAATTATATGCTACATCTCGATATAAAGACAGCAATAAAAGATTTAAAATTTATAAAAAAATATATATACCTCGATTGGCTGTCTTTCATTCTGGTAGCACGCCACACGGTCTCGCCGAGCATTTTGAAATTCACTTCCTCCTTAGGGGCAGAGAAGTCAAATTGAGGAAACAGAAAGACAAAGATCTCCATGCTTTTCCCCCTGTCTCACTCTCCTCCTTTCTTTCTCTCTGCCTTTCTCTGATGAAGCTAGACAGCAGGACATCAATCTCATTTAACTACAGATCCTCAAAGCACAGCTTGGTACCTGGCAGGTCATTTCCCATACTTGTCATTAACACTTCCTGTTCAATGGGAACTACCCCAGACAGATGTTACGGTAACACGGTTGAGAAAGAATTTCCCGTTTGAAGAGGCGTGAAGTGTCACCCTTTTTTTTTTTTTAAAGAAATGGTGTAGCAAGATGATTGATGGAAGGAGTGTAACCCAGTGATGGTGAACGGTGTCGGTAGCAGCGTATAAGAAACAATTCAGTGGATTTAATTGAAAAAATGGTTAAAAGAGATACTTTTGTGAATTGGCAAAATTTAATTGGTATGAAATTATTGACCACTGGATAAGACTGAGGTGACCATACCATTTGTCCTAGGAGTAACTTCCCTATTGCAGGGACAATAACTTTTTCAGCTTCCACATTTCCTTAGTGCCAGGATGAATATCCTTGAAGGTCTGTTTGATGCTGCAACAAAAACTTAAAACATAAATTTATGAGAAGTGAAGACTTATTTAGCTTGCCTCACACCTTTGGGGTTGTGGGGTTCGTTTGAGTTTGCATTTTCTCCCAGTGCTTCATGGGTTTCCTCTGGGTACTCCAGTTTCCTCCTCCGGTCCAAAACATGTCTTTTAGGCTGACTGGTGTTTTTTTTAATTGTCCATAATATGCAAGCGTTTGTGCAGTTGAGGGCAAGAACCCTTTATTATCACCACACATACATTAAAGCATACCCCAGCTGAGGAAGTTGGGGTCAGAATGCAGGTTCAGCTATGATAAAGGGTTAAGGACCTTGCCCAACTCTCCAGCAGTGGAGCTTGGTGGTGCTGGGGCTTGAACCCCAAGCATCCAGTCAACAACACAGAGCCCTAAACACTTGAGCCACCACTGCCCCAAGTTGTGCCCTGCACCCTCTCTAGGGTATCCCCAAGTCCCCTGGGATAGACTCTAAGTTCCTTGTGACCCTGTGCAGGATAAATTCTGTAAATTCTATTTAATTATGTGAAGTATGTTTCTGGATATCATATACACTTTGTTTTTGTTTGCAGAAATGTATTGTATTTAATTTTTTTTATCATTACAAATTGATTGAAGGATTAAAAAAATAAAGACTTTTACAGAGCACAGACACCAAAGACTATTCCAAAAATTTCTTCAAATATTACAGTAAATGTCTCTTCATAGAAAATGTCTAGGATTATTTATTATAGAACATTTTTTTTTTTTTTTTTTTACAATTGAATTTTTAGGCTTATATTTCCATTTCCATGAGATTTTCCTATAGAATTGTGTCAATATTTGCATTATAGCCCATACATAAATATACATAATACACAAGAACCAGAATATTTCTTTCCTTCGAAGTTTAGCAAATAAAATTCAAATATCAGGAATGCAAGACTCACAAAGTCTTGATACTTACCAAAAAATTTTACTTACTTCACACCTCAGATTAAATGTAAATTATTGTATTTATAAAAACAGTAAATAACGAATCCTTAAACCAATCACACCAATTAAAATGAATCAACATACTGGTATTTTCCATCTGTATCACTTTGCACTAGTGGAGAAACCTGAACTCACTCCTTTTTTTCTGTACTTATGGATTTCTGAGCAGCCACATTCAGATCCAAACCCCTACAGAGTCCAAAGCACATTTATTTAATCGTTTTTTATTCACTTTAGTTACAGGTTGCCTGTGAGCACTGAGACTGCTTTTAGAATCTGGATCGGTGCAGAGGCCCTGGAGCTGCTTGAGCTCCGACTGAATCCTTCTCACCCTGTCCTCATCCTCGGTCCTTGTAAAAATATCAGTTTTAGTCCTTTTTAAGCTGCATCTGATTATATGCACTTATACATATATACGCAAACACATCCTGTCAATGACTCACGTGTGCAGTTTTACAGTTTGGCTTTCTTAAAAATGACTTCATGTTGAGACACATATTCATTAGATTTATATTGGTTTTCCTAATCCTAATGAATGCAATAGTGTCTTAAAGACATTGTTATGCATTATTTTTTGTGCATAACCCCCCAAACAGGAAGCTGGAACCCAGCGAGATTTAAACTTGCACAAGAATTGCACCATTTTAAATTTCACCATACAGTTTTATTATTATTATTATTATTCACTCATTGTCTACCGCTTATCCGATTTATACTCAGGTCACAGGGAGCCTGTGCATCTCAGGCGTCATTGGGCATTAAGGCAAGATACACCCTGGACGGAGTGCCAACCCATCGCAGGGCACACACACACTCTCATTCACTCACACACTACGGACAATTTAGAGATGCCAATCAACCTACAATGCATGTCTTTGGACTGGGGGAGGAAACCGGAGTACCCGGAGGAAACCCCCAAGGCACGGGGAGAACATGCAAACTCCACACACACATGGTGGAGGCGGGAATCGAACCCCCAACCCTGGAGGTGTGAGGCAAACGTGCTAACCACCAAGCCACCGTGCCCCCCTATTATTATTATTATTATTATTATTATTATTATTATTATTATTATTATTATTATTATTATTATTATTATTATTATTATTATTATTATTATTATTATTATTATTATTATTATTATTATTATTATTATTATTATTATTATTATTATTACTATTACTCTGATTGTCATGGCGGGGCACAGTGGCTTGGTGGTTAGCACGTTTGCCTCACACCTCCAGGGTTGGGGGTTCGATTCCCGCCTCCTGTGTTTCCTCCAGGTATTCCGGTATCCTCTCCCTGGTCCAAAGACATGCATTGTAGGTTGATTGGCATCTCTAAGTTGTCCGTAGTGTGTGATTGCGTGAGTGAATGAGAGTCTGTGTGTGGTTGGCACTCCATCCAGGGTGTATCCTGCCTTGATGCCTGATGACGTCTGAGATAGGCACAGGCTCCCCGTGACCTGAGAATAGATCGGATAAGCGGTAGACAATGAATGAATGAATGATTGTCAAGAATAAATGGGTTTTTTAGTTAGAGGAGACTTGCAGAGTGAATTCAGCTGCGATACGTCTGAGCTCTCATTTGTCAAAGCCCAAGGTCAAACCAGTTGAAGAGAGCTGAATCCACATTCATGTCTGTCGCCTTGTGTAGTCACGTTACAATCACGGACAGATCTGTTTGACGGGTAGAAAGGTCAACAGGGAACAGGTGCGTCCTCGAGCGGAAGATGAGAGCGGCATCCTAATCAAAATATCTCACTTGTGGTGACCCAGTGGACTAATGTAATCATAGGGACATTTGGCATGCATGTTTACAGATACTTAGGTTTGTAATGTCTATGAAAAGTGCACTCGAAATGCCTTGTCTTGTCAACGAACAAATTTATTTGTAAATCTTTCGTTGGAGAGAGACACAACGCAGTGAAACAAAGGAGTTTTCTTTGTGTGAGCTTTATTTTTTGGTTTTCATGGCCAACCAGTATTATTTCTCTTCACCTAATTCTGTAGGAATAATATATTTAAGGTTGTAAATGAAATAACCTCCACTTCTTCCCCTGAGAAATTCCTTTAATTTCACCAGTTGGTTCTCATTTTGTGCTTTCAGGTCTCTCTGAGCTTTACCTTTTATGGACGTAAGTGGGTGTTGCTAAATGTAAATAACAATTTACAAAAATGTCACTAATCATCTACAAAACAAATTATGTTATAGTAGCTATAAACAGTCATTCCATCACCAGACTCGATGTTAATAAAACAAGAAAATGCAGCTTGTTTCCTTCCCAAGAAATCTGAATATCCTTCTGATGACTTCTGATGTCACCATATCAATTACTATATCTTTATTCATTTGATTTGTTTGTATTATTAGCTTACGATTACGTAGATGAGATGAGATTACTATAGAAATAATGATGCATTACTGACCAATCAGAGACGACCTTGATACACCACTGTACTATAAAATGTGAAGTAAAATTATCTAATTAAATCAGACAATTCAGCAAAGAGTCAAAATACAACATTTTCTGTATATGCTACATATCATAAAAGTACAGAGCATTAGAGATAAAAAAAAAAAAAGGTTAATAGTGCCAACTCTTGTGAAGTTCAACTGGTACTTCCTCATACGGTGGGTGATATATCAATATGCTTGATGCTGATGTGGTAATATTGCAATGTTTACAGACTTATCATGTTGTAATAGCAATAGCACTAATAATGTTTCAGTGATAACGCCGCAGCCTGCCAGGACTGACACTAAAACAGAGCTTTCATGTTTTCCCACAATGTGGAACATGAGCAAGAGGAACTTTCTTTTCTTAGAGTAATCCTTTTATACAAACTGACAATGGAGAAGGCTATTTGTATCTGGCCCTTAGTGTTACAGACACAAAAACTAGCTTAGTTTATTTTCATTTTAAAAGTTCATCTATTTTCAGTTCATAATTTTGTGCAAACCATTCCAAATTTTTTGATGACTCAACAAGTCTTGTGTTTGCCCAATGAAATGCTCTCTAAAATATTGGTGCATTTTTGTGTCTTTCCAGGATTTTGTGCAAAATGGGGGGACAGGTTTTAGCAACTCAGTTCAGTGTGGATATGTTGTACCTCAGACTAATCCAAAACTTTTATACACAATGAACCATGAGCTTCTTTCATCAGTATGAGTATAAAGTGATATAATTTTATCTAGTGTAGCAATGGTATCATGAGTATGGTGGCTTAGTAGTTTGCATGTTTGC
Source organism: Hemibagrus guttatus (assembly GCA_033459395.1). Taxonomy (NCBI): domain Eukaryota; kingdom Metazoa; phylum Chordata; class Actinopteri; order Siluriformes; family Bagridae; genus Hemibagrus; species Hemibagrus guttatus. Next base: position 2,852,137 of record JAUCMX010000005.1, on the reverse strand, counting down.
CTCGCAAACCGCAAAGGTTGGAGGTTCAATTCCTACCTACTGTACTTCGGTTTCCTCCCCAGTCCAAAAACAAGTGTTGTAAGCTGATTGGCATCGCTAAACTGTGCCCTGTGATGTGTTAGCACCCTGTCCATATTGTCCTGGGTCTTATACCTCTTGTACCCGGGATAGTCTCCAGGTTCCTCGAAAACCCTGTGTAGGATAAATGGTACAGGAAAATTGATGTAGTATCCCAGTGACAGCCCCGTGAGTCAGTTTCTTCTGTTTTAGCTAGTTTTTTAAGTTACACTGACGTCACTTTATATTCACTGGGTGTATGGTATATTTTGAATGCTGCTGGCTGTAAATCAGTTAACACCATCACTCTAAAAAGGAAATACATAAACACGTCTCTGAAGCCATTTCATGGGGCTTTTTTCCTCTCTAATACTAATTTATATTTACCTTATAACAGCTTTCTATAATTACAGCAGTGGTTTATGAAAAACTAAATGGTGAATGGATAGTACAGTGCAGCATCATCATTTGTTTCGTTATTTTCAGCCTCTGTCCCAATTCCATTTCATTAATTCGATTTCCTGAAGTTAGTAAGAGTCACCCCCAGTACACCAACCAGTTGTTTGGCTTCTACATAGTCATGTGGCAAAGCAAAAATGTTTAGCATTCTTATCTTAGCTCTTTGACCTGCTTGACAATTCTGGTACAGAACTCTGAAAGATGCAGGAGCTTCATCCACGTCTGCTGAGACGCCTGCTACCTTTCACACTCCCAGCTTAAATATATCATGATGCAGGATGATAAAAAAGGCTCCAATGTGTAATGAATATTGAAAGATAAATAAATTTAAAAAAAGTGTAAAGATAAAGTTCTGGCTCTCAGACCCCAGTCTAGGGGTGTGATGTCATTTCCTTCTTTCGCTAATAAACTAATAAGATGAAATTTTGCACTGCATGGTCATTTCAGTTTCTTTGCCTCAAAACAAGTTCCTTATTTTCAACCACTTACACAAATGTCTGTTGTAGCACTTGTTCAGTGCTTTTCATTATCAGTTTGTTGCATGGCAATCGTCTAGCCAGACCCCAGGACCCTAAAATTGTACAGAAGCTGTCCTCCGGAGACCTTGTTCATTACTCACAAACATCAAAGCGTCAGTTTACCAGGGATCCATTTGTTAAAGCTGTCAGATGTGTTCTTATAAATGAGGCCCGAGCCAAAGAAAGGGGAAATGTGGCAGGCAGAAATTGAAACTGAAATGTGTTGTCACAAAGTGCCACTTCCTGTCTCGTAAGCTTGTTAAAGTAAATCAACCAATTCTTCTGACATCGTCTTGTGCCTCCTAATGGACAGAAATTTTCTTGGTCTGAGGATCAGACTGTTCTTTGGGTTAACGTTCAATTCAATGCTATTTTGATTCCATAATGCGTTTTGAATCTATACATGATCTGCTAGAAGTCTTTATTTGCAGCACAGTCAAATTCTTTTCTTCGCATATCCCAGCTTAGGAAGTTGGGGTCAGAGCATAGGGTCAGCTATAGTACCCTGGAGCAGATAAATGATGATTGCACTACATTTAGTTTAACTTCCTTTTGCAGCAGAGAAGGCCAAGGGTCTTGTTCAAGGGCCTTACAGTGGCAGCTTGGTGGTACTGGGGCTTCAATCTCCAACCTTGTGGTCAGTAACCCAGAGCTTTAACCCATGCACCACCACTGCCCCTTTTCATTTCACCTCCCAAATGGTGTAAAATATATCTGGACAGTTTTTTTTTTTAAATGATGCTTGAAATGCCTTATTTTCATTTTCATTAAACATATGTATGATTATGGAGATATATGCAAAATAGTCTTAAGACAGAATCAAGCCTTAATTTACGCCGGAACCCAAACTCCCCAAACATCGTCTGCTGTACTGCTCTTGGAGGATGTCTTGTGGAAACCTCTGTCAAGTTGAATTGCATGCTCAGTGACATACTTTTACCTCCCTTGCAGTTCGTCTTGACGCGTAGCTGCTTTTTTCATCCTCCAAAATGTTACACATTCCATTACACAGTGCTGGATTTCCAATCTGAGAAAGCACCACACCTCATGCACTAAAAAAAAAAAAAAGTTATAAAAGGATATTTTAGGATGTTTATGGATGTGAAGCTTTTAAATGAAACTTGGACACCTGGCTTGGGATGCCTGTATTGTCTACAGTCCTTATGCTTCCCTAAAATGGTTCCCTATAATTCTTTGCAGTCTGTGCTAAATCTTTGTAAACAAAGATGATCTTTTTCATGGAGATTTTAATCGAAGGTGAAGGTGAAGGATGAACCTTCCATTGCAGTGTTTTTCTTGCACATTAAATGATGGATTTTTAAAGGGTTATCTTTTAGCATCGACTTCTTGATTCTAGATATACTTTTATTGGAAATTATATTAGAAGCTTAGGATTACTTTCATATAAAAGCATACTCAATGCAGAGTCATCAAGCTGAGGGTAAATTAGAGGTTGATCAATTACTGGACTGTGCTGCAAAATTTCACACAGTTCTCACTTTCATCAACTGATTAGTCACTGAGAAAGTAAACAGAAGTAAAATTAGCATCATCAAACCCCCCCCCCCACCCCACCCCCCCCCCCCCATAAAAATCCTCCACTGTGCAAACCGTTTAAAACACCCCTGAACTTGCATTGATGTGTACATATCACGACCATTTCTTTTAAACGGCTTAATTCTCGTGCGACATCAAGATGTTTATCTGCCGAGTGATGCCATGCTAATGTTAGCTGGGATCTTCCGAGTTCTCAAGCGCTTACAAGAATGCGAGGGGCTTCCTGTAAACTTGTTTTCACTTCCCATGCGCACAGCCGTGAAGCAAAAGCTAACACCTGCTTCATACCAAAGAAGCCTGATGTCAGGTGATGTCATTTCCTCAACAACCGCATCTTTAACAGGTTTGGAGTCTGACCACGAACCAGGAAACTGATTACTCCTGTTGCACAAAGTTTGGTGTACTCAGCTGGTGGTGATATTAGATGACAGAATAAGACACCTATATGATGGTTTATTCCTGTTTTAAGCCTCTGATTATGCTACAATGTCAAATACTCCTAATTAAACTAATCTTGCCAGCCACTTTATTAGGAACACCCACATACAGAGTGGCAGCAGAGGAATGCATTGTAGATAGCCTCAGTTTGTGTTCATTTCCAATAGTAGCATGGGAAAATAAATGATCTCATTGACTGTGGCATGACAGTTGGTGCCTGATGTTCTGGATTGAGTATTCCAGATATGGCTGATATGCTAGAAGTTTTTACACACAACTATATTTAGAAATCAGAAAAAAAAAATTGCCTTGTGGGTTCAAATGTATTCATGAATGATGTCAGAATATAATGGTCAGACTGGTTTGAACTGACAGGAACACTCTACATCCGTGGTGAGCCGATAACCACTCTTTACATCCGTGGTGTGCAGAAAAGCACCTCGAGTTCCATTCCTGTTAGCTAAGAACAGAAATCTGAGAATACATTGGACAGCTAAAGACAGCTGACATGACAATTGCATTGCAATGTTATATCCAATTAGCAGGTCTGAATCCAATAATGGACCTTTGGGATTCGGTAGAATGGTGGGAGCAATTATAGGATGCAATTCTTGTCGACTTGGACCAGAATCCCAGAGGAATTTTTCCAAGAACTGGTGGAATCCATGCAACATGAAACCTAAGAAGTGTCCTATCCTGTACTAGTTACTATAGCTGTTCCTAATAAAATGGCCATGCAGTAAATCTACGGTCAACTGGAAACAGAGCAGAAGAAATGTTTGCATGCTTTAAAGTCGAAACGACTATAGCTCAGTCGAAGCGAGGCCTCAAGGCTGCCTCCTTCTGTTCATATGTAGGCATTACACACTTGCTATTGAATTTTAAGTCCCCATTAATGGGCTCTGTTATTACCATTATTAAAGAAACATTAAGGTTATTTAGATTTAATTGTTGTATATGGGCTCTGAATCTGTGCACCCGGGAGGCATGTGGGCAAGCGACTGAATCTCAATTAAATCAGGACATTAAATATAAAGCCACGTTTTAATTAGCACCAGGAATTGTCTTACGTTTGCAAAGAATGTGTGTGTGTGTGTGTGTCCTCGGGGGTATGAGTCAACCCAGTGCCTCCACACATCCTTTGCAGCTTGTTTTGATCGATGGCAGTGCATTTTTGATTAAAGTGTGATGAATCTGCATATCAAATCCGTGACAGTGCTGATAGATTAAGGGCTACAGTAGAGATTTTAGTTGAAAATACACAATGTCTGACATTGACTTAACTGCGAGCCGCTTTCTTGACCTTTATTCATCAGAATGTAACAGAGTGGTCAATACAAAGCAAAAAAATGTAAGCTGACATCCTTCGTGGTCAATAAATTTAAGCTTTAAGATAGCAATTCAGTCTGTGTAACTTTGGCTAACCCGCCTCACAAAAAATGCTAACATGGCCTTTTTAAAGGTGATTAAAGCTAGCATGATTAGCATTAGGACTGGATTAAAAATTATGGCTTACTTCACCATTTTAAAACCTGCCGACTCCACTAAAATGTACCTGTTTGTTTCAGAACTGCTACTCAAGATGCTAAATGAATCTGCCACATCAGACAAAAAATGCTGGTGATAAATGAATGCTAGCATTACTTTTCGGTATAATTAGCATAATCATGTGCTTAGGTGAATACATTATTAGGGCTGAATAAAAAGTATGTGTTACTTCATTCATCTTCATCTCAAGTCCACTTACAAAATACTAACATTGCTATAGTGATAAAGGAATACTAGCCATAATGTTAGCTGTACCTAACTAGATGCTAATTGTGGCAGCTGAGCAAACTTAGTAGTAAACTTGTAGCTAGTTATAAAAGATGATTAGAGTTAGTTTTTAAGCATTTGTTTGGTAACCATACACAACCTTGCTAGCTCTTAAGCTAAAACAACAGCATAGAAATATACAAGCTTGACACTCCCAAACTGTAAACAAATTCTGTGTGCTTTCTGTCATTTTGTACGATTCCTAATCAGTTAAACTCTGTTTCAGTCTGATGAATGTGTTTTTTCTCATATAATCATGCTAATTAAGAGGCCAAATTTGTGAAACTTGAGTATTTTAAACATAAATGCTATTTAGTATGACTATAAGTCTTGACTTTTGTAATTGTATTGTATCAAAATGTAAGCTTGAATTATATAATAAACTGTATAGTGACATCACAGGGTCTGAGTTACTCTATGATCAAACATTTGAGGCAAATCAAGAGGTTAAACCTTTAAAACGTTTAAAAACATCCGCTCTTACATAAACTCTACTCCACCTCACCTAAAAATGCTAACCTACCTAATGATAAATGGATGCTAATTTTAGTGTCAGACTGATTAATGGCCATAATGCTAATCTGTGCTCCACAGCTTTTATTTGTTATTAGCAACTTTTGCACATTTGCACATTTATTTATTTATTTATTTATTTATTTATTTATTTATTTATTTATTTATTTATTAAAGGTCCTTAAGCTGTTGTCTTGCTAAACCTGGTATTTTGAAGGTTGGGAAGCTAGCAGTCAAGCTCCCCAGTTTAAGCTAAGGTGACTCAAAACTGACACCGCAGTGATGTCCTGTCACTTATGAATGATGTGCTAGTAAAGAGTGTGCGACATTTTTTTCTCTATTGCAGGTTCACAAAATGTTCGTGGTCCCCGAGGTAATCAGACCCAGGTGCCAATAGTGATGAATTCCTCAGTGCTACAGGCCTGCAGGCTTGACCGCCCTCCCAAACACACTCCTTGATCAATGCACATTTTCTCCCTAAAAGATCTTTTCAAACTACTTTCATGCTGCTGGAATTGATACCCACTTTAACGCAAATCAAGCTGGATGAATAGAGTCTGGAGGGGGGGGGTGGTGAAAAAAAAGCGAGAAAAGAATACTATTGTTACTGCAAATATCAAGTCTCTTGCAGATCACTGTGCATTTGAAGTGTTAATTTGGACTCGTCAGAAAATTAATGGGGGATTCTTGATTAGAATAGGCGTTTTTATGCTAGGCTGCTTTTATTCAGCCATTGCAAACAAATGGTCTCTCTGGCTATGCTCTCAGCCATCTGTATATACAACACAATTAAAATTTGATTAGGCAATTTCCGTTCGTCAAAGCCATGCTGTTCAGTGCATGCATATTCTTTTTTTGGAGCGCCATTACAAGCCTAGCAGTCTAGAAAAGAAAAGAACAACATTGTGATTCTGCAAAAAAAAAAAAGACATTTAAAATTGGTTGTGGTCCATTACTCTTCCTAATGAAGCTCAAGCAAACAAATCTGCATGGTATACATTTGAATTGTATACCGTGTTGTGCTGGGTTGTACATAATGTGTTGACATCAAGAGTATAGAACTCTCCTGGAGGAAAGTATATGACCCTCCTAGTGTGAGTTTGAAATGTTCAACCAGTTGGAATTGAGGCCTTCAAGTTTTTTTGTACGTGCACCCAGGACTTGCAGGGTGTACGTCTGCTTAGTCAATGTCATGACTGCCAGATAAATCATCAAGGAAGGATCGGACAGCTCTATCTGCCTCATACTAAAGCTGCCGAGGTGGGTCCATCATCCATGGTTATCGTCACTAAGAGCAACTGATCTGGGCTTTACAGTGGTACAACAGATGCCATGTCAAGATTGCTGAAACAGGATACACTAGTTCATGATTTGGCTTAATCTAGAATCGGCCAAATGTCTTACATTACACAGAATTCAGCATCTAGACCACCAAATTCTGCTAAATCTTGTTAATTGGACCTAGTACACTTCCAAAATTCTCAACATACTACTTTAGGGAGAACCAGACAATGGCAAGTCTCCATTGTCACTAAATGTGTATAAATGCTTGGATATCAATTGTGGGATCTTCTTTTTTGTGTTGAAGTCACTTCAGGTATCTAAGTACAAAGTAAAAGTATAAAATAGTTGTGTCTGAATAAATTATTTTAAGATAAGATAAGACTTATGGATAAAATCTTAGGGGGGAATGGTGGCTTGGTGAATAGCATGTTTGCCTCACACCTCCAGGGTTGGGGGTTCGATTGCTGTGTGTGTGTGTGTGTGTGTGTGTGTGTGTTTTGAGGTTTGCACGTTCCCCCCGTGCCTCTGGGGTTTCCTCCGGGTACTCCGGTTTCCTCCCCAGTCCAAAGACATGCATTGTAGGTTGATAAGCATCACTAAATTGTCCGTAGTGTGTGATTGCCTGAGTGAGTGTGTGTGTGCCCTGCGATGGGTTGGCACTCTGTCCAGGGTGTATCCTGCCTTGATGCCCAATGGCACAGGCTCCCCGTGACCTGAGAATAGATCGGATAAGCGGTAGACAATGAATGAATGAAGATAAAACTTTATTGATTCCACAGTGGGGAAATTCAAATGTCACAGCAGTTCAACAAACAGTTAACATGGAGGTATTTAGCTTAAAGATTTAAAAAGACAAATAGTAAGAGAAAAGAAAATTATGTAAAAAATGTTTTTTTAAATTTCACAATACAAATAGTAATATACTAATAGCAACACAAATAGTAAAAGAAAGTAAGATTATATTAAGTTATAAAATGTAAAATTATAAAAATATATAAAATTATAAAATATTGCACATTTAAACATCACTGTAATGCAATGTTGTAAAGTCTGACAGTCGCTGGTATGAATGACCTGCGGTAGTGCTCCTTCCTACACTGGGGGTGTAGCAGTCTGCTGCTGAAGGAGCTACACAGGATCTCCACAGTCCCATACAGGGGGTAAGAGGTGTTGTTCATAATAGATCTCAGCTTGGCTAACATCCTCCTTTCACCCACCTCCTCCACCAGGTCCAGTGGGCAGCCCAGGACGGAGCTGGGTCTCCTAAACAGCTTGTTCAGTCTCTTCCTGTCCCGCTCTGTACTGCCACCCACCCAGCAGACTATGGTGTAGAGAATTGCGGAGGCCACCACAGTATCATAAAAAGTCCTTAATAATGTCCTGCTCACTCCAAAGGACCATAGTCTCCTCAGCAGGTGGAGGCGACTCTGGCCCTCCTTGTACAGCGCATCAGTGTTATCCAGCCAGTCCAGTATATTGTTTAGGTGGACAGTCAGGTACTTGAACCTATCCACCAACTCAATGTCCAAGCCCTGGATGGTCACTGGTGTGTGGTGTGGTGTTCTTCTTCTCCGGAAGTCAATCACCATCTCCTTCATCTTACTGGTGTTCAAGTACTCTCCCACCACTCTGTCCATGCCCTGAGATGTTTTTAAGTCCTTTTTAAGGACCCCTGAAATAAAAGCCCTCTTCTTCTCATTTAGCAGGTCTTTCAGCTCAGGGGTCACCCAGGGTTTATTATTGGAGAAACACCGTACCCTCCAAGATGGTACAGTATTCTCCACACAGAAATTTAGATAATCCGTGATGCAGTGGGTGAGACCATCAATGTCCTCGGCATGAGAGCTGCAGAGTGTCTCCCAGTCTGTAGTTTCTAAAGAATCTCTCAGTCACTCACAGACCTCCTCAGACCAGATCTTCACAGACTTTTTCTGAGGTGGTTCTCTCTTCACCCTGGGTGTGTATTCAGGAAGCAGACGGACGAGGTTGTGATCCGACCGGCCTAACGGGGGTAGGGGGAAGGAGCTGTATGCATCCTTTACATACAGAAAGTTGCATACAGCAAGTTGTCTCTGGTATAGCATTGAACGTATTGTGTGAATGTGGGAAGAGTGGAAGATAGACAGGCATGGTTGAAGTCACCAGAGATGAGAAGGAGAGACTGTGGGTGCTGGATGGTAAACATGGTTTATTTCTCCATTTCCTCTCCTTGCGTCTCAGTCCTGCTCTGCAGCCTCTTCTCCTTCTCTATATCTCTGAAGGAATCTCTGGTTTCTGCCCGTAGAGAAGTCCGGCGCGACAGAGCTAACAGCGAGTCCTAGGTGTAAACAATAGAGCAGTGACTGAGGGGGTCTCCCAAGGCAACTCCAAATATTCCAAAAAAGAGTACAAGGCATACTGCAAAATTAACCAGCTTGGACCCCTTAGTTGTGTAGTTGCATGGGGGTTTGATAAAGTGCATAAAAAATACAAAAACACGCCAAGAAACATTAAACGAAACCAAAATAAGCAGAAAAGAAGGCTGAGCTGCTGTGACTGGCTGCCACTCGTGCGGCGCCATCTTGGAAGAAGCCATCTTTTGTTGTGTGTTGTTTTTAATGTAGCACCAGGGTCCTGGAGAAACGTTGTCTCATTTCCCTATGTACTGCGTCAGCTATATGTGGTTGGAATGACAATAAAAAGCTTCTTGACTTGACTCTTGACTCTTTTTCACTAACAGTTAAATCAGCATGGGGAAGATCATGCAAGTCCACATTGCATGCCAACTGGAAATGTGACTCTGGTCATCTGCATTTTGTACACCAACCAATTGACCTTGCTGCACAACTAGAGAGCATTTCTTGTTGTGCCTGTTATCTTCAGTTATCTGTTGTGCCTGTTATAATCAGCCTGTTTATCTATACAGGAGAAAGGACTCATAGACCTTATCTGACTAAAGAGAGACTGGTCCACTGGGTGGTGGATGTCATCACCATGGACTTCACCTTACCCAGGTGTATCTCCTACTCATGGGCCTTTCATAAAAGGATGCCAGTCAAGGACATCTGCACTGCTGCCACCATGTACATTCTCCAGGTTCTGCAACTTTAACATCAGTTGCAGAAAATGGAGAACCTTCTAGACACAGGAGTTTTCTGGTTGTCTCCAAACACCTATCAAGTTATCCCTAAGTGGCATCACTTGCTTTGATAATTGTGGCATACATAATTGTGGAAGCTGGGGTTTGTGCACAGGGTCAGCCATGATACAGCATCCCCGTGGAGCAGAGAAGTTTAAAAGCCTTGCTCAAGGGCCCAACAGGGAGCTTGGCAGTGCTGGGGCTTGAATCCCTGAACTTCAGATCAGTCTTAATTGTTGTTGCAATCACCTTAATCATGGGAGCTAGGTGATTGTACCAACCCCAGACAATAGAAGCAGCACGATCCCTGTGAGAAGCTTCTAGGAAAAGTTGGTGGGAATCATTAGACATTCTACATCCTACAGACACATCATGACTTTGTTGAAAGGTCATGGCACTCATGGCACTCATGTGCACACACACACACACACATTGTTGATTCTCACAATTTCTGGTTATTATGATGGCTGAAATAGAATGCTAGTTACATTTGTATGCTCAGGGTGCCTAGTTATTCAGACCCAGGAGAGACTTCAGGAAAAGATGGTTGGATGATGACAGTATTTATTGACCTAATGGTAAATCCATGCCTTTGCCTGGAAGGTACTGCATTGCAAATGTGCATTCACAAATGAGAAAGAGTCCACAGCCGTCTCGCAGCCCTTGGTAGTTATCTGGAGTTTACACAACCACATATCTAGCGAAATAGTTTTACTTAGGTGTTTTTACAGGATCAGTCTTATACCACAGAAAGCTGATCAGCAATTAATCCGGTGTTTGTAGTTGTAGTCATGAGCTGTAGTACATAGTGATAGCCTGCTGTTTTTTTTTTATTCTTTGTTTATTATTCAAGTCCATGCTCTAGCTGCCTAAATTCCCAAGTTATTATTCAGTTATTCATACTACAGCACATTATACAGTAACTATGGTGAATTATTCATGAACTAATTGTTACAAGCGTGAGGAATGTAAATGTGAACCAGTGTGACTCTTGAGTTTAAGAGGTTAAAGAATTAATAATGTCTATAGATATCTTCCTAAAGTAAAAACCTAGAAACAGGTTTTACTGTCCAAACCTGTTTAGGCTAGCATCAATAGAATTAGCCTTAGTTTGCATAAAAGCATAAAAAAGCCAAAAGTCTGGATAAGTTGAAAGTCTGGATAACTTCCTACTATTGTGATTGATTGTCCTTTTTAGACTAACATAGTATGCCGCAATGTAATAACCTGGTGTTTTCTGCTTAACCTTAGACAGCATATTGGTTAAGTCGTATATATTACACCCCCTTTATTTTTGAAAGGTTCAATCTCCACTCGAGCTGAAGAATGACATCATTTGGAAGTGGATGCGGGAGATGATGCAGAGATCAGTTTCGCTGAGTGCTTGATGTCCTTGCTGTATCCACTTCACAGAGCTGGGATGGGCTTTTTCCTCCCTGCACTTTGAAGAATCGCTTTCTTGCACTAACACCATTTCCTTCAACCAAATCTAATCTCACACTGTGTTCAGAGGGATTTTTTTTGAGGAGTGGTTTGAAGACGAGATGTAACTGAAATGTGCAGTAAGATGTTTAAGACCCCCAGGAAACTGGCAACTTTACTGACGACGTCTATGATGTGAAAGATGATAAAATCACTCTCATTTGTAATTCCCACAAATTTTTTGCCAGACTTGCTTCAAGGAGAAGTCCACTCTGAAACACTTTAAACATACTTGTGTTGAAATATTTCATTTGTGTTTAGCTTATTCTGGTGCTAATTTGTTGGTTGGTGCTCCAAGACCTTTGCTTCTCACACACCATTATCCAGCAATGTACAACATCATTACTAAAAAACTGAAACTTTTGTGTCAAACTCAAAGGCTTTTCTGTGTTACGGAAGAGATTTGGCTCAGTTACTCAGCGATCTAACAGCGATGGTGCAATCCGTTTGCTCAAAATGAGATGGTGAGATTTCTGAACAGACTAAAGGACTAAAGCATCGCTCCATCTTTAGGTGGAGATGAGAGCAAGGGCTAAATTTACTGGAACCATCATCAGATGGCATAATGTAGGAAACTGGCAGCCACTCTTATCTGGAGCAAATTACATTTATACATCTGAGGGTTAAGGGCCTTACTCACGGGCCCACTAGTGGTATCTTGGCAGTCCTGGAATTTTAACTCTTGACCTTTTGATCACTAGGTCAACATCTTCACCACTCAGTTACTACTGCCCTAATTTCATTACTAAATTATCTGGACATTTGGTTAAATATCACACTCAGTATGCAAATCTATTTTTCCATTGAAAACTCTTTCACAAAGAAAGTCTTGGCTATGGAATATATATCTGATAGTTGATCCAAAAATGCTCATTTATAAATCAGTAAATAAATGCACTACAAGAATCTCAATGCTTGGATTGTTTGAAAACCCCTAGTGTATCCAGCCTCTGACCCAAACATCTGTTAGCTGTTGGCATCATTTTTTATAACCCTCTCAGCACACGGAGGTGCAATGCTTTTTGTGCTGTATTGAAGATTTATTTGGTGTCAGTGACACTGGAAAAACATTTTTCAGCCTGTGTCTTTTAGGAATTACTGTAATGTTCCAAATTCGCAGGGTTTGCAAACAGCTGTCTAGCAGGCCATTGTCTTGCAAAGATTTCATTTATTTATTTTTTTTGAGTGAATAGTACAAGGTCTTTGGCCCAGCTCAAATGGATCCGTTTCATTATTTTTTTTTAATGCTGCATTGTGGAAATCCAGACAAACAGTAGATTAAGGAAAGTGAATAGGGACCTTTATCTCTTACCACACACAAAAGAGAAAAGAGCTTCACTCTATAATGAAAAGGATAGTAAATGAGCTTAAAATCCTGGCCAGGTACAGCTTTTATAGGCATTGAGGATAATCAAGCTTGGTCAAAATGGAAAATGTAGCTGTTCAGCCAAGACATGTCTGCTGTGTAAAGTTTTGTAATGGTGCTACGAGGCTAATATAGAAGAAGAAGTTGCTTTCGGCTGCTCCCTGTTTGGGGTCGCCACAGCGGACTGGCTGGTCTGCACAACAACAACTTGGCACAGGTTTTATGCCGGATGCCCTTCCTGCTGCAACCCTCCCATTTTTCCGGGCTTGGGACTGGCATTGCATCCAGTGGCTGGGGACCGAGCCCGAGCCTTCCGCATGATAGGCGAGAAACCTACCACTGAGCCACCAACGCCTCTAACGAGGCTAATATAGCTAACAACTAAATCAGGCAAGAAAACCAAAGGAAACAAGCTAATCAATTAAATTTGAGGAAAATGTCCAAATTGTGTAAGTGTAACATTTGTCTATTCTTTTAAAAGATCAACAGTTCTTTAGACCCCTAAAATCGTTTGGGCCAAGGCTTTTTCTATATTATACTCTAAATATAATGTGATCTAGTGCTGGTAATGCTAAAGTTGCATAGTGCTCCCAAATGCCTTAACCAGAAGCAGAAGAGATAAAAATAATAATAATAAATTGTGCAAATTGTGTAAATGTAACATTTGTCTGTTCTTTTAATAAGATAAACGGTGCTTGGACCCCAACAATCGCTTAAGCCTAGGCTTTTTCTATATTATAGCGCAAATATGATGTGGTCTAGTGCTGGTAATGCTAAAGTTATGTAGTGCTCCCAACTGCCTTAACTAGAAGCAGAAGAGATAAAAAAACAAAACAGATAAATGACCAAATTATGCAAATTGTGTAAATATAACATTTGTCTATTCCTGTAAGCAGATAAACAGTGCTTGGTCCCCAGTGATCGCTAATTTGACTTCGATTTAGCAGGTTGCTAGGCTTCTTTAAGTATATGAAAGGAAATAGGCCAAATTGCATCAAGTCTCTGCCAAGAGCAGAATTACACCATAATTACACCCTGCTTCCTTTGTCTTGAGAGTTTCCACTCATATCCTGTTTGTCGTAAAAACGAATACAGCGCATTAAGAGAATTTGCATGAGCCAGCTGGTAGATCAAACTGGCAACAAACATGGAGGGCAAAAAATAAGTCTTTGTTTTTTGTTTCAGTTGTAGTTCTGTCTCTACGCCGTCCTCTGACTTTGTTACCTGACTGTGTTCACCTGTTTCGTGTTAGTTCTTGAGTAGTTCAGTTAAAATATTCCTTCTTAAAATACTCATAATCATTTGCAAACGAACAGTAGGCATACTCCAGATTCTAGGCTGGTAAAGTGAATTGTTTTGCATCGTATTGTAGCAGATTAATTAGCATTATCGATTCATTATTACTTAATTTAATCGTTACGTCACTTGATCTGCGTTACTGAAAATAATAATCAAATTTAGGTAGTAAGATCTACTTCAGATTAGTTTGGTAGCTGCTAAAATGAAGGTTTGTGTTTTGTGAAACTTTTTTTTAAATTCATATCAGCACTTTTTTTCTGAAGGGGGTGGGGTGGGGGCAAAAGCCTGAGGGAAAAATGACACATGAACACCAGTTTAAAGAGTGTGTGTGAGCGTAAATGATGTCAAATTGAAGGAAATTTACATAAGGCAGTATGACGTTCGCATAGCAACCGCGGTCTTGCTCATTTGCATTTCTATAAAGTTTGGTTTATGACTTTTTTTCTGCTCGTTTTCCTATTCACTCAGAGAGAGACTCTTCTACCGTTCATCGTGCGCTGAGAAGGTGAGCTCCTTATTAGAGCAGCACGACACCTTAGTGTGACTTTCTTAACGTTTGATGAGGCTGTCACCTTTGATATCCCTTAGCTTTCTCCTGCCGTTCGATGCTCGTAAACAAGATTAAAACGTGAGGAAAGCAGGTCATAACAGTAAATCTCATCAGTCATAAAACATTACAGCTCATTTCGCTGAGCTGCTTGACGGATTGATACGTCGGCAGCGTTATTATCGGTGCACCAGCCAGGAGATGATGCTGTATCCCTTTTCCAGGTTTCATGGTCTCCTCAAGTTTGGTGCTGCTAATGCAAATCAACTGATACATGCATAACTTGTTAAAAGATAAGTTACAAGTTTCCTAACAATTGGATTTTTTATGCTTTCACCAGATATATATATAAATAAAAATCAATACAGCTTCCATAATTCTGTGACCAGTATGCCATAAAAATGTCATGTGACCACAAAATATTAATGATAAGGATCCAGAGTTTGTTAGAGAATACATACTTAAAGAAATGGCATTATGAAGACCAAGGAGTCAGACAAGGTTCTGGAAAATTCATTATTAAAAAGAATCATATTAATTAGATCTCAGCACGATGCTACCACCAGCATGCTTCACAGCAGGGGCTGTTTACAAGGATATACTTATCTATCTGAACAATTTATGAAGGTCTAAATGTTTCCCTGCACTTGTATCCGACGTCTGTTACATACTTTTTAAATTGAGAACTCTTCTACCCACGTCATATGCCGCTCTTTCTTACGTCCATAAATAAAGTATTTAATTAACTCGACCCACGCGGTGACCACTGCGCCCGTCGGGAATGTCTCAGGAAAAAAAAACTACCACTGAGATCAAACAAAAAGATCATTAGTGCTCTATCCTCCAACGTCCCCAAGCGAGCCAGGCTTTCGACTCATGTCTTAAAAAGGAACGGATAAACAAATTATTTTCCATATCAAGGTAGCATCCGAGGTTAGGTGTAACGTTGAAGTATGCGACTCAGCAGGGACGTGATCCATTTAGGAGCGTACGGAAGAGAGAGAGATGGAGGCAGAGGAGTTTGCAGATGCAGAAAAAAGAAACATAAGAAACATTTTCATAAGAGTGAAAAATGAAAATTTGGAACGTCCTTTATAAATATGCGATACTACTACTACTACTACTACTACTACTACTACTACTAATAATAATAATAATAATAAGAATAATAATAAAGCAACTGTTTTGCTTTTCCCTAACCAAAACAATTTTAAAAAGAATTAAAAATAAATAAATAAATAAATAAATAAATAAATAAATAAATAAACAAATATTAAGTTAAATAAAATAATTAAATAAAGCACTCAATTAAAAAATAGTTAGAAATTATTTAGCCTTTAATTCTTAGGAACTAATTTAAATGATAGTGTCCATAAGCAAGTATGCAAATTCTTTATTTTTTCTTAATTTACCAATTTAAATTATAGAATAAAATAAATACATTTATAATAATAATAATAATAATAATAATAATAATAATAATAATAATAATAATAATAATAATAATAATAATAATAATAATAATACATTTTTTTCCTGTTTCCTTTGGGGGCATGGTGGCTTAGTGGTTAGCACGTTTGCCTCACACCTCCAGGGTTGGGGGTTCGATTCCTGCCTCCGCCATGTGTGTGTGTGTGGAGTTTGCATGTTCTCCACGTGCCTCGGGGGTTTCCTCCGGGTGCTCTGGTTTCCTCCCCCAGTCCAAAGACATGCATGGTAGGTTGATTGGCATCTCTAAATTGTCCGTAGTGTGTGATTGCGTGAGTGAATGAGAGTGTGTGTGTGCCCTGCGATGGGTTGGCACTCCGTCCAGGGTGTATCCTGCCTTGATGCCCTATGACGCCTGAGATAGGCACAGGCTCCCCGTGACCCGAGTGTAGTTCGGATAAGCGGTAGACAATGAATGAATGTTTCCTTTGGGTACAGGGACACAAAGAGGAACTAGATGATTAATCTCAATCAGGGTCATAGAAAAAAAAAGTTGTCAGGAACAGTTGACAGAAAATGGACATCTACTCAGGCAAAAATATTAAATGTTGGGGTGCCAATAATTCTGAAATCAGCGTTATCATATAGAACAGTCGGCAAGTTGCCAGGAATTAGATGCATGCTGAAGCACCTCTGATTGCAAACCCTATTAAAAACCCGTGATCTGTATTAAACTTGGCATTTCCAAACCTCCAACACCTTCAGTCTGATTAGATAGTCCAGAAAAGTGCTCAATGCGGTTATTTTCTCCAGCGGAGGCTTCGCATGTCCGACAAATTATTAATCCACAAAAAAGTGCTGTCAAAATATTCATCAAATATTTATGGCTGCAGTTTACTTTCCATTGAGTAAAGAGAGTGCGATATTGACAGCTCATGAGGGATGATCGGATAGCTCTGTGTCTCTTAGATAAGACAAATGATCTGTATTTCATAATTCCAACCTCTGCCTTTAAATGTGTCATGTAATAACACATAAATCGAATTTGCCATGTAATGGTCTAGAGGGAGGTCATAAGGATAATGATTAGGTATAACATTATGACCACATGCCCAATATTGTGTTGGTCTCCCTTTTGCTGCCAAAACAGCTGTTCATGCTTGGATTGAGATTGGATTATCCTGCTGAAAGAGGCCACAGCCATCAGGGAATACCATTTCCATGAAAGGGAATGGTCTGCAACATTGCTTAGATAGGGGGTACGTGTCAAAGTAACATCCACATGGATGACAGAACCCAAATTTCCCATCAGAACATGATGAGGCATGACATTGCCTCTGCCGGCTCACCTTCTTCCCATAGTGCATCCTGGTGCCATGTGTTCCCCAGGTAAGTGATGCACACACACACCCGGCCATCCACGTGATGTAAAAGAAAATGTGATTCATCAGACCAGGCCACCTTCTTCCATTGCTCTGTGGTTTATTACTTCTGATGTTCATGTGCCCATTGTTGCCTCTTTTGGTGGTGCACAGGGGTCAGCATGGGTACCCTGACCGGTCGGCGGCTATGTGGCCCCATACACACCAAACTGTGATGCACTGTGTATTCTGACACCTTTCTATCAGAACCAGCATTAACTTCTTCAGCAACTTGAGCAATAGTAGCTGGTCTGTTGGATTGGACCACACGGGCCAGCCTTCGCTCCCCACGTGCATCATTGAGTCTTGGCTGTCCATGACCCTGTCACTGGTTCACCACTGTTCCTTCCTTGGACCACTTTTGATAGATACTGACCAATGCAGGGTGGGAACACCCCACAAGAGCTGCAGTTTTGGAGATGCTCCGATCCAGTCGTCTAGCCACCACAATTTGTCCCTTGTCAAACTCACTCAAATCCTTACGCTCGCCCATTTTTCCTGCTTCTAACACATCGACTTTGAGGACAAAATGTTAACCTGTCAGTGCCAGGATGTTATGCCTGATCCTGTATATTCACATTACACTCCACACAATACGCGGTCAAGAGAAGTCAAAAGCAGCTCGGCCCAACCAACAGCTAATGTCCCACATGGTTAGATATAATTACCAAAAATAAATAAATAAATAAAATAGAAAAGTCTGCAGTCCCAAATCTTACACTTCATCTCTTATTACTATGTATTAAATGACTTTGTACACATACAAAACATTAGGCGTAATGCTCTTAGGTGATTATATCTAATTATACTTTATTCTAATTAATCAACAGACTTTTTATTTTTAATTTCTTATAACAGCAGCTCTGAAAGCAGTTCCTGCTAAAAATGTATATTAATTCTCTTAATGTAATCCTTTCTTGTTTCTATAGTAACAACACCTTTACTGGAAGTTGTCCATTACAGTATCTAACAAGATTAAAACTAAAACATTCATTCATTCATTGTCTACCGCTTATCTGATCTATTCTCGGGTCATGGGGAGCGTCATCGGGCATCAAGGCAGGATACACCCTGGACGGAGTGCCAACCCATCGCAGGGCACACACACACACACACACTCTCATTCACTCATGCAATCACACACTACGGACAATTTAGAGATGCCAATCAACCTACAATGCATGTCTTTGGACCAGGGGAGGATACAAATGGATAAATAGCATTTAATCTTAGTCAATGTTGATAAAACAATCATTAGTGTGTTATAAGAGGTGTTATAAATAACACAAATTGGGGCGTCCGAAGAAAAGAATCCTCTTTGGAGTGGTGTAGCTTCTGACCAGTCAGATTTGAGAACTCAACAACACTCGACTGTGATTAGCATGGAAAATAAAATGAATCACAATAAATTGGATTAAATTATTTATTTAAACTTTCATTTTTAGCTTTAAAGGAAACTATTCAAATGTGCTTAAGGTCCTCATTAGAGATTAGCACAAATGCTAGTTTATAACGTTTTGTGTATTTGCTAATTGCATCTTTTGATAAATCTAACCCTGTTACTCATTTAAAAGAAAAAACAACAACACAGTTCGTCACCAAAGAAACATGAGAAAAAAGAGCAGGGGTTAAAACTTTTATTTTTTTCCTTCGAATGGATAAATGCATGTTTTATAAAATTCAAGCTAAAAGGGATGAATTGCACCTCAGTTACGGAATCATCAACCAATGCTGAGCTAATTCTGAGCTTTAATTCCCACCTATTATATTTTGCTTAGCCTCCATTTCAGAAAGACATGATGCATGGGATCAATAAATATTTGTTCTATTGCGCAGAAACTAGGCACTGAAGTAAAAGCACAGGTAAGATATGTGTCTCCGCTGCCTTTATCCTGCTGCCCACATTATCTTGATGTGCAGCTCCATTATGTAACACGAGCCTGCTCGATTGCACCACTATTAGATGTTTTTATGACCAGCGTGTATCTTTTTTCCTCACCATTTCCCAAAATCCTCACTCAGAGAGAGTTCAGAAACAAAACGAACCTAAACTTGGACTCGGACTTGCTCACCGTTACTTCAAATAACCACTCTTTGCACATGTGGTGAGCCAAAAAAAGGCATCACTTCTGACACAAAACATATGCTTTGAATTAAACCCCTACATCCATCTTAATTACGTTGCATTAATTGTCTATGTATCGGTTTAAAAGCCTCCGATACATTATGGTTCTGTCACAATAAAAATATGCAAAGAAAGTAAAACTTTCTCTGCGTCGACACCGAAGAAACTCTACTTGAAAAATAATTCATGAAATGGATCTGAGACAGATCCTGAACCCGAGCTGAGGTGCATGGCGATGGCATCTCCAGATATGAATCATAAAGTATTTAAAATCTATCTACATCTACAGGAGGAGAGAAATAGAAGTTGCTGTTGAAGTTACAAATAATTTTTTGTCTCAAAAATATATATATATATATATATATATATATATATATATATATATATATATATATATACATATAGGAGTGCTCGAATCTTCGGTATATATATATATATATATATATATATATATATATATATATATATATATATTATATTTAATAACTGTATATCCAGTGCTGCACCAGGTCATATCTCCAGTCCACCCACTCACACAGTGTTTGAGTTAGTTGGCCCTGTTCTGGAGTCGCCGTGTGGTGCCTTGTGTAGCAGCCGCGCCACAGACGCTAATGAACTCATGAAATTTAAAACCTAATCTGCGATAATGAGGTAATTAGCACAGAAGCGCATTACAACCCTGAAAAAGTGACAGCAGAGCTTTAATGATCAAGGCTTTTTCTTTTTTTTTTTCTTTTTAACCACACGACAGAGAGGAAACAGCCAAAGGAAGATGGATTACATACTACACATGAGCAGTCTTGTGCGACGTTACAAATGACCTCTTGACCGCAGGAGGTCAAATCATGTGTGAGAAAGATGTGTGTTTGGGGGAAAAATAGTGCTTTAAAGCCTTGAGACTTCAGACATAATAATAACAAAAATGTTTTGTTGGGAAATGATGCAGCACAAAAATTAACCCAGTACAAGACAAAACAACGAGTCGATCTTTGACCTTGAGCAGTTTTGCACTTGCTTTTATTACACAGCTCATCATCATCCTCATCCTCATCATCATCATCGGCTAACGAGATCTCTCCAGGCATTTCAATCCTGCGCCAGTCGCTCCAGATTCTTAATATCTACCTCCAGGTCACGGCGCCAGGTGTTCCTCAGTCGGCCTCTTTGTCTTCTACCCTGTGGGCTCCAGGTGAGATGCTGGATTTAGTTTTTCAGAGAGCATGACCAATCCACCTCAAGCACCTTTGGAGAATCTATACTTCTACCACAGGTTTGGGTTGCTGATGGTGTATTCTGACACCATTCTATCATTCTAAACAGCATTAACTTTTTCATCAATTTGAGCAACAGTAGCTCATCTGTTGGCTCGGACCACACGGGCCAGCCTTCACTCTCCACGTGCATCAATGGACCTTGGCCCTGTCACCGATTCACCATTGCTCCTTCCTTGGACCACTTTTGATAGATACTGACCAATGCAGACTGGGAACACCCCACAAGAGCTGCAGTTTTGGAGATGCTCTGATCCAGTGGTCTAGCCATCACAAGTTGGCCCTTTTGGTCAAACTCAATCAAATCCTTATGCTTGCCCATTTTTCCTGCTTCTAACACTTTGAGGACAAAACGTTCAATTGCTGCCTAATATATCCCACCCACTAACAGGTGCCATGATGATGCTCTTAATGATGCCTGATCTGTATATAATATATATTTTAGCGCACTGAGTGAGGGACACAGAACAACACACAGAGCCGGGGGAGAAGGTTAAACACATGCCTTTACTGAACTTAGTAAAAGAAAAGGCAAAGCAAAGGAAATCATGCAGTCTCAAGCAATACAACTAAGGAGGGTCTTTCCTTAACCAAAGGCTGGTGGGGTGTTCGTGTTCCTGGCTGGCGCTGGAGCTTAGGCCGGTCCAAGGGTGAGCAGCCTCTATCTGGAGGAATCTGGAGGATTTATGTATGTATATTACATACATATGTAATATGTATATATTTATTTTTATATGTTTATATGTATATATTTCTAAAAAGGTTCTATTGGCGAAGGATTCTCTATAGAACCTCAAGGAACCTCTCTAGGATGTACTTTGTTTTAAAGAAACGACATGCTGTATCTGAGAGCTCACCTGGACCGAAGCACTTCTTTTCATCAGCGGCGTGTAGCCTGCATGTTAAAAGCTCTTGCTGCTTTCTGAGAGCAGCACTTGGTCAGGTAACAAAATGATTGTTGTCGCCGAGTGCATATTCAGGTCCGCTAATGAGCTCCATTACAACCACCACTTCCCATCACACTCTCATTTGTAGCTTTCCAAAAACTTTGAAGCTGCTCTCTGGGCCAGCCCTCAAAACGCAGCCCAACATCAAAACCTCAACCTCAGAAACAGATCAGTGTTAATGTTTATCCCTTCAGCACTTTGGCATGTTCCAGCCTGTCTTGTTTGTTTATTTATTTATTTATTTATTAATGTCCCTTTCCTCCTTCTCGTCGTAATTAACAAACTTTGAATGATTGTATGGCATCATCAATTCTTTTCCATCGCCTTCCAGGAAAGAAGCTCGGGTTTGGATGTAATAACGGTGATTAGGGAGCAGCTAATTAAAGAGCAGACGGAATTAAAAAAAAAAAAAAGTATGGCTAGCTTTCACTACTACACACTAACAATTTGATTTGCTTGTTTGCCATAACGTTGTAACGGTGTAAATCCAGAACGAGTTAAAGAGACACCTTGTTTAAAATGTTCCCGTTTCTCTAGTCTTGACCTGATAATTAGCGATCTGGATTCTTCACTAATAGGCTCCTGACATGCCGCTTGTAATTAGCATCGCGCCGGGGTCGGGACCGTGTCACTCGGATTCTTGGCACAACAAGGCGCGAAGAATGAAAGGCTTATTATCGGTTAAAAAATAACTTTCTTTGGCAAAACTTTCGAGGTGTATTACTAAAGTTGAGTAAGATCATTAAAATAAAGTAAACTTTAACAATTTTGTTTTGTTTAAATATCTATCAAATGTAAAAAAAAAAGAGAAAAATAATAAAAAATAATAATGATGAATCTAAATCATTTCAGAGAAAGGCATAGTTTAATATTTCGGAGTTTTATATTTCTGTAGTTTTATATCAGGCTGTTTTCCATGTCTATATTTTAGCGTTGAAGATTTTTGACCGTTTTTGCTACGAAGAGATTTGAAAATTATGCTTATTTTAAAAGCTAGTCCAAATATAAAACTAAAAGTTTGACCGACAAAAAGCAAATTCACTGAAGGACACAGGATGTGAAAGACAGACATTTGCTTCAGGTAGCGGTTATTTAATTATATTTTTTGCATGGATTTTATCTAGGCAAACTTCGAAGGGTTTATTCAGCAGCTTTTGTCTTGTGAGCCGATAGAAAACAAGGAGACGGAACCAGAGACAGTATGGTTGGTAAAGAAAATGGAGGAAATGCCTCGTGTCGTCTACTGACATGTTCAGTGTCTTTAGGTTAAATTTTTTCTCTCTATGATTTTCTTGTGGGGGGGCATGGTGGCATGGTGGCATGGTGGCTTAGTGGTTAGCACGTTTGCCTCACACCTCCAGGGTTGGGGGTTTGATTCCCGCCTCTGCCGTGTGTGTGGAGTTTGCATGTTCTCCCTGTGCCTTGGGGGTTTCCTCTGGGTACTCCGGTTTCCTATCCCAGTCCAAAGACATGCATTGTAGGTTGATTGGCATCTCTAAATTGTCCGTAGTGTGTGATTGCGTGAGTGAATGAGAGTGTGTGTGTGCCCTGCGATGGGTTGGCACTCCGTCCAGGGTGTATCCTGCCTTGATGCCCAATGACGCCTGAGATAGGCACAGGCTCCCCGTGACCCGAGAATAGATCGGATAAGCGGTAGACAATGAATGAATGAATGAATGAATGAATGAATGAATGATTTTCTTGTAACTTCTGCTATCTGCTTGAAATCTTTACATTTGCAGGATTTTTATGAACACCAAGTACAAAGTTTGGCTGCTTATTTTGCTGCTAAAAACCCTTTAGAAATCCAACCTCAAAGTTGTACAGAGGATAAATGTTGGCCTTCCCAGAATGCAGTGCAGATACAGGACACGGTTCAAATAAAATTCTTGTTGTATATTCTTATATTACATAAGAAATGCTGACTGTCTGTCATAAAAAGTAGAATAAAAATAAAATAAAAATAGTTACCATAAAAATAGATATAGATTTACCCCTTCAAGCAAAAAGGGAAAAATATATACAACATAAAAAATATGAATATATATGACTATGGATTGGTGGCAGGACAGTACGACTTGTGAATAAAGTGCTGATGTGTGCAATTTGGAAGAGCTCGTACACATAAGGAAGCAAGCCAGCTGGACAAAATAAAGGACTAAAGTGCTGCTGCATTGCACTATACGAATTAAAGCAAAGTAATTGTGAGTAATGTGTAGTAGAAAAACTGTTAACCAGAACAAACCAAAATAAATCTTAGCTGCTGTTAAAGATCAGGTGTTAAATGTGCAGGTTTTTTTTTTTTGTTGTCACACGAAAATTTAATTAACACGGATTTAACTTCACCGAAACTTTAACACTAAATCATAATCTATCTAGACAGCTCCTTTTTTATTGGTATAACTTCCTTAGCTTCATCACCGGTGGAACTTTGGAACATTAACTGACAAATGTTCGTCGAACAAAAGGCCTTCCATTAATTTCCCGAAGTTTCGCTAGTAAACACACTCGTCATTTAGGAGCGTACGGTGACGTTCATGAAATATTCATTTAAAAGCCACGGGAAATCGGTGGATGTGTAATGGCTCGCAAATTATCCTCTTCACAACTGTCCGTGTCACGTTCACTCTCTTTTACATAACACATTAACACGTGTACTTTTCCAGGAAGCTTGACTAATTTGTGCTAGGTTGCTATTGTATATTTGTTTATACTATTTCTGGAGAATAAATGATAAAAAATTGTGTTTAAAACCTATTGAGCTGGAAATCACAGGAAGAAAAGCTTTACTTGGTTTAGTCGAGAAACAAACGCTCAGCTGTTCACGAGTCTGAAAATAAACAACTAGATATGATTGGCTAGTAAAATCAGACATCTTTCGAATGCTCGTGTCTGATTGGTCCATCCTCTGATCATTCAAATCCTAGATTAATATTAATACGTAATCATTTCTATAGTAAGTAATGACACAGTGTGAATGTTGGATGCTAATAGTAGGAAAAAATGACCTTTTGACCTCAGGAGGTAAAGTCATGTGTGAGAAAAATGTTGTTTTGATTGAGACATAATAATAATACGATTTGGTTTTCTTTGTAAATGGTGCAGTTAATAAAAAAAATAAAAAAATAAAAATTAATCCCAGACAAAACATTCAAGAAGCTTTTTTGCTTTTTTCCCATTTGTTTCATTAAAGTAATAAAGCTGTAGTTTCTATAGTAACAGCTTACACAAGGATAGCTATATGACAGATGTTCCACATAATCGAAGCTTAACCCTTTTTTTTTTTTTTTTTTACCTGTACACTGGTGAAGAAATTACAATAAAAAGACTGAAAGAGTATTTTCCTTTTGACAAACTGCATTTTATTAAGTGAGGGAATGACTGCTATATGTAGCTGCTATACATAGCAATAAATGGATAAAAAAAAAAAGATGGCAATCATTAATAAGTTTCAAAAATGTAATTGTTGGATAGTTACCTTAAGTGTTTATTCTTTACTTAACAGAATAAGCATTCCATAGACATTGTTTGCTTTAATCTAAATGCATTATGATGTTCCTAATACATATATATATATATATATATAAGCAGGTAACTGAAACATGGCCCTAGATTCACCTCAGTCCTACAACACAATGCACAATTTTTTTTTTCTTATGCTGATTTTTTTTTTTTAATTTCATTTGCTTTTGCATTTGCATATACAGCAGTCTGTGTGTGTGTGTGTGTGTGTGTGAACAAATCTAATGGGAGGTCATTAGGCTTCTCGCTGGGAGGAAAGGACTGCCGATTAACGAACAAATCAGGAAAGTACAACTGTATTGAGAAATTAGCTTTCTGAGCACGCAGACCCACCGACCCACCTGGATATCTCCGGATCACCGAATATACGTGTTATTACATTACAACTTCATGTGGTTATATGATAGAGCTTCAGGAAAAAGAATTATGAGAATTACAATCAAACATACTTTGTTACAAAGGGGTTTACAACTAAAGGTGGTGGACACCATCTATCTTAGAAATCTACACACATAGCACATCTTAACTACCTGTATTATAGCTGTTTATTTATTTTTTTGCTAGTCCTGAGTACATTTACAAAACTATAAGACTAAGTAATCACCAATTACGCTACTCTAATCAATTAAACCCTACAGTTCACTCTGTGTCTTAAGATAAGACTGAAATTCGCATCCTCGGCTCCCACTGTACTACTTTCAGGTAAGACATGTGAAGCGAAACGAATATTTTCTTATAGAATTTTCCGGGTGGTTCTAGATATAAACCCTAAAAACATATCCTGTGATGCTGATTAATAATGTTTATGGATGTCTGTTAATAAACCACTTTGGCCTGACTTTTTTTTTTTTTTGCATAATTTAAAAATAAGAAAAGAATACAAAATATAAAAACACAATATACAGTGAAGAAAGAAGTGATTTTCATACAGAAAATAATAGTAATGCGTTAAGATAAAAAATAAATTCAGAATAAAATTTTCATTTATATTTATTCCCTAATGAGCAACCCTGAGGCAACGGTGGTGAGGAAGAACTTTCTGAGACGATATGAGGAACAAACCTTGAGAGAAACCAGACTCAGAAGAGAAGAGTGGGTTTATAAATAATGTCCTTTCTACAGCTGTATATTGTCAAGCGGAGTTGTGTGAGCTGAAGCTTTTGAGCAACTTATAAGTATGATCATCAGCATCATGATTTCTGAATTCCTTATAGATTTTATATAAAATTCCTTCCTGCTGAAGCCATCAAATGTTCAACGATGGAGAACAAATATGACCTTGGTAACAGCAGTGTATAGCAACCTGCATGGTGGTACTACCCTCAGCAATCCCATGTATCTCCAGTTAGTCCATATGGGGATCAACCTCAGCTGCACTGAGCCTCCAAATACTGAGACTCCTAGTGCAACAAGTCAAAAAGCTGTTAATAAATAAATATTTACTCTAAAATTTAGACAATCCATTGCAAAAAGACTCATCATGCAGAACCAATGAACCTGACCATTTTGCTAGTCAAGCTAATATCGTGTAGAAACCCTGTTTTAGTCATTCATGATCGTTTTCAGGGTTTGAATTGGTGGGAAATTGTATGAAATTGTCCTTCTATGCTTTTCATCATGCATAAAAATAGTACACATAGCCAAGGCCCTGAATCGCCAGTAATAGTAACAGATTAATGTTTTGGTTGTTTAGTAGATAACTAATAATCATAGGATCATAATAATATACTGAACATTATTGTTCTGGCTGAAAAGGGGCATTGGTGGCTCAGTGGTAGGTTTCTTGCCTACCATGTGGAAGACCCAGGTTTAAACCCCAGCCACAGTGCTGGTCGCAAGTCCAGAAAAATGGGCGGGTTGTGCCAGGAAGGGTGGACCAGTTGGTCTGCTGTGGTGACCCCAAACAGGGAGCAGCTGAAAGCAACCCCCATTGTTCTAGCTGAAAAGATGAGCTCTTCCAGTTTGGGCCTAGTCCCAATTCAGATGCTACCGGTTTGTAAAACAGGTCTGAATTCTTGCTCGCCAGAGCTTAAGTACATAGTACAAACCCATGATAAGAAATGTTTTCACGCAATTTGCTTGCAATCGTGTTTTTTTTAATTTTTCTCAATTAGTCAGAGTAAACGAGGGTAGATTTGAATTCAAACAAACAAACAAACAAACAAACAAACAAACATGTTGTAGCAAGAGCAACATCAAGCGACATACCCAATTAACCCTGTATAGAAAAAAGCCAAGCATTCTAAATTGTGCCAATGTAATTATTATTTTTTTTTTTTTAAAAGACTTTGTTTACAATTAAATGCTCAGGAATAAAGACGAGCTGGCCTGAATCTCTGGAGGTGAAGTGTTCTAGATTTTGCAGCATTAAGAAAGCAGCTTCACCACTATCCTTTTTTCCCCCCTGTGCTCTACCCTTGGGATGTTCATTAAGGCAGCACTTGACGGTGTTAAAACTCGATTTAGAACACAGCCTGTCAGACATTAAGAGATTTATAAACAAGGCAAGTTATTAAGGGTTTTAGAAAAGCCAAGAAAATGAAATCAATTCGAAAAACAATACAAGCCACAAATATGATACTTGCAAACTGTAAAGTTCTTAGCTCTTGAATACATCTTCCTCATTTTTTTCTTTTTTCTGAATTACCAATTTGTGTTGTGTTTCAGCTGTTCGAAGACATGCAAGCTAAAAGATGTCTAAAAAAAAAAAAAAGCTGCTTGAGGTGCAATTCCATCCAAGGCGATTCAGCAGCCATATACAACATTTCTCTGCTCATTTTCCTGCCCTTTTATCTGCTCTGACTGAAGAGTTGCTTTCTTTTACTCCCTCACAAAAAGGAAAATGAACAAGGTCCTGAAACGACGAAGGCATGTGGAATTAATACTTTTTTTTCCCCCTCCCTTTGTATGATGTAAGTAGTCTACTTGAAATCGAAGAGCATTTCATGAGAAAAATAAAAGGCCTTGCGATGTGCGAAATTGCAACAACATGGACGTGACTTCGGATTTTGAATAACGAAAACCTAAAAGGAATTGAAAAATAATCTGATATGCACAATTTTTCTAAACCATATCTTTCTTATATACAACTTAGAAATGTATTTTCTGGGATCTAAAAAGAATTTTCAATCAGTTTCAACATTAACAGCCTCAAAATGTGCCATTTGTTGTAGTAAGACGTATATAAATACATATTCTGGATTCTCTTCTTCTTCTTCTTTTTTTTGGGGCTTTTCCCTTCAGGGGTCTCCACAGCGAATCATCTCTCTCCACCTATCCCTATCTTCTGCATCCTCAACACTTGCACCCACTAGCTTCATATCCTCATTAATTCCATCCATATACCTCCTCTTTGGCCTTCCTCTTTGCCTCCTGCCTGGCAGCTCCATGTCCAACATTCTCCTACCAATATACTCACTCCCCTCTCCTCTGAACATGTCCAAACCATCTTAATCTGGTCTCCCTAACTTTGTCCCCCAAATGTCCAACATGACCCTGTCCCTCTGATGTACTCGTTCCTAATCCTGTCCAATCTTGTCACTCCCAAAGAGAACCTCAACATCTTCAGCTCTGCCACCTCTAGCTCTGACTCCTGTCTCTTCCTCAGTGACACTGTCTCTAAACCATACAGCATGGCCGGTCTCACCACTGTCCTGTACACCTTCCCCTTGATTCTCGCTGATATTTTCTGATCACACAGAATATTCTGGATTCTCTATGCTGTCAAATAATATTATCATTAAATTATTAAATTAAGAATTACAGCTTGATCTATTTAATTTTTGGCATCTTTTCCTTCATTAATCATTTTTACATTGTTAAACTTTTATATATCTTTAATTTTGTATTAAATTCGACAACCAAGATTTTATTTTATTTTCTATCCTGGGCTTAAAGGCAAGTTTGTGTTTAAAGTAGTGAACTCCATGCTATATTATATTATTACTATATTATATATTACGTAACCATCTGCTAAATAATACACTGCTAATCTAAATAAAGTTTAAGATGCTACGTAACTCCGTTCTGGAAATGATCCTATATCAATATCAATATAATTTTCCGTTGAAATGCTGAAAACAACCCTAAGAACTTTTGAAATTAAATATGCAAATATACGTTCAGCCATTTTAGTCTTCTCACAGTCATGAGGACTCTATAACTAGGCAACTGGGAAGCTAGAATGAAACTAGCTAGCTAGCTATCACAAACAAAGAAGTCATGTACAAACTATAAACACAATATAAAAACATTTTTAGATGTTTTATATTTAAATATTTCTGTTAGATATAACAAAGTGCTAAGAAAAAGAGTGCAAGTATAATATAAATTTTTTGCTAAAAAAAAAAAAAAGAAAACAAAAAAGAAAAAAAATAATCATTTGAAACGCTCTGTGAAGAATAGAAAAATTCTCAGAAAATTTTTTAAAATGATTATTTTTATTATTTTTTTTATATTATTTCTATTATATCTATGGTAGGACTGAATTTTTATGCTTTTTCCCCTTCTTTTTCTTAAATACAACGGCTGTAGAATGAATGTACGGTTTAATCTGAACTGTATGTGTAATAGAGATTAAGTACAGAAAACAAAGTGTTGTATTTATAACAGCAACGAAAAAAGGCTACAGGTACCAGAGTCAGTCAGTAAATATCCCATTCGTCCTAATTCAAACTCTCGGCCCCAAAACCTGTACATCAGCATTTCAGAAGAAACTTGATTAAATGCACCACTGAGCAATTTCTAAGATGCAAGCATTTAATTTCCCTGCACGGACTGTCAGCAAATTTTACCCGAGTGTTTTCTTACATTTGTTTTCCTAATCGTCAAAAAATGCTTTTTAACCCTTCTTTTTGGAGCTCAATCTTGCTATAAGGCTCAAACATTTAATGGTCTGGATTGAAGCTAGTACCTGTTATCACTTGCGTTATAGCAAACAGCCATAGTTTTTAAAAAAAAATTTTTTATTCTATCTTGTAGTTGATAAGACTTCTTACAATTCTGAGAAACAATGAACTGCAAACGACTTTCATGTGATGGAAAATCTACAGTCAGAATGCAGTGACACCAGGGACTCTTTTCATAAATGTTAAATAAACGTCTCCTCACAGAAAACGTCACCACATTCTCAGCAAATGTTACAACCATCTACTGACTCGTGTTCATCTTTTGATCTCAACCCCGCATGTCTTCATATGAAGAGAGAGAGAGAAAGAGGCAAAAGAACCAATCTTGCTGTTCCAATACTTTTGGAGGATTTTTTTTTTTTTTTTTTTATGTAACTCATCTCCCACCTTGAATGAATTCCGTCCCACATGGGTTATGGCATTATATGAAGCACGCTTTTACACACAAATAAAATTTATAGACGAATGAATGACCTGGGAACAATACGGAATTATACATAAAGAAATAGAGGAACGTTGGTACCATGTGCCACCCAGGAGCCGTACTTAGACATCTGAGGCTCACATGCCATTTTAGATTCTATATTTATCTTCTGATAAATGATGCATGCTCTATTCATTCGTTTTGTGCAATATCGCTGTGTACTCACGGCAATGGGGGAAAAAAAATCATCTCTCATTCAAACAGAGAGCACGCTCTGCTTTTCACACCGCTATGAGACCCCAGAGATCTGCTCTCCTACACGAGACGGGTCCGGCGTTTAATATAGTTCTTCGTCTGTTGAAAAGAAGTAGACGACCTCACGCACATGGGGTTGGCCCACTCCATTTCACAGTTTAATGGGCAAACTTAGAACATATTTCACCGCTTCTAATAAATAAACATAAACCCCATGTGCTCCTTAAACTTTCACAAAAGCGGGACGTTAAAAACCTGATCCAGAGCAGATTTCAGTGTTGGCCTGCACTAACACACCTGATTTAACTCCACAGCTCATTAACAAGCCTTTTGTGAAGTTAAATGAGCAGGAAAACACTATAAAGCTCAGTGTAAGGACACTTGGGTAATTGGTGAAACACTGTTTTAACGGCAGCAGGGAATGTAAAACTGTGATTACTTTCTAATTAGGTTGATTTCGGGCTTGTGAGTCTAAAAGTTACAAATAATTGTTGACTTTAGTGTGTATTTTCCTCACCAAGCACAAGCCTACGGTTTTCAGAGGTCATAGCTTTT
This sequence comes from Hemibagrus guttatus, assembly GCA_033459395.1. Classification (NCBI taxonomy): domain Eukaryota; kingdom Metazoa; phylum Chordata; class Actinopteri; order Siluriformes; family Bagridae; genus Hemibagrus; species Hemibagrus guttatus. Next base: position 2,820,829 of record JAUCMX010000005.1, on the reverse strand, counting down.
ATTACAGCTTTATTCGCTTTATTATAAAAATCTCTATTTCTTTAGAATTCCATCTTGTTTGCATCTTGTGGTTTGGCTGAACTGTGGACTTTGATACCTTCACCAATGCCCTGTGAAGGTTCTTTGTTTCTGTCATCAACTTGTCTGGCTGTTTGACTTTCTTTTTCAGGTCATTCTAAATTGTTATATTAATACTGGCTGTGCTCAATGCTTGTACAATGCCTCTGGTTGATTTTCTCTCTTTCCTCCCACAGACAGCTCTCTGGACTTCATGTTTGGTTTATACTTTTTAACAACAAAAGCAGTCTTCACAGGTGAAACCCAGGACTCAAATCAAGAGTAGACATTCACAGTTATTACCTGTTTAAAGTATCAGACGTATCATGGAAAATCTGGGTATAAAGAAACACTTTGTCTGTCCTGTGTTCCAATATATTTGATCAGTTGAAAAAGGGTGGGTTTAAACAAAAGGTGCAACATTCTAAGATATTTAACAGATTTAAGAGTTTAATATCATTTAATGAAATATGAAACTATCTCATGTTCTTGTTCTGATCTCGAACCCAAATGATTTTGGTATGTAGTAAAAACAACAGATTTGGCCTTGCTGTTCCAATTCTTTTGGAGGAGACCTTTTTATTTATTATTTATAAAGTAATTGTCTTCCACTTTGAATGACTTGCATAGAGACACATGCTTCCTCTGAGAAACTGCTCAGAAAGAAAGAAAGAAAGAAAGAAAGAGAGTATGGCACCCTTCCTACAGAATAGAATTCCATGGAGAGACAATATTGTGAACAATTTTCTGTGGCACCGAATGGAAGCCCCAATTCTGAATATTTTTAATATTTTCCAATGCAAGCCATGAGATCATTATTTCCTAGCTCTGATCCACCTCTTCTAATCCATCAGCTGTATTAAATTAAAGAGTGCCTTGATATGAAAGAAAACAAGCCTACAAGTGCAGTGTGAGTCATAATTTGCAGCACACTGGTTGCACAACACCAAGAGCAAACAGAACAAGTGCAACCTAATACATACTATAATATGACGAAGCAGCATGTCAACAAAGAGACAACATGCTGGAGTGAAGATACAAGAGCTGGGATTATTGACTGGATCCTAATTGCTAATCCAAAGAGTCAAAAACAGTTCAGTTTCTGGAGTAAAACAGGAGTAAAAAAAACAGCAGGATCTATTAAACAGGAAGCGCACATAAGGCACTGCTTATCACTTTAATAAAGCAGGTCATTTGAGATAATTGATGCCTGTGTAGGCGAAATTGAAAGGAGAACAGTTGCAGAAATTAACGAAAGTGTGATATAGAAAAACAATCGCTTCAAAAGACCCATTACTGAGAAAAACTGGACACTTAGCTTCTGAGGTAGTTCGCTTTATGCAATTTTTTCCTTTTACAGCTTTCTTTAATGGAATTTTAAGTGCACTTAATTACATAGATTACGTTCAAGTACATATTACAGATACTTTTATTAAACAGCGTGCAGTGTTCATGGCTCATGGCTCATGGCTCCAGGGCTCGATACCGAGTTTAGCTGTCTCTGTGTGTGTGTGCGTGTTTACCTAGCGGCGCAATAACCTGATCGAGGTTATAGGAAGAAAAAAGGCGTGAAAGTATAATATACATCACTGTATTCTATCTGCTGCTTTGTATTTATTTAAATTAACATTTAAGAGATTGTTGGCCTTAGCTTATCTTGTTTCGTTTTTCTAGAGGGACTGGGGACTGATTTATCGTCTATAACAAAAATCAGTGTGTGATTTGAGGATTTCTGCTGAAGAATTTGAAATATTACTTTACCAGAGGATGTATCGCGCTTTTACTCGGGCGTGATGTATCTAGCTAACTTAGCTAAGATTATTGACAAACGGTAAGATTCTTTAGGTATATTTAGATAGATTTGTCTGGTATATAATCACATGATTTTGAGTAGGACAATATAAATCAGGATTCTGATTCTTTCGCTATGTGAGTTAGCTTACTAGTAGGTAGCAAGCTAGCTAGCTATTTGGGATAGCAAATTTCTATTTTCAAACTTAAAAAGGTTTTCCAAAAGTTCTTTGACCAAATACATTTACAGTAATTAGAGGAATCACTTTTCAGCGAGCCAAATCATTTGATTCAGCTCACAGATAAGAGTCGACTTTTTTAGCCCTTGTTTTTCTGTTAAAACCGGACCAGTCAAAAGTCAAAGAAGCTTTATTGCAATTTCAACCATATATAGCTGATGCAGTACAATAGTTGATCCTTCTTCTTTGCTTAAATAAGGGTGAAATCGTTGCATTAAATCTTACTCTATGTTTTAATAATCAAACTATTACTACTATTCATTGCGTTTTAAAAATGATGTATGATTCTTTATACAGTATATGCAATATTTTCTTTAATTTATGGACGCTTCATAATACACACAGCTGAGACTCACACCTCATAGTTCATGTTAGATATTGAACAGAGGTTTCCATTGAAGCATTTTGATTAAGCAAGAGTAATACCATTCCATTCGGCTCATATATATTTATATGGAGAGTTGACTCTCCATATTCAACTAAAAGATTCAACTTGTTCACCGATAACACATCACAAATTCACATTTACCTGAAGGGCAACATTGTTTTCTTTTTGGGAAGCGTCTGACCCTAATCACACTGACACATATGAAGATTGCCATACCGGGCTCCCGGTTTCTCCGTGGATCATGTACAAATTCTCCGAATTAGGATTTCACTGAGCACATCTGTTAAATATGGATGAGCAATATCTCGGCGGTTGCAGGACCGAATATCAAGTGCATGAAACCATGATGCCAGGGTGGTCTAATAACCGTGAAGCTGACCTTTCTGATCCCAATCTCCCACCTGACCTTTTCCTCACACTCGCATTCCTACAGCGCAGCTCCCTTGGCGATAACATTGCCATCATGCAGTTGTCCCATGGATCTGTTTCTCTGTCGCACACACGGTTCTCGCTGTCGCCGTATCTCAGCACTGCACTTTCCTCCCCGCTGACTCATTACTGTAATACAGTTCTTGCTCGGTGCGCTCCAGCAATCCCCTTTACCCCTATTCCCAATGCTCATCATTTTTCTCAGAAGTTTCTTGCCCTGTTTTGACCTCTGCTCTTTCAGCTCCATGTCAGCAACACCAAAAAAACAGACTGTATTTCAGTACGTATTCATTTTATTTTAACTTGTCGCTGCTGATTTGGCCGTTCTATACAGGAATGCCAGTGAGATCTACTCGACTGTCAGGTGCAAAAGTTTATATCCCCTCCAATTTCAAATTGAATACAAAGAAATGATGAAGAAAGACTTCCACCCTGAGGGGAGTAGTTCCTTCCAGGATGATTCCAATCCCACCTACAGGAAACAACATGGTGTAAATCAAATGCCATGGCCTTCACGGTCACCAGATCCCAATGCAATTGAGCACCAGTGGGAGCAATGTGTTAGACAGTGCCTCCCCCCCATCGTTAAAAAAAGCTAAGGGAATCTTTTAGTTGAACAGTGTTCATGGCATCAGTGCAGCTTTAAGAGAGGAGTAGTATTGACACTCTTATGGCTCAGTATTCTTTAATCTGGGGACTGAAAGGGTCATGGCAGAATTTGGTTTTCAAACCATTGTCTGTTGACTTACATTTTGGATTCTTGTCGTGTTCCAGGAACACCCACATCTAAAAACAATGGAAATCCAGACTCCTGCCCTAATCTATCTTTGTTCAGAAGTCATTATTACTTGGGTAAACTGAACAAGTTCTTTAAATTCTCTCTAAAATCGCTGAATTGGCAGTTTCCTCCTTAGAGTTTATAAGTATTTCGAGCTGTATATCTTATATTCTGCCTATGAATAGTTTAATACTAAATGGTGCTGAGAAAAGCAGCAGAATGCATTAGCATATATCGATAAAATTCCTATAGTTGAGGCTACAGACCACGCTGACCTCCAAAAGCATTTCAATTGCTGTTTTATGTTTTTCAAGTGATGTTTTATGTTTTTCTATTATTCATATTATGATACTGATGAAATATTGAAATGATTGATAAAATGATTGTCAACAGCCAGCACCGTTTCTGTGATTTATTAACTTTAGGATTTATTTATTTGTATGTATTATTAACTGCAAGAGGGGGGGTGGGGGGGGGTAAGATTAAGAAATTCACCTCGAGACTTGATGTTACATAAAAACAATCAATTTTGTGGTCATAAAAGATAAATCTGCTGTCTTTTATTCATGGATAAAATATTAAGTGTTTCATTGTTTATATAGATGCTCTGGCTTTCAACAGATCCAGAGCCTATCCTGGTACCACTACGCATGAGGCAGGAATACACTCTGGATCAACTGTGAATTAATGCTCAACGAAGGGGGGATTTAAATCAGACAGTTATCTAGAAAGTGAAGCTCAGGACCACGATCCAGAACTACCAGAAAGCTACCTGCTCCACCATAATGCTACCAAATCTTGTTAAGGTCATAGTGGACCAGGAACTTCATCCACTATGCATGGGGCAATAAATTTGTCAATTTCTTAAATCATCTTTGTTAGAATGGGGAAGACTTGCTTTGGGAATTGAAGGTACTCATCTGAGGGGTGGGCTCAGGGGGTTGGTGGGCAGATCTGTTCTAATCCAGCCAGTTATCTGAAAATTTACATTTCAGGATTGAACCCTGGAGTGTGCTACCAACAGTACCTGCTCAATGAAAGTGGCACCAAATCTTGTTAAGGTGGATCCAGAACTTGGACGGGGCAATAAATTTGTCAATTTCATTGATATTCATCACTGTAATATTTCTTTGCTTGGGGAAGAAATTACCTTGAAGATTTAAGATTCTCTTTTTTGGAAGAACCTTCTTTCAATGTAGATTCACTTCAGATTAGGTTTGTGAGTTCAAAGCTAACAAATGAGTGACTTTGTCCCATGGCTTAGATTTGGTCACACTTGAGTGTGTTGTTATATTCTACATGGTTGATTTAAAGGTATCAGTACTTTCGCCAAGTTAATTTTATTGCAAAATAATTCTGATCACAGCTTGCCTCTGACCTCAGTCATATTTGTGAATATTCCCCAGCTAGCGTTTGGTGTCTGCAGAAACAACACCAAGGTTGTGGCAGAATCGAGGACAGGTGAGTGACAGCTGAGGCTAAAGGCTCAACTCCCCATACACACCGAGCAGCTGCTGTGGCATTATATACCCAGAAATCCTCTCTCTGCAGTCAGCCAAGAGGACTCACTCCAGCGCTTTCTCTTTTAGCTGTATTCCCACTTGATAGCTTTCACTTGTTATGACATCTCTCCAGGTGGCACGAGTCGCGACCACATGACCACAAAGACCCACATAATCCCTGTTTGTCGACCTTCCTTCAGACTACACTGCAGTGGCAAGGGTACTTAGACAGATTGCAGCTTGAGGACGGGGCCTATAGCGAGCGACTGGTGGCTGTCAAAGCCCGAGCTCACAGTGCCAGATGGAGTGCTACAAGTGATGCACTTACTTATTGTGATTGAAAAATGGATTCAAATTTGGACATTCCAAATCAGCTCATGAGTTTCCACAGAGCACTACAGCAGAAAATCGTGGACCTAGTTGTTAAGAGTCAGAATTTTGGAACAACTGTTGAGCTTTAGCTCTTTGGAGCCATATAGTTATCATCTGTTACTGGATATGTAATTAGATTGTGGTGTTATTGCTTAAATTGTGCCACTGTTTTGTCCAGTTAGCCAATCATGAACTATACTAAATATAAACAATGTGAGCATAAAAATGGCCTCACATAAACACAAAATGAACTGTAGGTAATAAGGTAATGTAGGCATAAATGAAAAATTTAAAGAAGCTTTTATTATAGTGGTAAAAATAGGTTGCAGTTTTTCTAGCATGGATCGTCAAAACTAGGTCTCACATTTCTTAGATAAACAGAACTAACACGATTTGTAAGTCACTTTGGATTAAGGCGTCTGCCAGATGAATAATTCATAGCCTTTCTTGAGGATTCATCGAAATAAAAGATATCTGGCATGCATTTTGATCCTAACAGCTGTTCATATAACACAAATGCATGCTCCAGCCCTATAAGATCATTAATATGGAGCAGCACGGTGCGAGTGGGGAAAATATCGGACAGTCGCTTGTAGTTTTATTTATTTATTATTTTGGAGAGCCCATCTGGTGGGTATGAGTGTTGAACTCATTGAACAGACTTGACCTTGGTGTGCTAAGGATTCACACACACATATGTTGTGTTCTTGTTTGACTGGGTGGGTGTATAGTGTATAGTTCATAGAGTTCAGTCATGCATTTAATGCTTTCTGGGATGTAAATTTGTAGCAAACAGAGAGGTCCATTATAAAAAAAAGTTCACTTCTGTGATATGTGATTACAATGTATTTTAAAATGTCTATAATAGGTCATCATGGTTGCCATGGGGTTGTTTTTTTCCTTCTACCCTGTCCTGTCAATGCTTTGTTGTCCTATTGTGTTCACCTGTATTGTGTATCACAAGTATTTCAGTGCCTTCTTTACTTTTGGCCTCTTTTTTATTTTGATTATGGACTCTATAATAAAACACATACTGGGTTTACATACTTGTGTCCTGTCTTTAATCATTAATTAATAGATTACAAGACCTCCCATTCATTATTTGGTAAAAACAAGATTTTAAATTGTTTAAATTTGATAATGGTGTAGAGTAACCATGTCTCAGTGCCAATGACTTCTGCTATGTCACTCCTCCATTAAAGTAAAGTTTAACATATCATTTGCATGTTTAGGTTCTGGGAACAAACTGATTTCTTTCAAACACATTGAAAAATATCTCATATTCCTATCAAATAAATCCTATAAACATATATATATAAACAGTCCCAGGTTTTCCCTGGAGTCCCAGTAGTTCCATGATATCAGAGCTGGATCAGAGTAAGGCATCTCCAATTATATTTTCATTTATTGATTGATTTGCTTGCTTGTTTACTTATTCATGCAGTCTGCCAGATGCAAATATTTATCTCTGTCCGTCTGTTTAAATTAGGAAGAACACCGTCAACATCTCAGAATATTGATGACTTATAATGTTTACTGGTAATAGGCAAAAAAAATAAGTGAGGCATAAGCTTAAAATAAGTGCCAGGCCATCTGATGCACTCATCTTCCCTTTGCACCGAACGTACTTGATCACGCAAAGCACGTTTTTTTTGGAAAGCTTAACCACTCCGATTGCAAGTAAATCAGGAGTTTGAATGACTCACTTCGGGTTTAGTCCTGGAGATCAGTCATGATGCTAAAGGGTGCATGAAATCCAACTACCTATTAATGTCATCCCGGTCAGTGGTTTTATTGTCTTTTCCTAAAAATTTCTGGTCTAGAAAGAAATCAGCCCCAGCCTTACACTTTGCTTTTTCATACCATTATATTTTTTGACCAGTGGTGGTGCTGTCGTGCAAAAACTAATGCACTTTATTATTCATTCATTGTCTACCACTTAACCGATCTATTCTCGGGTCACGGGGAGCCTGTGCCTATCTCAGGCGTCATTGGGCATCAAGGCAGGATACACCCTGGACGGAGTGCCAACCCATCACAGGGCACACACACACACTCTCATTCACTCACACAATACGGACAATTTAGAGATGCCAGTCAACCTACCATGCATGTCTTTGGACTGGGGGAGGAAACCCCCGAGGCACGGGGAGAACATGCAAACTCCACACACACACACACACACACACACACACAGCAGAGGCGAGAATCGAACCCCCAACCCTGGAGGTATGACGCAAACATGCTAACCACTAAGCCACCGTCTACACCATTTCTCCACCCCAAACTCCCCTATTTTAGCCAGTCTACACCATTTCTCCACCCCAACTCAATTATTTTAGGCAGTCTACACCATTTCTCCACCCCAAACTCCCCTATTTTAGCCAGTCTGCACCATTTCTCCACCCTAAACTCGACTATTTTAGACAGTCTACACCATTTCTCCACCCCAAACTCGATTATTTTAGGCAGTCTACACCATTTCTCCACCCCAAACTCCCCTATTTTAGCCAGTCTGCACCATTTCTCCACCCTAAATTCGACTATTTTAGACAGTCTACACCATTTCTCCACCCCAAACTCGATTATTTTAGGCAGTCTACACCATTTCTCCACCCCAAACTCCCCTATTTTAGCCAGTCTACACCATTTCTCCACCCCAAACTCGATTATTTTAGCCAGTCTGCACCATTTCTCCACCCTAAACTCGACTATTTTAGACAGTCTACACCATTTCTCCACCGCAAACTCGATTATTTTAGGCAGTCTACACCATTTCTCCACCCCAAACTCCCCTATTCTAGCCAGTCTGCACCATTTCTCCACCCCAAACTCGATTATTTTAGGTAGTCTGCACCATTTCTCCACCCCAAACTCGATTATTTTAGGTAGTCTGCACCATTTCTCCACCCCAAACTCGATTATTTTAGGCAGTCTACACCATTTCTCCACCCCAAACTCCCCTATTCTAGCCAGTCTACACCATTTCTCCACCCCAAACTCGATTATTTTAGGTAGTCTGCACCATTTCTCCACCCCAAACTACCCTATTTTAGCCAGTCTCCCACCATTTCTCCACCCCAAACTCGACTATTTTAGCCAGTCTACACCATTTCTCCACCCCAAACTCGACTATTTTAGACAGTCTACACCATTTCTCCACCCCAAACTCGACTATTTTAGACAGAATACACCATTTCTTCATGAATGAAACTTTTTTTTCTTCACTTTGCTCTGGACCTCCGTATTTCTTTTCTGAAAACTTGTCAAAACCCATCAAAGTAAAAAGGGCACTGGCGTTTTGGATGTGCCACTCGAGATAAAGAAGCTTCAAAAGCATGCAAATTTAAAAATCCCTTTTTCGAAAAGCGCTCAAATCTCTGAGATTTTATGCAGGAAGCTCGGGCAGATGCGTGTCGCACTTTTCCCCCGAAAAAAGTGACACTCGAAAAGCCCCCCACTTCACACTGCGAATCCTGTCCTCCATGACAGATGGCAGTTTTTATAGGATCATAAAAAGCAGCCTGTGCAAGCGGATTTTTATTGAGGAGTAACCGTCTTTTATGCGCACGGGCTGTGATTTTCTGAATCGAGGCAGTTACTTCTGTTTTTTTTTTTTCTTGGTGCATATGCCACACTATCCCAAGCCACAATTTGGCTTTTCCTCTGAGGGGACAGTTCAGAGCTCCGTTTAATCGATAGTTTACACAAAAATGCTCTTAAGCCTGGAAAAAAGGGTCCAGATTTTTTTTTTCACAACCTTTCATCAAACTGCTGAATGTGTAAGCATTATAAGACAATCATACTTAATGTAAAATGTGACACTATCTTTATTATTTTTAAATCTTTTTCTTTATAATTAATTCTAAAAAAAAGTAGTTGCCATGTTGTTAATTTTAATGAGTAAAATCTATCCAGTAAATGCCACTCTACGCCTCATGATACCAGTTGTGTATTTTTGACTTTGCCATTTTCCACCAACATCCTTCGCCGAAGGATGTGTTGCCTTTGATATGACCGATCAAATCCATGGCTAACGCCAGGCCTGTGACAGATGAAGTGTGTGAGGGCTGAATGAAGGGCACAAGGGTCTAGTTGGAATGCGAATATGACTGATGGACGTGCCAATCACAGAGACGTCATTTTTCATTGGATGTAGGAAAAAAAACATTTGAAGAAGTAGGTCTAGGGCGGAAGATGCGTAGCGATTCTTTTTCAATTTGTAAAGTGAGAATTTTTTTTTTCAGATCTAAAGCAGAACTAATTTGGGGGTGGGCTGCATTCGGATTTTACTCAGAGGCTGCGTCTCAATTCACTCTGTAGTTCAGTAGTCGGAGTGCCGATGAGCAAGGAGTCGGCCATGTTGAGGGCTGTCTCAGTGAAATGGAATGTTCGGTACTTAGAAAATCCCACAATACACTGCAAAAGAAAAAATAAATAAATAAAATGATCCCTTACTGGAAATTCCATCATAGTTTCTGGGAAAAGAACGATAACTCTCAGCTGACTCTGTCTACAATTCTCAGTAGCTTGTTGCTGTTGTTGAGTTGTTGTAGCTCTCAAATTGTTTTTGTTACAGATTTTTAGAATTACAGTTAGTAAAAAAAAGCATTAGTGTTCCATTTTTGAGATGAGTACATAGTGCACAGTGTAAGTGTGTAGTGTATAGTATGCCATTTGGGATGCAGCTAGAAATCTAAGCAGCTAGAAAACGTTCACGGATTCAAGTATTAAAAAAGAGCCTCTGTCAATGTGGAAGTCAGATATTCAACAGTCTCGTTTATCTGGAAGCGTTTTATTAGACGGTATATAGCGGTACATGAGGCCCTAAAGGAGATCGTTGCTTTAGCCATCATTTGCTGGTGCTGAACAATCATTCATTCATTTTAAAGAATCTTAATTGCTGAAAAAACAAAACAAGCCTTAGCATTTGACTAGCACTTAGACCTTTTTCTGAATCTTTGAGCTCGACTCATTTCCTGCATTTGCACTTTACACGCGTTAACGAGCGAAGCCGATATCGCATCAGCACTCTGCCAGGTCACATCTCATTTACATTCGTGTCATGATTGAGGAAATAACTCAGCATTATGATTAGGATTAGGCCAATGAGAGCAATGATACTGTACACACAAGCAGATGGCTGTAAACTGTGCACAGGGTTTGACATGACTGATGCTTCTTCTTCTTGTTTTCTTTTTTCTTGTTTTTTCCAATGTGGCAAGAGGTCTGTGAGAGGAAAGTGATTGAAAAAAGAGCAATGAAATGATTTTCAACTTCAAGCCCGTTGCTGGTTGTTTAATGTTTTATGGTCAGAGAGAGAGAGAGAGAGAGAGAGAGAGAGAGAGAGAGAGAGAGAGAGAGAGAGAGAGAGAGAGAGAGAGAGAGAGAGAAGCATGTGTGTGATACAAAGAGTTTCTTTTATTGGCCAGTGAACAGAGCTTTTCCTCAGGCTGAAAGAAATTAGATTGAAAATGAAATTGATTTGTGATTCCGTTAAAAAAGAAACGAATCTCACAGTGTGGTAAAGAACGTACACGCTTATTAGTGGTAGAAATTTGTTTGGGAAAGAAATTAAAAAAGATTTTTTTCTCTCTGTGCTCGAGTGGAAAATTAGATCTTAATTATTTAATCTTATTTAATCACAATTTTGCCTTGCCATTTATCATTTCACTAGTTGAGCTAGTTTTTTTGTTGTTTTTTTTTCAAATGAGTCCTTGTAAATTACAAAAAAAAGAGATATGTTCAGTAGTGATATTAATAGTGTATGTTTGCATATAAGCTATACTTTAGTGGTGCCATTAATTTTGTCAAATGTTTTGGAGAAATTGTTTGTTTGTTTTTTTCATTGTAAATTGAAATTGAGAATTTTTATTTTTTTCTTTTGAATAATTTTTTTAAATTTTAAAATTTGAATTAACACTAAAATTTAAAATTTAAAATTTGAAGTAACACTAAATTTTAAATTTAAAATTTGAATTAAATTTTGAATTGAATTGAATTGAATTGAATTGAATTGAATGAATTGACTAGTGGTGAGCACGGTGGCTTGGTGGTTAGCACGTTTGCCTCACACCTCTGGGGTTTGGGGTTCGATTCACCCCTCCGCCATGTGTATGTGTATGTGGAGTTTGCATGTTCTCCCTGTGCCTCGGGGGTTTCCTCTGGGTACTACGGTTTCCTCCCCTAGTCCAAAGACATGCATTGTAGGCTGATTGGCATCTCTAAATTGTCCGTAGTGTGTGATTGCATGAGTGAATGTGTGTGTGTGTGCCTTGCGATGGGTTGGCACTCCGTCCAGGGTGTATTCTGCCTTGATGCCCAATGATGCCTGAGATAGGCACAGGCTCCCTGTGACCCCGAGAATAAATCCAGAGGGTTTTTTTTTTTTTTTTTCATGGTTTTAACATCAGCAAAGACAACATTTCATTCTGCAGTCCATTTTTTATTTCTGCTTTTTTATTTCTGGATTAGAACCAAGTGCTTGTGTTTAAAGATGTTATTGAAAAACCTGTGTATTCTTCTCAAGAAAAATTTGGATATTAATGAAGGAGGTGCGTTAGATCAAGACTGATTACACAAAATGTTAAATATTTCTGTAAAGTTTGGATTTACCCCGATGTGATTAAAGGCAAGCTTGAGTGAAGTGCAGCCTCTTGTACCCTCAAAGAAGTTGGCAGATTATGCCAAGTGTAGATATGTCAGCACGCCATTAAGCGGAAATATCTTGCACACAATGGCACTATGCCTCTGAGACGAAGCCTTGTCGTGTTTCCGGGACTTTCTGACAGGCAGAGTGAGGCAGGGGCTGTCCTCTAGGGAATATGTGGCAGAAGAGTGCTTCAGCCTGATCCACAAATCTTATCTCTTTCCAGCTTCTGCAAAATCAGAGGAAATATAAACACTGATCTGAAATCAGCCTTAAGAGAGGACTCAAAGGAGTCGAGTTCATTACGAGATGCGATATTGCATAATAGGATGCTAAATATGGAGTCACGGTAAATCAACTTAGTAATGAGAACATGCATGAGGGTAGAGGATGCGAGGTGTGGGGAGCTGTGGGGGTGGTGGTGGATAGCAGCTCTCAGGCAAATCTTTGCTGTCTGATGAGATTATTTAAACTGGCAATAAAATGGAATCAGATTCATTTGAGTGAAAATGACTTATGTTCCAAACCGTCCAGCTCTGATCAAATTCCATCTGTGAAATTCACCACGGTTTAATGTCAAGAACATTTGCATCGTGAAAGAAAGAACGAAACACACTCGTTTTTTTAGAAAAAGAATTGACGTTTAATCACCAGCTGAAATATTCCGTTGTTTTTTAAAATGTATTATTTTTCCCACAGCTCCATATTGTACTTTTTTTAATCTACTTATAGTCTCATTTAATGCTGCCTACTTATGTAACATAGGTGATGTCTGTTCTCTAAAAAAAAATTTAAGCTATACTCAAGGCTCTTTTTCTTTTCATATATAAGCTCAGGCTTTTGCTTTTTCATTTCAAGGACGAATAATAATAGGACCCGATTGTGTCAAAGAAACAATTAAGTCTAATATTATGTGAAAAAAATGCAAGGTAAGAGGCTTTTACCTCTGAAGTGGTCAAATTTGTTTGAAAAAATACTCCCATAACAGTTATTTATACTGAAATCTCATTATCTCATAGATTGCAGGATAGTTATTATAATAATCATTTTAGCTTTTTGTTTTTTGACGGCAAATAAAAGATTATGAGTCAATGAAGAGGTTTAATTCAAACCCTATTGCCAGGTTTTAAAACATTAGGCTTGACAACTCCACTAGAATTATGCACTTTGTCCAAGAGAATACTAAAATGCAGTCCCTTATTATTTATTTATTTGTTTCTATTTATTTATTTTTATTTTTTTTATTTAAATGCAGATTTGGCTCAGATAGATTGAGATCAGATCGCATAAAATATTAAGAGAACACAGCCCGAAGGTGCGAGAGAATCTGGCATAGGATCATAGCATGTCTGGGTTTTAATTCCCGTGTGAGAGCAGCTCATTCGCACATTCTAGCTCAAGATCCAAGCCGAGGTTCTTGACTTGCAGTCGGTGTGCTGTCATAAACAGCTGATAATTAAGTATTTCCCAGAGTTGGCGATGTGTGTGTGAATGTGTGTGCTGCTGTTTTAAATCAGGTTACAGTTTCTCGTCTCGTGGTTATGGCAATAAACAATCCAAAAATAGCACAGACCTTAGTTTATTAGATGAATATCAGGAGTTTGCTTGATTAATCCATAAATTGGACATATTATCAAGTTAGGAGGGTGTGGTATACTCTCTGCCCTGCTGACAATCACATCGATACTATCTGACCACAGGCGATTGAGATCTCAGGTATGCGGAAGAGGGCAGAATGCAGTTTCCTCTAAGGTGGCTTTCACACCATTTCATGTGGTCCGAATCCGAGTGCAATTGTTCCTGACGCTTGACCCCCACAGCTTTGATCTGGTTTCAGACTTACTTGGTCTGCGCTCTGACCCCAACTTCCTCAGCTAGGATATGCGAAGAAAAGAATTCCACTGTGCTATAATGTATGTCTTCTCTCAAAGCCTGGTGCATCTTCTGTCATGACATCACCATATTTTTTCATATTTTTTATTTCCTACTTTGGTATCCCACAACGTTCACCTGCCACTCATGGTTCACGTTGTTCAGTGCTGAGGAAACTAATAATTTCATCATCAGCTAAAACCCATGCGCAGGTTTACTTTACTTCCTGAACAAGTGCAGACCTGATAATGAGTTGTGTTCATGGGAATTGTGGCACAGTTTCAGAAGAAGCAAATTCAGACCACCTCCTACAGGTAGTCTCGGGTTCGGTACCGTAGTGTGCATCCCTTCCTTGTCCACATGACACTATTCACATTACCAGTTTTTCATGAAATCTGTGCTCTGTTTCAGGCTAAACAGCCAGTGTGAAAGGTTGTTCTCCTGCATCATTCAAAAATAAGAATAACTTCAATACATCTATCAAAAAAATATGTTTTTGACTTAAGGGTACAGAACATAGTGAACAGACTCTGAAAGGGATTCTCTCCAGTGCTGAATTTTACATAGAACCTGTAAGTACCTTGGTGTAGCCCTAGCGGTTAAGGCTCTGGGTTGCTGATCAGAAGCTCAGGGTTTAAGCCCCAGCACTGCCAAGCTGCCACCATTGGGCCCCTGATCAAGGCCTTTAACACTGCTGCAGGGGTGCTGTATCATGGCTGACCCTGTGCTCTGACCCCAGCTTACAAAGTTGAGATATATGGAGAAAGAATTTCACTGTGCTTTAATGTATATGTGACAATATAGGCTTCTCTTCTATTATCCTGGATCATCAGCCACTTTTAGTTTTTCAGTTAAATAAAATAAAGTTTCAACTCGTATAGCATCCTATCATGAAAATCTACTGAAACATAGTGACATTTTGTGAATTCCCATAAAGTTATTGACTGGACAGCAAGATTTTTAGGAAGCTTTAGCTACTACCTGACCAAGACAACAAAGACAAAACAAACATTATTCCAGTATTATTTCAGTTACACTTGTTGCCTGTCCTACACTGACAACAAAGTTCTGCTCTAGTGTGTCTTGCTGAAATCTTGAAACCATAGTGTTAATTCAGATTTCTATTTTATAGTCCATTATTAGATTTTTGTCCTTTAATGCCAAATATTAAACATCATTAGTTCAACAACTGTAAGTCCAGATTTAAAAAAGATACTTGGGCAATTCTTGGTATTGGGACTTTATATGATTCGGAAATATTTACTCATGGATCTCATGGCTTCCTCAACTCCTACCATCCTCACTTTTTTCCTCGTCATGATGGTCTACCAGTCTTCTCAAAGTATCTTCCAAGTCTGACCTTCCCACTTGTGCACACAGATTCTAATCTGTAAGCTATTTCAAAGGTGTGATGGTGAATAATGCTGCATACGTTCATACACCCGTTGATTATAACCCCAACCCCAAGGGTTATCCAGAGGGAAGTTGTGACGGTGCAAAAACAGGTTCTGCTTTGCTTTCTAAAGGTTTACTAGGTACGACCCCTTGATTGTTCTATTTTCAGAAGAGTTTATAAAGGTAGAATTAGTAGCAATTCGAAGGACCCTTCAGATGCCAAGTGTAGATAGTTCAAAGGAAAAGGTCTGGTCTTCAACTGAAATCCCTCAAACAGACCCACCTACTTCAACTGTCTTTCAATTAAGTGGAAGAAGATTAAGTTGACGAAGGAAGTGTTGACCAAGTGGTTTCTGTTTTTGCCAAAACTTTTCATCAAGGAATTAACCTGGAGCTTTGTGATCCACCAGGTGGAACCTAGAGGAAGAGAAACAGAAGATTCTTTTCAAGTAGCTCAGCAGGACGTGATACATGCAATTTCAGTCAGCCCAGAGCAGTCCCTGAATTGCCCGAATGAAAGGAAAATACTTTCAAAAGGAAAGACTTGCCTCAGCATGTAAGACAGAAATAGTGCGGAAAGCTATGTTGTATTGATCATTTGAAATGTGCCATCAGCAGGCATTTGTAAAACTCTACATGGCGTAGTGGCTTGATAGCTTTGTCTGTGTGAACAAAACAAAAAAAGACCCTTAAAAAAGTACAAGTAAGCAAATTCTTAATTGCCTTCATTTGTAAGAGAATTCATTTCATGCAACGTTAGCTCCAGTGACTCATACGTGTATTCAAAAGCCAATTTGTAATAATTTCACAATGAATAACAGATCCTCCATCCTTTTACCAGTTCCTCAAGTTACAATTTGTATTCAAACCCCCAGATTTGTATTTAAGCTCCAAAAGGTACCCAGGAGACAGCTTTTCAGGAAGGACTGAACACCAGCTTGAGTTTCCCAGGCCAAGCCATTTATCCGGCAGCTTCAGTTTGTCAGCCATGATTGTTTCTGCATCTAATAACAGTCTGGGCTTAAAGATAAAGCCCTGCCAAATCACCCATAGTGCTGAGATAATAGGCCACGGTTGCTCGATGCTAAGGTTCTGTATGGATGCCAGGGGGTTGCGGGGTGAAATCCCAGGACTGCCAGGAAGCCAGTGTTCGGCTCTTGAACTCAATGGCCCAGCTCTACCTTACTTGCTATGTTCAACCGATGAAAAAAAGTAATTATATTTGCTAGTCATGTAGATTTGCCAAGAAGGAGAGTTAAAAACGTTTTTGTATCAACGTTTCTGGCTAACGTGTTGGAAATTATCTATACTTGTTCAGTTGATACAGTTATGTTCAGTTATACTTTTTTGTTAAAAAAGTTATGTCAGTATTTACACAGGTAAGCGTCTGTGGTTCGTTATGTACTCGTTTTAATAGAATATCCAGGCTTCCTATTCAAACTTTGCATTTCAAGGTTAGTATATTTTTTCAAGTACAAGCATCTGGAAAAACCAGGCTTTTCAATAGCATTGAAACCACCACCTTTACACACAAGCTTTTGGAACCAGGGATAGAAAATGCGGCCTTTCGATACAGAGCTCTTTAAATTTATTCAAATTGCTACTATTTATGGCTGCTGTAACATGTTTCACAACAATAGATGGACTTTTTTAAAGAATTCTGTGTTTTCTAATTAATAAAAATAACTTTCTTTGCAGGGGGGGCATGGTGGCTTAGTGGTTAGCACGTTTGCCTCACACCTCTAGGGTTGGGGATTCGATTCCCGCCTCCACCGTGTGTGTGGAGTTTGCATGTTCTCCCTGTGCCTCGGGGGTTTCCTCTGGGTACTCCGGTTTCCTCCCCCGGTCCAAAGACCTGCATTGTAGGTTGATTGGCATCTCTAAATTGTCCGTTGTGTGTGTGTGCGTGATTGTGTGAGTGAATGAGAGAGTGTGCGCCCTGCGATGGCTTGGCACTCCGTCCAGGGTGTATCCTGCCTTGATGCCCAATGACGCCTGAGATAGGCACAGGCTCCCCGTGACCTGAGTATAGATCGGATAAGCGGTAGACAATGAATGAATGAACATTCTTTGCAAATTTCTATCATATAAAACACCTGCTGTTGGAAACTAAACACACTCAAGGTTGGTCACAGTAACTTTGTCTGCCGTCGTTCATTGTTTTCCCACAACAGAATGTTCCCAAGCAAGTGTCTGATTCTTTATTCTTGATTGAAAAGCAACAAAAAAAAATAGCTGTTGCTTTTTTTTTTAAACATTCATTACTGTTGAATATCCAAAGTGACTACAGTTCCAGGGTTGGTAGTGAACACTTTCATTTCCTGGCACTAAGATAAGCTTTTTGAAGATAATCTTTTCAATAAATATAGTTCTTTTGGCAATTTCGAGATTTCATAAAATGAGGAAAAGACATGGAGGCATGTGCAAATATCACAATATCACATTATCACTATATTGCATTAGAAGAACACAAACAAAGCAGATTAACGGCTAGATTATAATAAAGCTTCTTTTTATTGACTTGTCAATGATAAAGGATAGGTTTATTGCATAGAGGAATGACTTTTTTTACTTCTATCTTAAAATAGATTAAAACAACAACCTCACTTTCAGACTGTCATCTCGACCTTGCCTATTAATGCTGAAGTCTTCAAAGGGGCAAGACAAGGTACCTGCTTTGATGACGGCTTGGTAATTACTCGGCACGGCCTTTAAAATGATTTTCTTCATCTTTTGGAGAGGATGACAAGGAAGACAGTGCGGATGTCGACACGCCGTCTTCTCATTAGCTTAAGTGAAGAACTTTGTACATCCAGGCTTTTAAGTTGATCACAGCTCCACCTGAGCGACAGATTTGGACTAGAAGTGAATATTTCACTTGAATGAATCACATCTTAATGGAGTTATTAGCTCTCAAGCAATAAAGCATGAACCATCATCACCCCACATCACCCCCATCACCCCAAAATATGTCTATTGCTTCTAAGATATGATTTGAAAAATAACATTTGACTAAGAAACGAAGAAATTTTTCCAGCACAATACTAAAAAAACAACCCCAAATTGTCTACTTGATTAATGAAGAAATTAGGAAGTACCTGAGCACTTTCACAGCCTCTGTTTAGACAGACCAGGAGTTAATGACACGTTAATGATTTCTGGTTCGTGGCTCCCTCAGTGAGGCTTTACTACAAGAGACGGAAAATAGATATGCATCCCAGGATAAATTGTTCTCAGAACAGCATGTGTAGATGGCATGACTAATTCCACTGGCTGCAGCTCAATAAGAGCTCTCCTGGTGAGAGGAGATCAGGTAGCTCCAGAATCAATTGGATGGAAAACAGAGACTCTTGTGATTTAAAAAATAATAGGCTGGATTTTCCTGCTTTAAGATGCAAACCATTTAGAGTATCTTCAATTTTGTGTGTGTTTTTTTTTTTTTTCATCAATACCAGTACAGATATCAAAATAAGTGCTTCGTATTAAGCAAACAAATGAATGCTCAGACTCACCTCACAAGCTGCAAAGCATCTGATAGTGTTTCTTTAATTTTCTGGCCACAAGCTTCTGAATCTTCAAGTCTGACTTAACAAACCTTAACAAAACAGTCTTTTGGTAGTACCTCAAGTAGCAAAGGCTACAGCAGGGGGCAGAGCTTTTTCTTACAAAGCCCCACAGTTATGGAACAGCCTTCCAATCAGTGTTCGGGATTCAGACACAGTCTCAATGTTTAAGTCTAGGCTGAAGACACATTTGTTTAGTCAAGCCTTCAATGTACAGTTTTTCTTAGATAAAGGAGCAGATCTGGAAGGTTCATGGGCATAGAGTGTTTGGTGTTGTCAGATGTTTGGATGCTGTCGCCTTACCACCATCACAAGTCGCTCAGGTTTGCTGGCTGTGAAGTGGTTGGACGCTTTATATCGCGGGAAGCCTTCATGTCTGTGACCTTCTGGCTCTCCCTTTCAGTTATGCTGACATAGCTAGTTCTGCCAGAGTCCCTGCCTGCACTTTACACATAATCTACATTGTCTTTAAACATCACATGATCACAATCATACTTAATATCTTTCTCTGTCTCTCTCTCTCTCTCTCTCTCTCTCTCTCTCTCTCTCTCTCTCTCTCTGTCTGTCTGTGAGATATACGTCCCACTCCCAAGCTCCCAGTATTCTGAGTTTCCAGTGTGACCACTCGCTCTACCCCTGGTCGGAGTCTCGTCACTTGGTGGCGCTCACTGATGCTGTGGATGGATCTGTGTGGACAGCCTGTGTCCAGGAGACAGCCGTGGACAGAGCCACTTGGGGACTATAACACCGTCACAGATCTGCTGTTACGTCTGTCAGCTTTTGACAGCAAGGAATTAGTGTCTATAACAAACTCAGTAACTACTTTGACCTAGTAGTTCCTCATGGGACCTTGGTTGCTGTTGTAGAAAGGACATTATTTACATTTACATTATTTACTGTCCAGTGTCACCCAAATGAGGATGGGTTCCCTTCTGAGTCTGGTTCCTCTCAAGGTTTCTTCCTCATATCATCTCAGGGAGTTTTTCCTTGCCACCGTCGCCGCAGGCTTGCTCATTAGGGACAAATAGGGATAAAATAGTTTAATAATTTAATGATTCTTTTTTTCCCTCTACTTTCTGTTTCTCTATTTTTGTAAAGCTGCTTTGAGACAATGTCCATTGTAAAAGGCGCTATACAGATAAATTGAATTGAAAAACTTTTCACGCATTCTGTTTTCAAACTTGCACGTCTTGGCCAGGTTTAGTTATGAAAAATAGCAAAAAAGCTAGACGTCTGACTAGCATGAATGACAAGCAGCTAACCTTAAGTGACTTATTGGGCTTAAGTGGGCTTGCATGCTAATCTCTTGAGGTTTGTTTAGTCCAAAACAACAGCCATCACAAACATTTTGGTGTAAATCAATTCAGGAAACCTCTTGTTTGTGTGGAGTTGCAGGTGGAAGTGGTTATCTACCTTGTAGCAGGTGTTGTGACTTAAGGGCTTTGCACACTGGTTGCATCATTCACCAAAAAAAAAAATTATACAGTGAAATGAATACGCTATATGACTATATATGACAACATGCCAGCAGCTTTCTTTGAAAGTTCCTTAATTTTTAATGAGGTTTGGTTTATTTTGTTGGACTGATGAATTTAAAATGGATAATCACAGTCTGATCAAAATGCTAATGCAAGGCTTATAGTGCTTTTAATACTGTATGTATTGCAGGCTAATAGTCTTGTTGGTAGCAGGATGCAGCCTATGTAAAGTTTATTACAAGCAATCAGTGAAATTGCATGCTATATAAACCTAAAGTGAGTTAAGCAAACATATATCTTGCTAACTGAGGCTAGGCATAAAAAATCAACAATGCTAAAACATCAGTGTAAATTCTATATAGCATGCCAAGCATCAGTGCTAATAATATAACCATTTCATATGTCCAGGTTATGACATATCATAGTACCAGTGTATTACACCCTCTAGGTTATATGTTCAATATTTCAGGACTTAATTTCTATGTAGCCATTTTTGACCTCTGTCCGTTAGCCGTACTGACTCCTGAGAGCTCTGGCGGCCTTAAGCTAACCTCTCCATAGCACTTTGAGCAGATTATCATTAAAAATGCATTAGTCAAGAGAAACAGCACTGGACCTTCCATCAAATGAGACCCTGGGGATACCCAAGATACATCATGGACTATTACAAAAATGATAAATAAATAAAAGCAGTGGCCTTTCAAAGGGACAGTACTCGAGTGTGTGGAAATAATGGTTCTTGTCCAATTGTGGAGCTATGCTATTATGAAGTGCTGCTAGGATTACTAACAGGACATTATCCTGTCACATCGATGCCTAAAGTCCTAAAGCACATTATAACAATGTGCAGCTACAGCTATAAAGAATGTAGAAATTAGAATACGGCCCTGTGTACAGTGCTGACCAGGTATAAATAAGAATAGAATATTCTTATTACTTTCAACTCATTAGTCTGATGAAAACTTCCACATTGGAATTCTGGGGGTTTCTAGAAAGACCCCAAAGGCAAAAGTTCTCAAAAGAAGCAAGAGAAGGACTCATCCTGAACGTGCCCAAGTGTGTGAAACATCTGTGACTTTGAACCTCGGGTGATGTTCAGCATACGGCGCAGAGACAGCTGCTCTCAGTCATAAGAGATAGTGAGCGTGACTGAACTGGATCTTGGTGTAATATACAGCAGAGTCCACTAGTAAGTGTTCAGGTTTCACTCAGATTTTAATTATCATTCAAAGAGGACTTTTAATAAAACTGAATAAAATTGGAATATTTTAGAACACAGTTTGCACTCATTTGTGTAATTTTTTTTACCAAGTTTTCAAGCATGCTCAAAACAAACTTGTTAACTTTTTTCATCATGTTAGCAGCTTTAAAATGATGCTGCATCAATGTGGTATGGTTAAATTAGGACAATTTTTTTTTTATTTTGTTAAGAAATAACTGGGACTGTTGACAGGTTCTCCAGGAGCAAGTCGGATTCATGTCGAATTTAGGGGCAAATGAAATGGTTTGGTTAGAAATTGGCCTTCAGAAGTGGACAGGAATAATCAGACTTCCTATGGGAATGGAAGGGTTTGGTCAGAATTCCTTTGGGGCATGTGATATTGTACAAGTAGTCTGCTGGAGTAGGTAGAATTAATCAAAATTGGTTAGAAGTACTTTAGGAGTGGACAGTATTGGTCAGGTTTCCTCTGGAACTGAACAGGATTGGTAAAAAGTCTTTCAGGAGCAGATAGAATTGGTCAGAATTACTTTGTCAGTGGACGGGAATGGTCTTAAGTCCTAAGCGAGCAGATGGGATTGGTCAAAAGTTCAGCAAGAGCAGGTAGAGTTTGTCAGGATATCTTCAACAATGGATAGGATTGTTGGGGAAGTATGCAGGACTGGTCAGAACTGGTCAGATTTCCTTTAAGAGTAGATAGGATTGATTAGAATTCTTTAGGATTGGATGGAATTTGCCAGAATTACCCCAAAACCAAACAGGATTAGTTAGAATCTCTTTGGAATAGGTCAGAATTAGTCTGAATTCCTTTAAATGTGGTCAAGATTGGTCAGAATCCCTTTAGAAGTGGTCAGGACTAGTCAGAATTCCTTTTGAAGTGGTTAGCATTGGTCAGAATTCCTTTAGGAGTGGTCAGGACTGGTCAAAATTCCTTTAAAAGTGGTCAGGATTTGTCAGAATTCTTTTAGGAATGGTCAGAATTTGTCAGAATTCCTTTAGGTGCTAGCAGGATTAATCTTAATTCTTTTGAGAGCAGATGGTAATCCTATAGATCCTTTCGAAAGAAAAAATACATGGAGCAACATTTCTTTGTGGGATGGATTGTTCAAAAGCTCTGCAGGAACAGGCTGAACTGTTCAGAATTCTTTTAGGCGGAGGCTGAATTGCTCAAATGTTCCGTACGAACAGGGAGGACTGATCAGAATTCCTGAGAGTGGATGGGTTTGGTGGAATTCCTTTGGGAGCAAGCTTTACTTTAAATTCCATCAGAAGTGGATGGGATTCGTCAGCATTACTTCAGGAGCAGGTGGAATTGGTCAAAATTCCTGTGGGAATTTTCCTATTACTGTCTTGAAAGAGTAAAAACCTTTAGAATTTATTAGTGAAGAACTATGTAGTCTTGTATGAGGAATGGGATTTTGATTGTGTTCCAATTGAATAATTTTTCTGCCAAAAGTACACTATCATCACACACTAGTGCCCTGAACTTAATCCTTCCACCCTGCTGTACAGACATATTGGTTTAACAAACAGAAATCATCAACCATAGTGAAATCCCAATGTTCAAATGAATGGAAAAACCCCACCAACAATTCTATTATTTATTTAGGTTTAAAATGGGTATAAAATGTTAAAGATAGTCTTCCTCTTGAAAAGGAGCCCACAGTGGAATGTCTATGACCTGAAAATCAATCAGCGGGTCAATTATCCGATGCAGGCTGCCCTCATTTAGTTAATAGACATCGAAGATGAGTTCTCAAGATACATCGTGTCCAACCTCATTTGTCTGATTAGTCAGATAGGATTAGGGAGAGTGCAGACTGTCAAAAAAAAAAAAAACACCAACGTATCCAATTTTTCACTGAAGACTGGCTATATATATATATATATATATATATATATATATATATATATATATATATGAGGAGATAGATAGATAGATACCAGACAGCAATCTGTCTGAATAAATAAATAAATAATCTAATTAATGTATACATAAGTGAGGGATTAGAAAATTCCCAAATATGCATTTAATTATATTTTGTAGTTGTGTTTGTGTGTGAAACCTAACACAAACGGTTAGTATTTTCATTTATTCATTTATTTATTTGTTTATTCATTCATTTTTTTGCCTTTTACCCCTTAAAGAATCATGACATTTTCAGAGCGCAGAACACAGCTGCATCACTAATCCTTTATTATTGCACACCGCTATCCATGTTGTAAAAACAGATGGTACAACATATGGTACAAACAACGTATCACCAACATGTCCATAATAGTCAAAGAACAAGATTCTTATTTTCAATTTCTCCAGATTTCTGCTCGGGTTTTTCGTTCAAAGACTCAAAGACATGATTTGAAGCTGAAAAATCAAAGTTATGAGTCGTTAATTAAACTTCTTGTTTAGAATTTACACAACATGCTCAGGATCAGGAGTAGGTTACGAACGTTTTTTTCTCAGTAACTAATCATCGTACTATGACTTTATACAACACAATGAAACTCATCCTTAGTTCCCATTAGTACCAGGAACTTCATATAACTTCATATATTTCTGAACGTTGGTACAATCCAGGAGGCATTGGTGGCTCAGTGGTAGGTGTCTCGCCTATGCCTCAACCCCAGCCACTGGATGCAGTGCCGGTCCCAAGCCCGGAAAAAATGGGAGGGTTGCGTCAGGAAGGGCATCTGGTGTAAAACATTTGGGGGGCACGGTGGCTTAGTGGTTAGCATGTTTGCCTCACACCTCCAGGGTTGGGGGTTTGATTCCCGCCTCCGCCATGTGTGTGGAGTTTGCATATTCTCCCCGTGCCTCGGGGGTTTCCTCCCCTAATCCAAAGACATGCATGGTAGGTTGATTGGCATCTCTAAATTGTCTGTAGTGTGTGAGTGAATGAGAGTGTGTGTGTGCCCTGCGATGGGTTGGCACTCCGTCCAGGGTGTATCCTGCCTTGATGCCCTATGACGCCTGAGATAGGTTCCCCGTGACCCGAGTGTAGTTCGGATAAGCGGCAGACAATGAATGTTACAATCCAATCCTCCTGAATCAGTTTAGAGTAATAATGCTCACAGCTACCAGTTCAACTTAGCTTAACTTTATCTTAGTCTGACTGTGAGATCAAACTGTTGTTGAAATTACACACAAAATGACTAGCAAAGCAGCGATGCGGATTAAGCTGACATCACGAAGGTACACAAGCGGCTCGGACGACTGCCAAAGCGCAAAGTTCAACTCAAAACATGAATATTAATACGTTCTTGTCTTGGAAAGGAACCAATTCCTAATTATCAGTGTGATCCATCCAAAGAAATCCCCAAAAAGTGATGTAGATATACATACAGAGTGAAGCTAGCATCTAGCACGAATGTTTTTATAGGTCAAAGATAATCTTATTACCAACTGGGGAAAGTTATACCAGAGGCTTTTTTTAGCCAACAATTACACAGAATGATTTACAGATAATGTGTCACATGAGGAAACATGGAGTTCTGCAGGCAGACAGAGTTTTTACAGTAATTACATGAAAAAGCTCTCTGGGGGACGTGCAGTGATTTCAGAGGGACCCATTGAGTGACAATTACCTTGTGGCTGTTTTCATTGTTGTCACTGCTTCAGTGTTTGTTGTAGCATGAATATGAACAGTAGTGCAAGTTTATCTGTATATTTTTGGAATGTAGATTTTGTTTTACAAAATGTAGAACTGGATAGTAAAACTGGATATTAGTAGATATATTGCATATATATGAAACATATTACTTAAATGACAAATAATTCAAAATTCTATCATCTTACAGTAAGTTGAACAGTTGGATATTTGCTCTAAGGTCAAATTAAAAACTAACTGTTTATTAATGTTTGTTAATATATTTTGAAAAAATACAGCCCTCACATTAGAAAAAAATTAAAACCCTTTCATTTACTGAAATACAACTTTTTTTTATATTATATTATAATAATATATAATATTATAATATTTTCTATGTCCAACTTTAATTTTGAGGCCATATTCAAGGACACCCAAAATTTCAGATATTTCTGGAGATATTCTGCCATTTTTCAACGTTTTTTTTCAGCAAGAGAAGATGTTTTTCTCTCTTTAAAATTCCCCAAACGTATTCGATTGCTTTTAAATTATTAAATTTTTTTCTTCTTTAGAAACTTGTGTGATTTTGGCAATGTACTTTGGATCATTATCATGCTGGACTGTTACTTTTTTTGCCAAGCCTCTGGAGACTGGAGACTGAATAATCTTGTCAGACAGTATTTTGCTATATCCCCAGGCATTTATAGTGCCACCTAGAGTATAAAATGACTCATGCACCAGTGTATCATCTTCCACCACCATGCTTCACTGTCATGATTATGCAGTCACTGTGGCAGTCCTGAACCTGAACAAATTTGTCTTAAGCTCATCTGACTGACGAATGAGGGGATGTGGTAGCTTAGTGGTTAAGATGTTTGTTCAGAAGGTTGTGAGTTCAAATCTCAGGTCCACCATATTGTCAGTGCTGGGCCCCTGAGCAAGACCCTTAATTGCTCAGTTGTATCTTCTTCTTCTTTCAGCTTTTCCCTTCAGGGGTCTCCACAGCGAATCATCTCTCTCCACCTATCCCTATCTTCTGCATCCTCAACACTTGCACCCACTAGCTTCATATCCTCATTAATTCCATCCATATACCTCCTCTTTGGCCTTCCTCTTTGCCTCCTGCCTGGCAGCTCCATGTCCAACATTCTCCTACCAATATACTCACTCTCTCTCCTCTGAACATGTCCAAACCATCTTAATCTGGTCTCCCTAACTTTGTCCCCCAAACGTCCAACATGAGCTGTCCCTCTGATATACTCGTTCCTAATCCTGTCCAATCTTGTCACTCCCAAAGAGAACCTCAACATCTTCAGCTCTGCTACCTCTAGCTCTGACCCCTGTCTCTTCCTCAGGGACACTGTCTCTAAACCATACAGCATGGCCGCTCTCACCACTGTCCTGTACACCTTCCCCTTGATTCTCGCTGATGTTTTCCTATCACACAGAACTCCCGACACCTTTCTCCACCCATTCCAACCTGCCTGCACACGCTTCTTTACCTCTTTCCCACACTCTCCATTACTCTGGACTGTTTATCCCAAGTACTTAAACTCCTAATTGCTCAGTTGTATAAAATGAGATAAAATGTAAGCTGCTCTGGATATGAGCGTCTGCCAAATGCCTTAAATGTAAATGTGCCCCAAATATTCCTCAGACTTCTTTTTATTATATTTAGCAAAGTTTAATCTTGGCAGTTTGGAAAGTGTCAAAAAGCAAGTGAGGGTTTACTTTTTGGAAGTTTTCCATATAAGTTTATTACTTTAGTGTCCTTTGCAATGTCTCAGCTGTCATAGAAACTCTGATTTCCATTGAAAACCCCTCAAATATCAATCTGAAGGACTTGGGTGTCTGTTTCTCCAAGCTACATTTTGGTGGAAAGCCACCAATCCTCGTTCTATACCTCCTGATTATTGCTACAACTGTGTTCTGGCTGATTTTTAGCTGGTCACCGTATCTGTTTCCATCTTTGTGAAGTCTCTTAATCAGATTTTTCAATTCCTCTGCCAATGTGGAGCCATGATGCAGACCTGCAGATAGATGCATCCCATTGGTCCAAAATGGAAAGTTCTGATGTTTACAGGTTATTTTTATATTTTGGATAAAATACTGTATGTATCTAATCACTGATACGGTGAAAGTCTCCAGATCCATTGGAAACATAAAACAACGTGTTTATTAATCCATTTTAAAGTGTTTTAAGTGGCTCCTGGCTTTAATTAACTCTAACTCATTGGTGTGTAACTCAGAAGTTGGCAGAGCTACAAGGCAAAATTAACACCAAGGCTGAATCCTTTAGGAGAAAAAAACCATCCCTCTCAGCAAAAGAAGCATGTATCACAAGCACTTAGTGCCATTTAACCCAGCATGTCATAACACAGTAGATAAAAGACGCATAACATTATTATTAACTTGTGATGAAGGAGAGATGATTGATCTTTTTTTTTAGAACTAAGGGTTTAATATGGATTTTCACTGTATTCATGCACTGAATACTGAGCATTATGACTGATTTTGAGCACTTCAGCTGAATTCTTCCAGACTGAGTGAGTTCAATTGTTTTTGTATCAGCTGGACACAATGCAGGACATTTAATTTTTATATATATATATATATATATATATATATATATATACATGTCAATGACATTTTGACAACATTCCCACTGGGTTTTTTTTCTCAAAGTTGGGAACTTGACCTGGCTCTTTACAGTCACGGGACCAACATATTTCTACTTGGTGAAGTATTTTTACTATAAGTCAGTAGAATGCTTTAAAGTATTCATGCTACGTACCATTGCCTAGGGCTATAAGTCTTACATTCAGTCTCAAGATGTGCTTGAGTTGCTTGCTTGAGTTGTGTTAGCATTTTTATTTGGATTTGTCTCAGACATGGGAACTGATCTTGTTCTCATTTGTGCTTTATTTTCTTATGCACAAACTTTGGCTAGAACTTACTCTAGAAAGAAGTAGAATGATTGCCGCAATGTACGAATGAAGCCAAGTAGTAAAAACTAAAACAATTCAGTGGGCTTCACCTTGACCCAGGTCTATTTTGCTGAGCATAAGGTGTCCATAAGGTGTCCGCAAGTCTATTTTGGTGTCCTTAAGGCGTCCTTAAGATGCCCCCAGGCCTATATAGGTGTCTTTGAGGTGTCTTTAAGGTGTCCCTAGGTCTATTTTGGTGTCCTTAAGGTGTCTTTAAGGTGTGCCCAGGTGTTCTTAAAGTGTCCCCAGGTCTATTTTGGTGTCCTTAATGTTTCCCTAGGTCTGTTTTGGTGTCCTTAAGGTGTCCCCAAGTCTACTTTGGTGTCCTTAAGGTGTCCCTAGGTCAATTTTGTGGCCTTACGGTGTCCCCAGGTCTATTTTGGTGTCCTTAATGTGTCCCCAGATCTATTTTGGGGTCCTTAAGGTGTCCCTGGGTCTATTTTGGGGTCCTTAAGGTGTCCCAAGGTCTATTTCGTTGTCCTTAAGGTGTCCCCAGGTCTGTTTTGGTGTCCTTAATGTGTCCCCAGGTCTATGTTGATGTCCTTAAGGGGTCCCCAGGTCTATTTTGGTGGCCTTAAGGTGCCTTTAAGGTGTCCCCAGGTCTATTTTGGTGTTCTTAAGGTGTTCCCAGGTCTATTTTGGTGTCCTTAATGTGTCCCTAGGTCTATTTTGGTTTCCTTAAGGTCTCCTCAAGTCTATGTTGGTGTCCTTAAGGTGTCCCTAGGTCAATTTTGGTGTCCTTGAGGTGTCCTCAAGTCTATTTTGGTGGCCTTACGGTGTCCCCAGGTCTATTTTTGTGTCCTTAAGGTGTCCCCAGGTCTATTTGGGTGTCCTTAAAGTGTCCTTAGT
The DNA here is from genome assembly GCA_033459395.1 of Hemibagrus guttatus. Taxonomy (NCBI): domain Eukaryota; kingdom Metazoa; phylum Chordata; class Actinopteri; order Siluriformes; family Bagridae; genus Hemibagrus; species Hemibagrus guttatus. Next base: position 2,791,674 of record JAUCMX010000005.1, on the reverse strand, counting down.
GTGTCCCCAGATCTATTTTGGTGTCCTTAAGATGTCCCCAATGCTATTTTGGCATCCTTAAGGTATCCCCAGGTATATTTTGGTGTCCTTAAGGTGTTTTAAAGGTATTCCCAGGTCTTAGCTACCTATGTTTTTTGGAGTTGACTACAGCCTTGCACCTCTGGGGTCCAGAATGTCCCCTTGCCTTGTACCCTGAGTCCCCTTGGGATCCTTCCAGGATCTTCCAGATTTCTAAAGTTGTTTTCTCGAATGAAGTTAATGAATAAAATGAATTATTTATCCCACACATTTTAAGTTATTATTTTTTTAAAAACTCCGACTCTAGATGCTCATTGATCCTTGGCTCTCTGTAAATTTTCACATTTTCTTTTCATTTTCTTTACTTTTCACAAGTTCTTTTCTTCTGACTCTTGATTGCTAATCACGCACACCTGTTCCCAATCACACAAATCCCTATAAACAACCATCCCCCATGAAGTCTTGACGCATCTTTCAAGTTTGGATTTAAATAGAGTTTCTTAGGTTTATAGGATTACAATAGCTCTATCTGGTTTCTGAATAACATTTAAATCACCGGATCTCAGTTATTGAAATCAGGATTAAGGTTAGTGAGGTTATTGAGGTTATTAAACTTACATTCATTCATTCATTCATTGTCTACCGCTTATCTGAACTATTCTTGGGTCACGGGGAGCCTGTGCCTATCTCAGGCGTCATTGGGCATCAAGGCAGGATACACCCTGGACAGAGTGCCAACCCATCACAGGGCACACACACACTCTCATTCACACACTACGGACAATTTAGAGATGCCAATCAACCTACCACGCATGTCTTTGGACTGGGGGAGGAAACTGGAGTACCCGGAGGAAACCCCTGAGGCACGGGGAGAACATACAAACTCCACACACACATGGGGGAGGCAGGAATCGAACCCCCAACTCTGGAGGTGTGAGGCAAACATGCTAACCACTAAGCAACCGTGCCTCTATTAAAGTTACAGACACACAATAAATGGCTTGCTTTCTTTCTTTCTTTCTTTCTTTCTTTCTTTCTTTCTTTCTTTCTTTCTTTCTTTCTTTCTTTCTTTCTTTCTTTCTTTCTTTCTTTCTTTCTTTCTTTCTTTCTTTCTTTCTTTCTTTCTTTCTTTCTTTCCTCCTAATAAATGGCTTTTGTAAATATTAGAACATTAGAATTGAGTGGATTGAACTTCTTCTGGGTTTTCTAAAGCAAAGTGGGCTACAAACTTTTTTTTTTTTTTTTTTTTTTTGCTTTCCTTTCACTCCAAAGTCCAGGAGTGTGTGCAGACGTTGTGCTGTGTTACATAAGGAATAAATCAACACCGGAATTACTGCAAGCCCTACAAGAAAGATCCTCATTCCTCTCACAGAGCCAACATTTATTAAAGAAGAACATTATTATTTTTATCCATTTATACCTACATTTTGTGTAGAACATCCTTTTTTTTTTTCTCAAAGTTAATAAGACGTTACATTATCATTCCTGTAGCAAAAAAAAAAAAAAAAAAAAAAAGAATGCTGATACTGAAGACTCCAGAAATCTCCTAACAGGAAACTTTACTATTATTTATTCTACTTATTTCTACTTTTTAATTGTCATTTCACTGCAATTCTATTCTTAGTATCTTCTTATTCTATTTTTCTATTCTATTTAATTATTTTGTTCTGCCACCGATCCATATTTCCTATATATTTTGTCCTTTTTCATTGTACATATTATTTTATTTCTATTTTTATTCTAGCTATTTTTATTTTATTTTTCAATTCATTATTTTTGAAACTATTTCTATGACAAACGCTTGAAAAGGATTTTGCTAAGAATTCTAATTATGTTCTATGATTTTTACATTTAATTTTTGCTATTTAAGTAACACTTTTTATTTTTGTAATTGCTTATTTTTAGACTTGGAATCCATGCAGCATCCAAGGAGTCCCTATAGATTTGTTGTTACTATAGAAACAATAGGAAACGAGGGCATTGATATAAACCTGAGATCTGAATTCCAGCCAAGATGATTGACAAAACCGCTGATAGAGAAGCTTTTTTTTTTTTTTTTTTTTTTTTTTACACTATCAGGCCAATCAGATTGAAGAATTCCATTATTGTTAGATCAGAAAGTGCATATTTGTTCGGTGAGCACGCAACAACACAGTGCATCTATCCATTTAAAGGCATTAAGATGAGAAATGAAAGAGTGCACTGTCAGAGTAATGCATTTATTGGTAACCGGTTGTTTAGAAACGATTCCAGGCTGGATTGCTTCTTCAAAAATGGTCTCTATAAGAGGAAGGAAAAAAAAAAAAAAACTGAAATGGACCTTTCTTTTGTGTGCCACAGGAGAACATTATGGGTCAGTTCTTTCCTGTTTGAATGTAATGTTCAACTCTGGAAGAATACTAACCAGGAAGCATCCACTTTTCTTTAGATTCTTCTTTCTTTCTTTCTTTCTTTCTTTCTTTCTTTCTTTCTTTCTTTCTTTTCTTTCTTTCTTTCTTTTCTTTCTTTCTTTTCTTCTTTCTATATCACTATTTATTTTTAGTTCCCATTACAATAAAACAATATTAATATGAATTGTGAAGCATGGTGGTGGGGGCGCTTCATTCCTGAAACTTTGCATATTGATGCTGAATCTGATGCATCAAAAAATGTTTGCTAGCTGCAGATGTTCCTTTAAAATCTTTTTAAATATTTTATTGTTTTGATCGTAGAAATTTTCCAAAATTAAATAATTGAATGCTCTGACTTAACAATATTATTATTATTATTATCATTATTATTATTTATTATTATTATTATTATTATTATTATTATTATTTTTAAATTGTTGCCCTTGCCTCAGAAATGATGCCTACAGGGTTTTTGGCTACTGTGATTTGTGCTCTCTCTCACTCATTCTCTCTCTCTCTCACACACACACACACACACACACACACACACACACACACACACACACTCTCGTGTTACTCTGTTACCCTGAAGCAAACCTCGCATCTCTCGCTTTTTGTCAGGTGAAATCTACATGAGTGATCCCTCTGCTGATTTTCAGGAGCTGCTTTAGCATGCTGAGAGCCAGCGTAAGAGAAAGGAGAGGCGAATAAGAGACTAACGCGAGGAACAGAGCGTAAAAAAAAAAAAAACGAGCACGAACAAGTGAAGCGAGCAGGAGAGCAAGCGAGGAAGTGCAGAGGTATAGGCGTTTCAATTATTGTGTACACACACACCACCTCGGCCTGTAACAGGCTTCAGCCTTAGGGGACTGATTTACCCCCCCTTTACTCTCTTTTGCTTCCCTCATCCTCTCTCTCTCCCTTTCTCTTTCTCCCTCTCTCCTTTTTTCTCTTCCTTTTATCCCCCCTTGCTCTCTTTTTCTCTCTCAGTTTCTCTCTCTCTCTTCCCTCTTTTTCCCCTTGTTCTCTTTTGCTTCCCTCATCCTCTCTCTTTCTCTCTTCCCCTCTCTCTTCCCTTTTCCCCCTTGCTCTCTTTTGCTTCCCTTATCGTCTCTTGCTCCCCTGTCTCTCTCTCTCTCTCTCTCTCTCTCTCTCTCTTTCTTTCTTTCTCTCTTTCCATCTCTCTCTCTCTCACTCTTTCTCTGATCTCTCTCTCTCTCTTCCCTCTTTTTCCGCTTGTTCTCTTTTGCTTCCCTCATCCTCTCTCTTTCTCTCTTCCCCTCTCTCTTCCCTTTTCCCCCTTGCTCTCTTTTGCTTCCCTTATCGTCTCTTGCTCCCCTGTCCCTGTCTCTCTCTCTCTCTCTCTCTCTCTCTCTCTCTCTCCTTCTTTCTTTCTCTCTTTCCATCTCTCTCTCTCACTCTTTCTCTGACCTCTCTCTCTCTCTCCCTCACCATCTCTTTCTCTTCCCTCTTTTCCCCCCATCGCTCTCTTTTTTCTTCCCTCATCCCCTCTGTCTCACCTCTCTCTCCTTCTATCTTCCTTTAATCCCTATCTTTCTGGATCTGTATTTTTCCCCCTGTTCCTCTTTCACATTCTCCTTGTCTTCATTTCCTTCTCATGCCTTTAAAGCTAAAAAATCTTTGCTCACCTTAATGCACGAGCAGGTACATTTCGGAAAAAAGAAAAGAAAAAAAAAAAAAAAACCTCATTGCTGTGTGCGTGCTGTGTCGAAATCCTCCCAAGAAGGGCAATCTGAAAACTCCTCTTAGGATGAGGGATGATATTTAAGACTGTACCTCAGTGTGTGTGGTTTTTTTTTTATTATTTTATTTTTTTACTTTCCCTCTTCATTCTGTAACTTACTACATTTTTCTTTTTTTTATTATTATTATTTTTCATCCCTTTGGCTATGTTCTTGTTCTCTTCTGTCTCTCAAAAGAAAAAGAAAAATTAATAAATAAAAAAAGAGAAAAAGGCAGCATAAAGTATTTCATTTTGTCCCTTAAAGCTTCTACGTTGAACTCTATGAGGCAGGTTGTTCTTTTTCATAAAATGTTCTGAGTAAAACAACTTTAAACCCCTCTAGAATTGTTAAACCAGATAAATAAACCTTAAAGAAAGTCTTTTTTCCCCCACCTCACTCTAACTGCTGTGTCTTGTTCTTTTCCTTCTCTTAATAAATAAAATAAAATGGAGCATCTTATAGTAATATACTGTAGTGACTGTGAAGCACGGTGGTGGTAGCATGATCCAAAATAGACTGTAAATCATTGTGATTAGGATTCACAGCAATATTTGTGGATTTTTTTCTTTAACTCAAGACCATTTTAATGAGAAAATACAGTCAATTCTATGTGAACTACAGCAGAAACATATAATACGCCAAATTTCCTTCTTTATCTCACAAATTTTCGCTTATTTTTCCTTCTCATCGTTTTGTATATGCACTTGATTTCTTTCTCGAACGATTTCATTTCAATTTTTCTCTTTCACACTAAAAAAACAACAACAGATTGCATTTCCTCAGTAACTATGAAGCATGGTGGTGGTAGCAGGATTCAGTAGAGATGCTTTGTCAATTGGATAAGCATGCATTCTGCTCCATATTATAAACATTCTTGAGAAAATCCAGCTAAAGTATATGAATTATGCAATAATTTCACAAATTTTTTTAAAAATCTTTTCAACTACACACTTCTCTAGTCTTATGGCTAAAGTTTGTTGCATAATTGAATGCATCATTATTATAAAATTGAATTTTAAGATAAATTTATTTTTTCATTTATACAGATAAAAAGACTTCATACACAATGCTGTGCAAAAGTATTTTCTCCCTTTCCACGTTTCCGCTTATTACCGCTTATTTGTCACACTGCATGATTTCAAAAATGCCTTCGTATTCAGTGTATTTTTGAATACAAATTACATTTTCTAATTACATTTCACATTATTTAAGGCACAAATTTATACACCCAGAGTACTAACAATATCGCTCAGCAGTTGTCCCTCACCCTTAAATTAACCAAATTTGATTGAGAATTAGATTCGGCTGGCTGAACACAGCCAGACCTGTCTGCTGCTGAAACTCACTCGTATGAAACCTTGCTCACAGTGTGAAGCAAGTTTCTACAAGCTTATTACGGCACAATCAAAGAAAATTTCAAAAGAGGTGAGGGGGAAAAAAAAGCACCACAAAGTCATTTTCAAGCCATTTGAACTCCAGTGAACCAGCGTAAAAGCCATTATTATTAAATGACGAAGACCAGGAAAAGTGGTGAATTTTCCCACAAGTGAAACATTTCTTAAAGGGCACTGTGACAAGTTCCCCACCAGAAAGTGAGAAAATACCCGAGAAGTACATTTTAAACACTGTAGACCTTTCTAGCTTAGTGTTCCTGACTACACGATATGAAAGAAACCTGGAAAATGTGGAATTCTTGCGAGAAATGGGATTTGGCTAAACAAAAATAAGTAACTTGGATGATGTTTGATGGAAAGACAAAAGGAAATTTGAAAATTTGGGGGAAATAGGGTTCCTACTATGTCTGGGATAAAGGAAATAAACCATTTTCCAGTAAGAATATAGCAGTTGTGAAGCACGGTTGTGGTAGCTCAAGTGGTTAGGGCTCTGGGTCGTTGACTGGAAGATCAAGGGTTCAAGCCCCGGCACTGCCAAGCTGTCACCATTGGGCCCTTGGGAAAGGCCCCCAACCCACCCTGCTGTAATGTATGTGACAAATAAAGGCAACTTAGCTTAGTGTGATGGTTATAGGGATGTGTTACTGCATTGAGATGACTTACTGTTATTAAAAGAGCCTTATTTTTTTTTTTAAATATCTTTTATTTTTAAATGACGAAGACCTGGAAAAGTGGTGAATTTTCCCACAAGTGAAACATTTCTTAAAGGGCACAGTGACAAGTTCCCCCTCCCCAGAAAGTGAGAAAATACCCGAGTAGTACATTTTAAACACTCTAAACCTTTCCAGCTTAGTACTCCTGACTACACAATATGAAAGAAACCTAGAAAGTGTGGAATTCTTGGGAAAGATGGGATTTGGCTAAGAAAAAATAAGTAAGATGTTCTTTGGACAGTTCAAATGAAATTTTAACATTTTGGGGTTATAGGGTGTCAGGAACAGCTGGACAGTTCCCTGCCAGGCCTGGAGAGGGTGCTGGCAGGTGAATCTTGGAAGCCTGCTTGTTTGTGTGTCTTGTCTTTCCCTGCCTATTCTCATTCCTGATTGTGTCACCCGTGTTCAATTAGTCCTTGATGTTTTGCCCTATAAATAGGGATCCCTGTGTTTGTTGGTCATTGTTCCATGTTTCATGTTCCAGGTTTTGTCTGTTAAGTTTTGTTTTATTAGTGTTATATTAGTCTTAGTTCTTCCCATGTCTTGTGTCAATGTTAATAAAGCAGCGCTTCACTGAATCCCGCAGCACCGCGGAGGTCCGGTTTCAAGCCCCGCATAGGGCGGGGGTGCCTGGACGTGACAGAATGACCGACCATTCTGAAGACCCAGCGGGATTCCCAGCTATTTCCTGTTCCTGAGCAGGTGCTGCAGTCTACCAGCGAGAACCCCAGATTCCCAGCGGATGACATCCGACAGCCCACCTACCTCAGAGGGTATTTGTGCAGGTGGATCCTTTTCCTGTTTCCCCAGGGAGGTGCCTCCATCCTTGCTCCGGTTGAGGACGTTGCTCCGTGAGGGAGTTTCCGTGGAGGACGCCGCTCAACTTCATGCCACGGGGGGCACCTTTTTATCTGTCCCACTGGAAGCGTGGCTTCCACCACCTTGCCAGCCGGAGACGCCGCTCCACGATGCAGTTTCCGTGGAGGACGTCGGGCGCGCCTGGACGTGACAGGGTTACAGGAAATAAACCATTTCCCAATCAGAATGTACCATCTGTGAAGCATGGTGGTGGTAGTGTGATAGTTATAGGGATACTGCATTGGTACCTGGATGACTTGCTGTTATTAAAAGAGCCTTGAATTTTCCTTTGGGTTACGCAACAAACCAATAATCCTAGACATATACACACACACACACACACACACACACATCCATATCTGAAAATATGTTATGGGAATTAAACAAAGTGCTGACATGAAGACAAGGGAAACCTAAAACAAGCGAGGAAACCTGCCAACATATTTGAATTAAAAGGAATTTTGAAAAATAAATACATCCATCCATATCTCCACTGCAAAGTGTCCGGTTGCAAATATTGTTACAAAAGAAGATGTCTTCAATAAATCAGAAAAACGCTTCCCTTTGTTTTGGTCTTAAGCAATGAAATCATGCAGCGTAACTCATAACTTTTACAAAATAAAACTCCAAATCCCAAAGGCACAATAATTATTCCATCTCCTTTTCTCTTCCACACTTTTCTCTCTTTGTCCTTGTCACTTTTCTATCTCGCCCTTATTTGTGTCTTGCTTTCTGCCTAGCGCTCTATTCCCCCCCTCTACATCTCTTTCCCTCCCTCCTTCCCACCATCTCTCTTTCTCTCTCTCTCTCTATCCTTCTCTTGCTCGCTTTCATTATCTTATTCTCTTCCCCTGCCTCTCCTCATCTTTCTCTCTGTGCCTCTTAATAGATGTGCTGCTTCAGACAGCGGAATTTAATTTCCACCTAAAAAGGCAAACAGTGATTCTGAACTGAGTGACTTCATTACCCGAAGCGTGCTCAGGTCCCGGCGTGTTAATGGAGTGCAACGTCACGGCCAACTCGTGCAATTTTTTCATAACGTTAATGATATATGACACTATGATGTACTAATATAGATTCAATCAAAGAGGAAGAAAAGAATTAGGCATTTACAGGTTCATTTATTACATAAACACAGTCTACTAACCCTGTCCTACAAAGTGGTACCCTAAGGACACAAGGTAGCAGGGTCAAAGGTCATAAAGACTCTTCTATTTCTTCTTCTTTCGGCTTTTCCCTTCGGGGTCGCCACAGCGAATCATCTCTCTCCACCTATCCCTATCTTCTGCATCCTCAACACTTGCACCCACTAGCTTCATATCCTCATTAATTCCATCCATATACCTCCTCTTTGGCCTTCCTCTTTGCCTCCTGCCTGGCAGCTCCATGTCCAACATTCTCCTACCAATATACTCACTCTCCCTCCTCTGAACATGTCCAAACCATCTTAATCTGGCCTCCCTAACTTTGTCCCCCAAATGTCCAACACGAGCTGTCCCTCTGATGTACTCGTTCCTAATCCTGTCCAATCTTGTCACTCCCAAAGAGAACCTCAACATCTTCAGCTCTGCTACCTCTAGCTCTGACTCCTGTCTCTTCCTCAGCGACACTGTCTCTAAACCATACAGCATGGCCGGTCTCACCACTGTCCTGTACACCTTCCCCTTGATTCTCGCTGATATTTTCCTCTCACACACAACTCCCGACACCTTTCTCCACCCATTCCAACCTGCCTGCACTCGCTTCTTCACCTCTTTTCCACACTTGACCCCAAGTACTTAAACTCCTAAAGGTCATAAAGACTAATAATTGAAGATAACAGCATGCCTGTGATTGCTTTATATTTACATCGTTATATTTCCAGCCAAATCGACTCATCATCCAATTTGCAATCAAGCATCATCTAAAGCCTAAACAGATGATTTGCATGTAGCTTTTTGTGTTTAATTCGCTTTCTGTAAAAGCTTAGTTTTGCAAATGGACGAAAGGAGGACAACAGTGTGGGATTTTAACGCATGTGCAGAGAGAGAGAGAGAGAAAGAGAGAGAGAGAGAGCTCGTCCTTTAAAATGCACTTCTCTCACCCTGCAGATAAGCGATATGGCAAGTGCATCATGTTTCCTCCTCCTCCTCCTCCTCCTCCTCTTCTTCTTCTTCGTGCGCGCTCGCAACACGAGTTAATGCGCGTTTCTTATTGCAGTGTTAAACTTGTCTGCTGTCGGAATTGTTGGAGAGGACCACGAACATTAGACGGATCCGATTCTTAGTCTGATGTGACACCTTTCTAAGCTGTGAGAAGACACCGACGCACGCTGGGATTCGCCACTTACTCTGCGTGCACTGGACTTACTAAACTGGGGGGGGCTCGCATCGAATCCTGAGCATTTCCGTGATACATTTAGGAAGTTAGTTTGCGGTGAGGCGTGAAAGAGAAAGCACTGCGAAATCAGGTAAGCTGTATGGATGCTGTAAACGCGACCACCTGTACGGGCTATGTTATTGACTTAACGTGCATCAGTGAAGCCTTGATGCGGACTTGACAGGCGAGGTACGTTCACGTTACCTTGCAGTTGCAAACCTGGGAACGCGCAGCGGGCATGCGGAACGCGCGGGTGCATGGCCAGGCACGGTGCTCTCTGCGCGCTCCTGCTGCTGCTGCTCGTGGCCGCGGGGCCGTGCGCAGGGGCCACGGAGCGCCTTGCGTGGCTGCTGGCGGACAAGGGGCCGTTCCGCCGAGCGCACGAGTTCACCGACTTCTCCGAGCGACACCAGCACGGTTTCGACACACGCTACAAGATCTACAGGTACAGACACTCGACTGTATCTAACCACCAACAATTAAAAATACTCTGCTTACTTTTCTTTTCTTTATTTTTTTTATTTTATTTTTTTTTTTTTTACAGTTGGTTTTGTTTCATTTGTATATTTTTTGCTTTAACTCCTAAAATCTGATGCGTGAAGGCAAAAAGGGTCAATGTGATGTGATGTATTTGCAATGGTCAGGGTTGCGAAGTAGGTTTGAAAGGTAATCGCCAATCAAATGGTCCAATCAAAACCGGCCCCCCTGGCGAAACTAACCCCGAATCCATTTACTCAAGGAAATCCCACTGGCCAATCAAAACTAGCCCAATGATAAGCCCCAAACACAACCAAATGGACATTTTAAAACCAGCTCAACTGACCATCTGTCACATCTGCCTGGGATTTTTCAATGCCTCACCCCTAGAAAGCAACATCCCGAGAGGTTTAGAGACTCTTCCTTATTCTGTATGCTTTCATTAAGAAGTCTTGCATTTAAAAAAAAAAAGAATTTGTATGTTTTGAGGAATTGGCCTGTATTGGCCATATTGTGTTTGACCCGTGCCTTGCTATTCAGATTCGGGTTTGCACCGTAGTTCTGGAAATGCTAGGATTACGGTGTTTGAAACTTGCCTTGTGTATTTTTACAAGACCTCTAAGTTCTGTTCATTAAACTAACCCATTGGCCAATCAAAACAATCCCCCAAAACCAGATCCTAAACAACAGCTCAGTAGCCAGTCCAATTAAAACCACAAAGTTACATGACCACACAAACAATACAATGATCAATCAACACAGCTAGAAAACAGCCACATGACCCATCAAAACAAACTAAACTAAAACCACCCAATAATCCCAAGTGAAAAACCATAATTTACAACATCCCGTTGACCAGTCAAACCCAGCCCCATTGGCATCCCAATGGACAATTAAAAATAGCCTCAAAAACAGCTTAGTGGCAAGTGAAAAACCCCCAAGCAACTCAATGATCAATGTCCTAATTGTCAATCATCATTAGCTTGAAAACTATCCCAATAGCTAATGAAGATCAGCCCTAAAACTGATCCCAATAACTGATCACAGCCAAGCCCAAAACTATTCCAACAGCCGATCAAAACCAAGCCCAAAACTGTTCCAACAGCCGATCAAAACCAAGCCCAAAACTGTTCCAACAGCCGATCAAAACCAAGCCCAAAACTGTTCCAACAGCCGATCAAAACCAAGCCCAAAACTGTTCCAACAGCCGATCAAAACCAAGCCCAAAACTGTTCCAACAGCCGATCAAAACCAAGCCCAAAACTGTTCCAACAGCCGATCAAATCCATCCCCAAACAGCCTAATTATAGATCAAAACTAGTCCTCAAAACTGACCAATGGCTAATAAAATCACTCTGACAAACACCCAATGAACATTTTAAGCCCTCCCCCAAAAAGAGACCAATGGCCAGGAAACAAATTTTAAAATAAGTCTTTCCCAAACTCTTATTGGTAATGTATTGTAAGCCAACAGTATTAAAAGCATACATTTTCTGTACAGCTCTTTCACCATTGTTTTAAAATGCCCTTGCATTATTATATATGTTGTCAGAATAGCTATTAGCCTGAGCAGACCAAATCCTTGACACATGCTATAATACTTTTATGCAGCAATTGACAGAGTGAAAAAAAGTTATCTCACATAATTCATAATTCATATACATGCTAATTGTGGCAGGAAATCATCTGAATATGGATCAACCAAAACTTTAGAAATTATACGCCAGAAAGTACTGTAATATCACATTGGCAAAAAAAGGAATAGTAGAGTCGGTGTAGAGTGGTGTAGGAGGTGGTGTTGGTGGCTCATAGCTTCAGGGTCCAGGGTTCGTTCCTGAACTCTCTGTGTGGAGTTTTCATTATTCCTGCATTTTAATGAATGTGGTCTTTGTTTGTCCCTCAACAGTGAAGTAAAAACCTCCCACTCGCGTAACTTTATCTCGTTGTACATTTGGGAATGTAATGTAGTCTATTGGATGCAAAAGCCTGAATTTTACATCGTTGCACTGCCATTTCCAGTGCTACCATTTATCAAACCTCCACACATCCTGAGGACCTCTCAATGGAGCTGATGGGTAGCAGTGACAGATTTTCTTAAAGCTAATAACTGATACTTCCCATGATTTGCTCTGTTATAAAAGCGGACTATTGGTGTACTTGAGTAGAACTGTGTTGAACTCTAAATTAGCTCAAATAGTAGCATGAAAAATGAACCGGATAAGAAAAATAATTAATGTACGTATTGTACAGTGACACATATTGATTCACCGGTAATAGGCATGCATGCTGGGTGGAGGGAACATCTTGCTGATTATAAACAATATGTTAAAGACCTTCCTCCCAAGCCATCCACCCTACACAGTTAAAAATTCATGCCTTTCAGGTCAGAACACCAGAGGTGGAAAATAGATATAGAAAGATCTGAGCAGATTACATTTCAGAGAAAAAAAAGTGTACAGTGTGTTTAGCACCTGGCTCCCTGCTGAGCCTCTTTAAGTCCCAGCACAATCAAATCCCACCTACTGTTCTTGTCTGTGTCGGCCAAGTGTACAGGGGAAGTGTGGAACAGAAGTGGTATAAACAGGAGGAGGTGGAAAGGAGCGCCAGATTGTGTGCTGATTGCTTTTGTGGCCTTTTCCTGTCACATGCTGCTTTTTCATTTCTAACGGCTCGCTATCTTACACTATAGTTGCACTTTGTCACTTCTTGGAGTCTACCAGTTCGTACGCTAATATGTTTTCTATACATGTGTGATTCTGTGTCATATGTTCAGAATGGTTTCAGAAAAATGTGATTTAAGTAACTTTGACCCTGGCGGATGTGTCCGGTTTGAGAATTTCAGAAAACACTTCCTGGGATATTTCGCACAAAACTACAGTGTACGGTAGAATGGTCCGGTCAGGGGCAGTTTCAGGGGGTGGAATTAACTTGATAAGTGAGGTCAAAAGAGAGTGACCAGTCTGGTTTAAGCTGACAAGAAGGCTCTGGTAACACTCTTTACAACCGTGTTGAGTTGAAAAGCATCTCAGAAGGCACAAGACCTTAGAACTTGAGACAGATGGGCTAAAAAAGCAAAAGACCAGATCAGGTTCCAGTACCTGTAGGTCAAGGATGGGAATCTGAGACTAGATTAAGCACAGGTTCACCCGAACTGCTAAAATTAAAGATTGGACAAATTTTCCATGTTCTGATGAATGTCTCTTAATTTGTACTGCAGTTCAGACTGGTGGTGGTAGTGTAAGTTAAGTAGCCTTTATTGGTCACATATACATTACTGCACAGTGAAATTCTTTCTTCGTAATCCTTGGAGGTTTGAGGTCAGAGTGCAGGGTCAGCCATGATGCAGTGTGCCTGGAATGTGTGGGGATGCTGGTGAGGACCTTGCTCAAGGGCCCAACAGTGGCAGCTTGGTGGTGCTGGAGCTTGAACCCTGTCGTTCCAATCAAGGACCCAGAGCCTTAACCACTTGAGCTACCATCACCCCAAAGCTGTGATAGTGTGGGGTGTAATGGTGTGCCCCATTGGTATAATGGTGTGGGGTATAATGGTGTGCATTAATGGTGTAATGGCGTGGGGAAAGTTTTCTTGCTTAATAACAGTCAAGAATCTTTTGAATGCCATAGACCAATGGCGTGTCAAAATTTTGTTTACAAAGGGATGTGGATATAGGTTTTCATTTCAAACAAGCAGAAGCCACACCTGAGTCTACTGATTGCCAAGATCAGCTGATTAAACAGGTGGAATCAGGTGTGGCTTCTGTTTGATTTGAGGGAAACTCTGCATCCAAACCGGTTGTTTGCAGATAAGATTGGCTATCCTTTCCGTAGATGTTTTGAGTTTTGTTGACCAATTGCATACCTTAATGACTACAATTTACTCATCTTTTAATGAATTTCAACATGACGATGCGGCATACATCAAAGCACAAACCAAGTTGGTTCCATGAACATGGCAGTGAATTTAATGCAGTTCAATGGCCTCCACTGCCACTAATATAAAGAATCCAGTGAAACACCTTTGGGATAGGGTAGAGGGGGGCATTACAGCTCAGTGGCCTTGCACCTCTGGGAGTTGGTGGTTTGATTCCCAGATATTCTCCCTGTGCTTCGGAGGTTTCCTCCAGGTACTCCAGTTTCCTGTCCCAGTCTAAAGACATACGTTAGGCTGATTGGCATCTCTAAATTGTCCGTAATGTGTGAATAAGTGTGTGTGCAATTGTGCCCTGCAATGGGATGACAACTTGTCCCCAAGTCACCAGGGCTAGGCCTCAGGTTCTCCATGACCCTGTGTTTGAAAAATGGATGGATGGATGGATATGGTAGAATGATAGATTTCTTGTATTAATGTGCTAGTAACAAATGCAATGTTGTCAACAAGAACCAAAACTTGGTAACCATGTGCCAAAAATGAGAGGTGTCACATTTGTGAAACATGTAATGATACAAGCATTCAAAATAATTGAAAATGCCAAAATATATTTTTCAGTGAAGCCATAATATCAGGGTCTTTTATTTTTTTACAAGTAGGTGATAAAATTTCTGGATCTGTTATAGTCCATGGGGAAATTTATTCATTTTATTAATTCTCACTGGTGTGTCAAGCCAATTTTAATAGAGTCTGTATATTTTTAGTGAATTATACGGTATATTCTGGTGTTCTGCAGGGAGTTTGGCCGATGGAAGGTGAACAACTTGGCTATGGAGAGGCAGGAAGCAGTACCCTTTGACCCCGAATTTGTGCGCAACATCAGGCAGCTGGGGCGGCGGCCAAGCCTGCAGACCATCACGGACAATATTATCAAGAAGTATGGTACACACTTCCTGGTCTCAGCCACTCTTGGAGGTAAGAAGTTTTTCTGCTATATTACGTTTATGTCTCAAATCATTCTGCTGTGATATTGTAGAACTTGTATACTTCAAGGAAGTGCCACATAAACAGACCAGAAATGCAGGCATTTACTATGAGGAGGTATTCTTACATTTAAATTTTATGGAAGTGTAAGTGCTTTAGGTACAGTCAAGTTGTTTTCCAGTAACATGACAAGCCACAGGTTTTTCCACAAAAGAGAAAAAATTGAGGCTAGTTAAAGAACAGCTGTTTCTAGCTGCTACAACGTAAGTGATAACGTGAGCTAGCTTGTTTTACAGATGTTCCACAATGTTAAAATGTAAATATAGAAGTTGCTTTCGGCTGCTCCCTGTTCGGGGTCGCCACAGCAGACCAACTGATCCGCACAACAACTTGGCAAATGTTTTACGCCGGATGCCCTTCCTGACGCAACCCTCCCATTTTTCCAGGCTTGGGACCAGCACTGTATCCAGTGGCTGGGAATCGAGCCCGGGCCTTCCGCATGATAGGCGAGAAACCTACCACTGAGCCACCAATGCCTCATTAAAATGTAAATATAAGCAAACAAAAATAGTCGTGCTGTAAGAGGAATACAGGCGATCAAACAGGAAACAAAGCACACTTGGAAAACTACATGAATCTGTAGCAAACGTCCTCTAGTGGTCTGGCCAGGAAATGTCCCAGTAGTTCCTGATAAATACATTGCATCATTGGTTATTGTTGTATAACAGCAGTTCAGCTCCGTTACTAGAAAAGATCCCAATGCATCATAAAAAGTTACTTAGCAAGAAGGTGGAGCTTCAGGCATCATCCTTCTCCAGAACTCCATTAAGCGTCATTTAAATTCTCCCCCACTGGCTTGTTTTTAAATATTCAAGATTATTATTAAGAGTGTAGAAATCATGCAGCAGTAAAGCAGTCTAGGTAATGGTGGTCCATGAATAAATTTATAATAGTAATAATTACTTATTAAAATGCACCATTTTATAGCAACGTCTATCATTTATTATGAATTGTTGCAAGAATTAGAGAAATTTAACTCGAAGTTGTTATAGATACACAGATGGGCTTTTAATAACTTCCACTGACCATAAATATAGTAAAAGCTTATATTTTTTATTATATTTTTCAAGACACATATTAACATATTACAGCCTATTTCTAATAATAACTACTATTAAAAACTTTAGATTTTTTTTTTTTTGAATAAACAATCATTTGAAAGCTGTTAGTATTTTGAGAAGGCTAAATGTATTTATTTATTTTTATTTATTTATTTCATTTATTTTACAGACACTTTGCTGCCCCAATTCGATCCAATTTTTGCATTTTAACATGCAAAAAAAAAAAGAAAAAAAAAAAGAAAGAAATTAGGGCAGATATTAATTTAGTTCAAATCCAGAGAGTGATAGTTTGAAAGATTTTTTTCAGATCTCTCTCATCTCATCTTCCGCTGTCGGAGGAAAAAAAATACACGCTGAAGTTGATTAGCTGACTGCGATTGCTTCTCAGATCAGCCCATGCTGCTGTGACAGGTCATTTTCTGCATAAAAAGAAAAGGAAGGAGGTCACATTGCATATTCAGGCAACGTGAAATAAAAAAAGTTCTTTTCCTCATTTGATGTCCGTGCTTTCCGTGTCAGAAAGCGATAACCGTCACTGATAGGGATCTGACTCATAAATGGACTAATGAACGAACAAATTTATAGAAATGATGTGATTTCTATTTACTGGGTTAATTAAGAATCAGTTTGTGTACCCTATTATGTATAATTTAGAGCTAAAGCCCAAAAGATATGTCAGTAGCTACATGGGGAATGTTCCACGTATTAACAGTTGTGTTAGTAGTTTTATTTATTTTTTAGAAATATAATAATTATAATGATTGATTTTTTAAATCTAAGTAGTTAGAGATCCAAGTAGATCCAAGAAAAGAAAAAAGAAAGAAAATGATGCTTATTACTAAATTTTATATATATATATATATATATATATATATATATATATATATATATATATATATATATATATATATATATAAATATATATTATATATATATATAAATATATATATATATATGTATATATATATATAAATATATATTATATATATATAAATATATATAAAATCTATAAAATATATATATATAAAAATCTGGACTTCCTCAAGCATGTAGGGTCAGAGGTCAAAGTAACTTCAGCTGGACTTAATTTTCAGGGTAAAAGTAATTTTATTTCTGAAAATATAAATGAATAATCGGTTCAGTGTTGTGAGTTAAACAGGAAAGTTTAGAAAGGAATTGAAAAAAAAAAAAAAAAATTAATATATTAAGATCAACATGTTAATATGTTTGTCATAAATAAATAAATAAATATGACTCCAAAAAATATCTAAAACATTCTATAGAGTGCAAAAGTTTAGGTGCTCTTTTTTTTAGTGACATATTTTCAAGCTGTCATATAATATCTCTAGGAAAAACCTGGAAAAATCTCCAGACTCCAAACCTCCGGAGGCTGAAATACCATTAAACTATGAATCAACCGTATTGATGGACACAGAATCAGTGTTTTTAGTTGAGTGCCCTCCACACGAGTGCTTTTTAACCATCTGGACATCCAAAAAATACTTGGTATATGATACAAATTGACTAATTTGTGCATTTATGAGGTGTTTTTTTAGCCTAAAACCTCACTGAAGCTTGAAATTTGACCTGGAATGCTGTTCACGGTGTGGATCGATGTGTTCTTTGCAGTTAATCCACATTTAACTGCGCTAATAAAATAACCTAGTGATGACAGCGAGCTCCTGAGTCGGTTTTTATAGTCGCGCAACCCTTATTTTCCCTCAAACCTCTTGGCTGTTAGTCCTAAATCTGGTCTGTTTATGCAGAATGGCGCTTGAAGTCAACTGACAGCTTCTGTAGATTGTAGAGAACAAGTCATATATTGAAAGTTTATTTACCCAAACTTCTTAGACAAATTTATTTAGCGCAAGTATGCAAGGTGCGGGTGCAAATGGAAATTACACCAGAAGTTGGGTGATATCACACGACCTGCCGACAGCACAGCTGCCACCGCTGGTGTGTGATGATGGCCTTATGACTCTTATTGTACTCTAATTGTCGAAAGAGTCACTACCCAGCGACTGCATCTCCCTCGGAGAATAATTACAGTACTCACCAAGATGATCCCACAATCGATATCTCAGCTGCTAAGTGCACCTCCCGTGCCCTCATTTGGGCTCCATTTAGATCTCCAGACAATTCAGCACCTGACTGGAGCCATTTTTCCTCTGAAAAACGCATTCTCCCCAAACAAAAACCCTCCGGCAGTAGAACTGCCTCCTGTTCTCCCACATCCTTTCACGGACCAGTGATAAAAATGAGACGAGGTGTAGCAGTGGTGGAAGAGAAGATAAAAAAGGAAACGTAACAATGGGTGAACAAACGGGGGTTTTTTTAGGTTGAAAAATGGATCAATTCTTGTAGCGATGATCTGGGGATTGAAGATTTTTCTCTTTTTGCACATGCTCTTTTTAATTTTGTCACCTCTTTTGAAATATCTTGTCAAACTAGCTTGGGTTAGATTTCTGATGGAGTGCCTAGCATCATGTCCAGAGTGTGTCCTGCTTTGTGCTCTGAATGTCTTAGAATAGCTTCCAGATTCCCTGCAAATCAGTAGGATAAGAGATGGATGGATGGATGGATGGTTGGATGGATAGATGGTTGGATGGATAGATGGACGGATGGATAGATATCAAGTATCCTAAACAAAACATTGATGGCAAATTGCTTTAATTTAAGACATATTTGCTGGAAATTAATCTTCTCTGTGCTAACAGTAACTCCATATCATTCATCATTGATTTTTTTTTTTGTCCTATTACGGCAAGTGAATAATTCTGTTAGAACACATAATACTGTTATAGCACGATTACGGATATCAGCCATGACTCCAGCTTTCACGGTGGTCTACTGATTACTTCATCTTGTTACTTCTCTGTAGTCTATCCACTAAATGCTTGTGGATGAAGACATGGTGGTGAGGCAAGAAAGAGAGAGAAAGAGTCATTGATCAAGTGCTCAATGGTGTGTGAACTAACAGTTCTCACTTCTCTCTCACCCAGGCGAGGAATCCTTGACCATTTTCGTGGATAAGAGGAAGCTAAGCGAAGCTCCTTCGAGCAGAGGCGCCGCTAACGGCACTCTGACACTCGAGGCTCTCCATCACCTCGCCGCTTCCTACTTCATTGACCGAGACAGCACGCTGAGGAAACTGCACCACCTCCAGATCGCCTCGGGGGCCATCAAGGTACGAACCCAGACTTCCTCATGCACTCAGGGTCGGAGGTCAAAGTAGCTGGACTCGAGCTTTAACCTTTTATGCTCTATTCAGCTATGATAAACCAGTGTTACAATTTTATTCAGAAAATACAAATTAATAATCAGTTAAATAAATCGGTCACACGAATCAGCTAACCATCAGCTCAACGCCAAAGAAATCGATTCATATTACAAATGAATCAAACAAGCGAAAAATCTATCAATTATTTATTAATATTAATAAAAAAATCATAAATGAACAATATTACATCTTGTCCATGCTTTTAATTATTCTTTCTTAATTAATAAAGTAAGAAAATATCAAATAAATAAACAAAAAAAAAAAAAAAAAAAACCAAAACAAAACAAAACAGGAAGTGATTTAAGTTTAAAAGTTTGTACTGCACTTTTTGTTGATGATGTAAATATTATCTGGAAATATGATCTTCCAGATCCATCCTTTTTATATAATACATTTTTTTTTACCTCCTACAACAAACATGTCATATATATTATTTATAATAAATAAATAAATAAATAAATAAATAAATAAATAAATAAATAAATATAAAAAAAAAAACAAAAAAACAAAAAAACATGGGGGGGGGCACGGTGGCTTAGTGGTTAGCACGTTTGCCTCACACCTCCAGGGTTGGGGGTTCGATTCCCGCCTCCGCCATGTGTGTGTGGAGTCTGCATGGTCTCCCCGTGCCTCGGGGGTTTCCTCCGGGTACTCTGGTTTCCTCCCCCAGTCCAAAGACATGCATGGTAGGTTGATTGGCATCTCTAAATTGTCTGTAGTGTGTGATTGTGTGTGAACGAGAGTGTGTGTGTGTGTTCCCTGCGATGGGTTGGCACTCCGTCCAGGGTGTATCCTGCCTTGATGCCCAATGACGCCTGAGATAGGCACAGGCTCCCCGTGACCCGAGAATAGATCGGATAAGCGGTAGATAATGAATGAATGAATGAAAAAAAACATAGAGCTGCAGTGAAACTTTTGCACTCATCCATATAGTGATACCTGTATACTGATAACTAATATGAAGATGATATACATTGGGTATTCATAAAAAATAAAAAAGAAATAGAGAGAGTTGGAGAGTGAGTGGTGCAGGCAGTAAATTGCTAAGCAGACACAGCTGCATGATGGAGCTCTGCATACTTTGTTGCATATAATGGGTGATATTTTCAGGTGAGTGCAAAATGTACGCATAATTATGAATACGCTAACCTTGGAGAGTTCATTTTTGTTTGGATAAACACATTAGGCAGAGATTCTGATCTCTCTCTCTCTCTCTCCGTCACTGTATTTCAGCTGAATACTTAACTACAGTCCTATATTTATTACAGAAGTCTCCATTTCCCTTCATGTCATAACTACTTTGATTACAGTAATCTAACTCGGAGTGTGAAGCACGTGCGTCCGTTTCACAACTGAAGTAGATTAATGCACGTGTCAAGCGTCGCTCCAGGTTGCAGCACGTGACCTGTCTTACCGCGTCGCGATAAGTCGTGATTGAAATCTGTGTGCTCCTCTCCGCCGTGGGTTTACATTGTTGACGTTTAGTTTGTGATGTTTTTATTAGGAGTTAACGGATGAAGCGGTATATAGTGTGTTCTTGGTCACCAAGAGATTGTGAGTTTGAGTCCCAGCAATGCCACAATCGTCCAAGAGAGCAAAACTCTCCTCAAGTGTATGGATGTAATGACAATTTCTCTCCTGTCAATCACAGCAGCATGAGCCAATCGTGAGCGTCTGTGCGCCCATGTATGCGGAAGAGGGCAGATAGCACTTTCATTTATGGCTGCAGTAATTGTGAAAAATAAGATCGGCTGTTTCAGGAAGAGAAAGGAAGGTGGAAAACAAAATAAATAAAAAAAATACTCTATAAAATCTAAAATATATAAAACCATATAAAATGAGTAAATCAGCAAGTGTCTTTTATTGAACAAATGACTGAATAAATGACTAAATAAATAAATAGAAAATGTTTGCTTTTTATTTATTCACTTATTTATTCACCTGTTTGTTTATTTATTCAAACCTATTCCTATTTATCTACTTATTTCCCTGCTGATTTATTAATCTATTAATTTATTAATTCTATCTTTATTTATTTATCTATTCTATTAATATTTCTTTGTTTATTTAATTACCAGTTTTCCCTAAAATGACAAAGTTTTACAAAATTTTCCCTATTTATTTATTCAGTCAGTTAGTTGGTTCCCTGCTTTTTTATCCAAATTTCTCATTTTTCATTATTTATTTATTTATAAAAAAATGAACATTAATTTTTTACACATACATTTTTATTAAATCAGAGCTTATGACCTGTAGTGTTGTGTAGCTGTAGTGTAGCTGAGGTGTTGAGGATTAAAGAATCTCGCTCAAGGCTCCAACACTGACTCTGCATGAGCAAATCGTGGGCTTTGACCTCACAGCCTTGTGAGAACCTGAGCAAGCGAGCTAGCTAGCGAGCATGTCCTTGCCCTATAAGTCATGATTATTAGTTAAGCAAATGTTTCCCCTCGGTCGTAACCAAGGCCATTTCTCAAGGTGTTTGGACCCAGAACGATTTAAAAGCAAAGTATATCTGACTCAGGTAAAGACTTTCCCAATATTTCCATGTTAATGAGGACAAAAGAGCAGCAGCACCTTCAGCCGAGCCATCTATCATAATGACGGATGATCCCGGCTCACTTATCCGTGCCATGAGTAATTCCGTTCAAGATCATCCACAACCTATGTCGCGAAAAACAAGTCTGTAGATGTTAAATGTGTCTCTTTCCTAGTTTTGAACTCAGGTGAAGAGATTCCTCATTGCAGACTAATACATTCTGATTGGTCTTCATTAGAGCCACAGATGGTGCCACTAACACCGAGCAGGTCTGCTGTTATAAATGTCTAAGCAGTCGCTTGTCAGGGTAGAAAAATGGGCCTCATATGTTTTATGTCACATGGATTGAGATATGATCATTTTCATCGTAGCCTGGAGATAGAAGAAATGTCAGGAGAGGAATCATGGGGGGAAAAAAAACAAGAATATATATAAATCCTAGAACGTAATATGAGAATATTAAACAAAAACCCAACAACATTTAAAACACCTGAGGACGCCTGGGTTAGTGGGATTAGCTCCCGGAAAAGTTTCTTAAGTCTGTATGATGGGAAGAGAGTTCTGGATGAGTTCCAACCCCGCGGCCTCGGACGTGCTATTAACAGGATCGGATAGCTGAGATGAGCAGATGTTTACACCTGAGCCCTCGATGATCATTTATTAAAAACGCAGCATGGTGCGCTCTTATAGGAAAAAAATCAACTTGGGAATTTTAGGGGGGAAATTGAAAAAGCTTGACCACTAATCAAACCCTGCGTACAGATGGGTGTGTGGTATATAAATATATATATATATATTTAAATTAACAGCCAATACCCAAGAGGTATCTATATTGAACATTTTAAAATGGAACAAATATCTGCCGAGGGCATTTATCTGTGCTGAGAAATGAGCTCAGGTGGGTTTTGTATTGCTTCTCAGAAGGTCATGTGACTGACTGCCTCTCTGTATTAGATCCAGAATCGATGCCTCGCAATTTTCACAGTTTAAAAAAAAAAATTACTCATCTGATTGTGTGTAACGGCTTTCCAAGGCTTCATCCAGATGCTTTAAAGTGGGCTTGAAAAGTGCTGTTTGAAGAAACAGCTGGAGAATTCCTGTTTCTAGGGGTTTTTGTTTAGTGGTTGTTGTTTTTTTTTTTGGTTTGCTTTATTTTTTACAAATGAAGATAAAATACAATTTTTAACTTTCTTGGTTTTTTGTTTTTTTTACTAAGGAAGATAAAATACAATTTATGTTCTTTGTTTGTTTTTTTGGTTGTTTTTTTTTTTTTTTTTTACAAATGAAGATAAAATAGAATTATTTAACTTTTTTTTTTGTACAAATGAAGACAAAATACATTTTCTGCTTTTTCTGTTTTTTTTTTTTGTTTTTTACAAATGAAGATAAAATAAAACCTTTGACTTTCAATCAATTATTGAGGAAAATTCCACAATAAATATTTACATTACATTAGAACTGCTATCTTCACTAAAGCAGAGATACAGATATTGAGATTAATTATAGGTCTGTGTTTTGCTGGAGATTCTGATCCAGACTAGGGATCTTAATATTTTATTATTTTTATACTGAGTTTGTAGATTTTTGAACTTGAGTTAATAGTGATTTTAAAATTTAGATGATATTTTTTAGATGCTTAGATTTTAAGATTTCAATTTTTCAAGATTGACAGTTTTGGATTTTAAGATTTTCTGATTTTGATTTTAATTTGGGGGGCACGGTGGCTTGGTGGTTAGCACGTTTGCCTCACACCTCCAGGGTTGGGGGTTTGATTCTTGCCTCTGCCGTGTGTGTGGAGTTTGCATGTTCTCCCCGTGCCTCGGGGGTTTCCTCTGGGTACTCCGGTTTCCTCCCCCGGTCCAAAGACATGCGTGGTAGGTTGATTGGCATCTCTAAATTGTCCATAGTGTGTGATTGTGTGAGTGAATGAGAGTGTGTGTGTACCCTGCAATGGGTTGGCACTCCGTCCAGGGTGTACCCTGCCTTGATGCCAAATGACGCCAGATAGGCACAGGCTCCCCGTGACCTGAGAATAGATCGGATAAGCGGTAGACAATGAATGGATGAATGAATGATTTTAATGTTTGAAGATTTTGAGTTTTTAACAGATTAAGATGTATAGATATTAATGTTTTGGGATTTTATTGTTTAAAGCTTTGGGAATTTTAGGTTTTTTACAATTTTCTGATTTTAACATTATAAGATATTTAGATTGTGAGAGGCATTGGTGGCTCAGTGGTAGCTTTCTCGCCTATCATGCGGAAGGCCTGGGTTTGATTCCCAGCCAATTCCTCAACCCCAGCCACTGGATGCAGTGCTGGTCCCAAGCCCGGAAAAATGGGAGGGTTGTGTCAGGAAGGGCATCCGGCATAAAACATTTGCCAAGTTGATGTGCGGACCAGTTGGTCCGCTGTGGCGACCCCGAACAGGGAGCAGCCGAAAGCAACTTCTAAGATATTTAGATTGTACAGTTTTGAAATTTTACTGTTTAAACATTTGGTGATTTTAGGATTTTCCAGTGTTTAGATTTTAAGGTTTTGGTATTTTTAAGGATTTTATGATTATATGATTTTAAGGCTTTAGAAAATGTTGACATTTTAAGATTTTAAGTTTTTTTTTTAGGATTTAATATTCTGAGATTTTTAAAACTATGTATAATGAGCTTTTTTGTCCTATAATGTTCTGTTTTATTACTTGCAAAAACACCTCTAGTTTAACGAGTTTTCTCGGCAAATTTTTGCGATTACAGATCTGCTTTAGAAAATTTGGTTGTTCTGAATATGTAACAAGAATAGCAGAATACTGCTAACACTATAGAAAATAAACTAGTGTAGTCAGCCGTGATTTTTTTTTTACGTAGATGTAATACAGTTTTGCGCTGCAGGTTTGAATCTCCTAGTTTTTAAATGGAAAAAAGGAAAACAGCTCCAGCGTCAATCCACGGGAACCATGTGCCATTTTTCTGGGGTATGTAAGAGGCTGTATATCTCTTTGTCATCCATTATCACAGAAAAAAGACAAAGAACCTTTAACAAAAAAAGAAAATAAATACATAAAGAGCTGAATGTTTTTTATCTGTAGCTGAAAAATCAATTCCATTATGTAACTACTTTTTAAAAAAATGTTTCAGCGTCCAATGGAGCTGTTTTAATATAATAATTCTGACCATTTTGAACTGAATTGTAGCGATCAGCATTCTTTTTTTTTTTTTGGGACGCAAATGAAAGCTTTTTGCAAGTTTTCCCATCCCTTAAATGCTGACAGTGCCATGTTGGCTAGCTAGCAAATAGCAAAATAGCTGACTAGCTGACGAGTTAATCAGTGTTTAGGGAAGAGTTGATTAAACAAGTTTCAGTGTCATCATTTCGGCTTAATACTGCCCTCGTTATGAAGCTCACATTCGTTGCCAGAATCCCATTTTCTCGGCAGAAGTTCCTGGCAGCATTCCTTCAAAAAAATTTGCCACGTGCGGATTTAAAACAAAGCAGAAGCGCAGGCAGGGTTTTCGTGTAGGACGAGGTGATGGTGGATTTTTGTAGAGTCTAAAGCCCATGCACTTTTAACTTCCTAGATTGAAAGAAAGTGACTAGCTCAGTTGGAGTAGCTTAGATGTAGGTTTAAGGGAAATTGTAGGATTCTTGAATAGGATTTAGATTTTAATCCTGAGCAGCAGAGAACCTTTTAATTAGCAATTTATCTTCTAGACTCATTCATTATAAACATTAGCTAGATGACATACATTAGCTAGGGATATTAGTGGATTGAGGAAAGTTTAGATTTTGAGATTTTAAGATTTTGAGAGTTTAATGTTTTTACATTTATTTAGATTTTGAGATTTTTAGGATTTTAATATTTTAAGAATTTCTGATTTTATTCCACTTGTGTACCCCTGTAAATAAAGTACATTTTTATTTAGATTTGAAGGTTTTGAGCTTTTAAATGTTTAAAGATTTTGAGAGATTAATATTTTTGTTTTTTCATATTTAAAGGTTTTGGGATTTTAAGATTCTAAGATGTTTTTAGTTTAATATTTTGAGTTCTTACCGTTTCAATATTTTGAGATTTTAGGATTTTGAGACGCTAAATGATTTTAAAAAGATTTTGAGTTTTATGTTTTTAGATTTTGAGATTTTGATATTTAAAGATTCTGTGATGTTTATATAGATGAATATTTTGAGATCTTAATACTTTAGGGTTTTAAGACTTTAGGACTTTATTCTGTTTCTGTACAGCTGTAAATAAAGTAAGTTTTTGTTTTTCTGTCTCTTAATCTTTCGTTGTCGAAGACCAATACGAGTTGACTGTCGAGAACAACATACAGGCTAACAATTGTTGTATTCACTCCCGTAGTATCGCATGTGTAATTTTTCTTAGTTTGCAATCTTGCCATTTGCCATAATGCCATGACAAATGCGTAACATGGAGTCATATGGTATCTAGAGTTAGACAGAGTAAGATTAGAGCGTTTTAATCTTTTTCTAGTAAAAGAGCACAGCATGAATTTCAATATCAAGCAAAATTAACCAAGAAGCCTCTCTAAGCGCTGAAATCCTTGAGCGTTTTCATTTCCTTTCCCTTTCAGTAATAAATCCCCCACTGCCTCTTGAGCTACAACAGAGACGTATTCCACAGACTAATGACTAATGCCCTTCATTAATTTCCACTTAATTCCAGTACGTTTGATCAATGTTTCGTTTCACAATTCACACCTTGCACTCACCTCTCCCATGTTTCATTCAGTCTTCCCCATGTTGGCACTTCATATTCTCGAGGTTTGATTTGTATTTTCCTGCTTCATTTATTCTCAGCGATCTGTATTATATACCAAGCAGTATGTCAAACGCTTGACCTGTCGAAACTTAAGTGCTTTTTAACGACATGCGTATTGCGATCGGAATTTACGAATTGAAAAGGTACTATATATATATATATATGCTTACGTAGATACATCTTCATCGTTATTATATCTCCGAGTTCGTTTCATCTGCCACGTGCTGGCTCCAGAATGCAAAAGTTTGTACCCCCAACTCTGAAAAACATATCTATTTTACAATTTAATGACAAAAAAATGAGGCCAATCTCAAGAAAAAAGCTTGAAAAAAAAGCCCCTCACTGGCTAAGAACGATGTCAGGAGGAGAAAAAAAGGAGAGCTGAATATATTTAAACTGAGAGCATCCGAAAACTGTTGAGAGAATATGAAAGAGGCTTTTTAAAAAATAAAAATAAAAAAAAAAGATGGCAGGCAGAGTATACTTACACATTCTGAAAGAAAATAGCATACTTCTGATGTTTTGTTTTGTTTTGTTTTTTGCCAATAAGTTATTAATATTTTAACATATACTAGCCGTGAGGGTAGAATAATGTGTGTTGAAGGCAGCATGTATTTTAGACATTACATTGTAAAAAATAAAAAATAAACATTTTTTAAATTATAAAAAAAAAACCATTTGGCTCTGAGCTGCACTACATCCCAGCTTAGTAGTAGATAACATTTCTATTGGATTTTCTGGATTTTTCCAGAATGAAAACAAAGCAAGTAAAGCTGATCAAATATTATTGCAGCTTTTTTATGAATGGTTGCCAAATTTCCATCCCCACCATCTGAAAAACTGCACTAAAGGGAAAAAAAAATGATCCTAAAATGTCAACCACCTCAAAAAGGAGGAAATTATGTTTTATAGATAAATGTTCACTGCTAAGTATTAAACAATCTCAAATCCATTTCACTCAAAGAGTATTTGCAATGTAAAAAGGTTCTGTGTATCATGCAAACATCCTCTTTACTGTCACTTTCCATTTGTTTGCCACAGCATATGTTCGTTAGATTTAACTCAGATTATTTGCTTTAAAACAAGATCTGATGGGGCGGGTGATGAGTATTTTCTACTTTAGAAGAAGCTGCAGCTGCTTTAGCATGCTTTTGAATTTTTCTGCATGCATTTTTTCAGGTACTGAATTTTTTAGTGTGTTTTTTTTTCCAGTTATTTAATTTTTTAGAGTGCATTTTTTCAGGTACTGAATTTTTTAGTGTGTTTTTTTTTCCCAGTTATTTAATTTTTTAGAGTGCATTTTTTCAGGTACTGAATTTTTTAGTGTGTTTTTTTTTCCAGTTATTTAATTTTTTAGAGTGCATTTTTTCAGGTACTGAATTTTTTAGTGTGTTTTTTTTCCCCAGTTATTTAACTGTTTTAGAGGGCATTTTTTCAGGTACTGAATTTTTTAGTGTGTTTTTTTTTTCCAGTTATTTAATTTTTTAGAGTGCATTTTTTCAGGTACTGATTTTTTTTTTTTTTTTGCATTCGTTTTTTCAGGTACTGATTTTATTTAGAGTGCTTTTTTTACAGGTACTGATTTTTTACAGTGTATTTCTTCAGGTACTGAACATACATTATACATTGTAGGGTGCTTTTCTTCAGGTACTGAATTTTTTAGAGTGCTTTTCTTCAGGTATTGAATTTTTTAGAGCACTTTTTTTCAAGTGCTTTTTTTTTCAGGTCCTTAATTTTTTACAGTGTATTCTTTCAGGTACTGAATTTTTTTTAGAGTGCCTTTTTCAGGTACTGAACTTTTAGAGTGCTTTTTTCATGTACTGTATTTTGTAGTGTGCTTTTTTTCAGGTACTGAATTTTTTTTCCAATGGCTTTTGGATTATCGCAGAAAAACAAGCCAGAAAAGTTCATGATTCTTCCACATTTTGAAGACAACTGTTATGCATTTTAAAGCCTAAACACAATCAGAATCTGTCATACACAGCCCCATTTAGCTACTTGTTTGAAATTGCCTTTTCAAAGGCTTAAAAAAGCTGAGGTTTTACTGTTGTGTTTAGTTTCGTAGAGTAAAAAGTGAACATTTCTTCAGATTTGATCACA
This sequence comes from Hemibagrus guttatus, assembly GCA_033459395.1. Lineage (NCBI taxonomy): Eukaryota > Metazoa > Chordata > Actinopteri > Siluriformes > Bagridae > Hemibagrus > Hemibagrus guttatus. The sequence continues at coordinate 2,763,063 of JAUCMX010000005.1, read as the reverse complement.
CATTTAAAAAAAAAGCCATTATGATGACTTCCCGATAATGGAAAACATCTTAGGATTAAATTTTGGGCCACTTCAGAAGAACACTAGAATACGCTTCTATATGTCTACTGATGGAATTAATCCTGATGGAATAAAAAGCACCTGTTTCCAACCTGTTCATCTCTCCATGATTTATCCTCCTAGTACACAGACGTGTGAGGCATTTTGAAAATCCCAAGCTTCAACTCACACATTGTTGTAAGAACAGAAATGCAAATGAGCAGGTGTTGAGAACTTTTGAACAAAGCACAACTTCCAGGTTTCATTAATCAGTCCAGGGAAATCCAATTTACACCCTCACTTCCTCTATTACCCTGAAAATCCAGATTCCTATATGAGCGCTGATGAGGTTGAGGTTAATGGGAAATTAAGGCTGAGGTACGTATCATTTGTTAAATGTTATCGCAATATTATTGGCCTTTGGGATACCGATAAAGAGAAGGCTGCGATATTTAATGAAGCGGGTAATGAAGTCTTTTATTACGCATGCTGATCAACTTGATCAACCTCATGGTGGAATCTCGGTTTATGCAAAATTTTAAGGATTGAGAACCAAGGGACTGGTGGCTGGTAGCTGAGATTGTGGGTTTTATTATCACCACACTGACGTTGCAGTCTGTCATCATGACTGATGTCATTAACACAAAAGAGACTGAACAGTGATAAAGGGATTGAGGGGTTTTTTTTTTTTCAGGAAACTAGTGACCATCAGTCAGCGGTGCCTGAGATATGTTGGACATACATTGCTGACCACAACAAAGCTTATGCTAATGCTAATGTCTGTTGAACATAATAATCATCTATCAATAATTGTCTAAAAAATTCCATTTGAATGAACTGAATCTCAGAAGTAAAGCTAGTCATGGGTCAAATATAGAGTTGTGACCTGAATTGTATGACCAAATGCATTACAAGAGGATTATCAGAAGATCCAGATGATAATAATTTATTGAAATTTGAATTGAATAATTTGTTGAAAGAACAAGAGCATTAATTTACATTTGAGCTACAGCTGGAAAACACAGCAATACTGTCTATATGGGTCACTTAGCTGACATGCTAAGTTAGCTACTGATCAATGAGGAATGCTGGCTAGTTAGCAACTTAGATATAAAAGCTAGCAGACTTTATGAGGTAAACCAGTCAGCACCTTCCTCTCTCAAGCAAATATTTCTTTTAAGATGTTAGCATAAAAAAAAACATCTGTATAATATACTTCACTGTTAGCCAGATAAAGCAACAGCAACAACAGCAACAACAACAAAAGCAAACTTGAAGCACAAAACTTGTCTTGGGTAATATTTGAGATGCTAAAAGGTGACTAAATTTGATTTCTGGTCCACTTGATTTCTCTGTAATCGTATTTTCCTGAGAGGACTTTTTAGGACCTCTACTTTGCTAACAAATTTGTAAACAGAGCGAGAATAAGACAAATCTTTTCAGCTGCCTCGTGTATTCACTTTGTATTCATCATGGCATTTGGTATTTTGACAGCTAATTGTTAGCATAGTTATTAGCATACCCTGCTAACCAACATTTAACTGTAACAGATGTAAGAGTGAGAATGAAACTTCGGTATAATCTGTGTGGTGCTACGTACACTTCATTTTTACCACAGAGGTTTGCACTGAGTGATTTGCATTCAGCTAGTTTCTATAATCAGCTAAGGTTAGCTTGCTAACATTGAGCTGTTAGCTGTAGCTAATATTTTTCTACATTGCTTTGCGAGACTTTCTTCTATTTTTCTTCCATGAAGTTGCTTTCGGCTGCTCCCTGTTCGGGGTCGCCACAGCGGACCAACTGGTCCGCACAACAACTTGGCACAGGTTTTACGCCGGATGCCCTTCCTGCCGCAACCTTCCCATTTTTTCCAGGCTTGGGACCCTTCTATTTTTCTTCTATACTTGTGGTAAATATAAGAGTTTGGGTTCTGCAGCAGGACAATGATCCAAAACACACCAGCAAGTCCACCTCTGAATGGCTGAAGAAAAACAAAATGAAGACTTTGGAGTGGCCTAGTCAAAGTCCTGACCTCAATCCGATTGAGATGCTGTGGCATGACCTTAAAAAGGTGGTTCATGCTCGAAAACCCTCCAATGTGGCTGAATTACAACAATTCTGCAAAGATGAGTGGGCCAAAATTCCTCCACAGCGCTGTAACAGACTCATTGCAAGTTATGGAAAACGCTTGATTGCAGTTGTTGCTGCTAAGGGTGGACCAACCAGTTATTAGGCTTAGGGGGCAAACACTTTTTCACACAGGGCCATGTAGTTTTGGATTTTGTTTTCCCTTAATAGTAAAAACCTTCATTTAAAAACTGCATGATGTGTTTACTTGTGTTATCTTTGACTAATATTTAAATGTGTTTGATTAACTGAAACATTAAAGTGTGACAAACATGCAAAAAAAAAAAAAAAGTAATCAGGAAGGGGGCCAACACTTTTTCACACCACTGTATATATATATATATATATATATATATATATATATATATATATATATATATATATATATATATATATATATATTCTACTTTGCCTGTGAAGAGTGAAGAATTTGAAACTGCTTAACATTTTAGCAGGAGCCTGATAGCCAGCTAACTAAAATTTTACTCTTAGCCTTAGTTAATGTTTTCTAGATTTCTTGTTTCTTTTTGTGAGACTTTTGTCTACTTTTTCTTTCATGCTTGTAGTAAATATAAGAGGTTATATGTATATTTACTACTTTGGCTGTGAAGAGTGAAGAATTTGAAGATACTTCATGTTTTAGCACTTTAGAGAATTAACTTTAAATGTAACTTTGAGATATAATCCTTTATTTTAAAGCTAGCCAACACCACAGAACACTTTCTATGGTAAATTATGTGAGAATGAGACTTAAATGTAATCTCTTTGGTGCTACATATGTTTTATTTTTACCACAGCAGTTTGCGTTGTTACAGCCAGTGATTAGCGTTCAGCTAGTTTCTATAGTGCAAGAATTTTAGCTAGCTAGCTAGCTACTAAAGTTTGGCTGTTGTTACTTAGCCTTCTTAGCTACTTAGCTAATGTTTTCTTACATTTTTTGGTTCTGTGTATAGTGAAGAATTTGAAGTTGTGCTTTACATTTTAGCAAGAGTCTGACTTTTACCTGGGGGAAACAATATCAGGGAGTTTTAGTGCTTCATGGAGGGTTAAAGTCTGTGTAACTTTGAGATTTAATCCTCCATATATTAAAGCTTGCCAAGTCTAGAGAACACCTTTTTTTGTGGAATGATGTTTGGAATTTTAATGTGAATTTGCATGTCCTTTGTTTACATGTACCAAGGACTGCAGTGTTCATATTGTTATGTGTGTGTGTGTGTGTGTGTGTGTGTGTGTGTGTGTGTGTGTGTGTGTGTGTGTGTGTGTGTGTGTGTGTGTGTGTTTCAGGTGGTAAAACATCACCTCACAGCACCAATAAAAGAGTGCAGTGTGTGTGTGTGTTATAGCTGTTTTTCTCTGACTCAGACACATACAGGCTCAAAAATACTTACTGTTTTTTGTCCTCGTGAGTGTTTTGTCAAAATAATACAATTGTTCTCTTAGTATATTTATGATCCTGTCTTCTTTTAACCTTTTTAACTGTTTGCAGAAGCCAAAAAAAAATATTTATTGATTTATTTTTTTATTCTGACTGTTTTTTGTCCTCGTCACTTCTTGTCTTTGGTTTCTTATTAAGATATTACTCCGATTCATTTATTTATTTACTTATTTATTTTTACTCCCAGGGCATTTTAGTCACAACCGAATCATTTTAAGTGCAATTCTGCTGCTTTTTGTTTATTCAGATGTTTTTCTTCGGATCGTCACATGGAACGGATTTATTTCCTTACGCCGTTGCAGCATCGTGTCGTTAAATCAGCGGGTAACTGAAGTCAAAGTGATAAAATCTCATGAAGCTGTAGTTCTCTTTTTTTAATGGCATCGATTCGAGGAAGGGTAAAAAAGCGAGACTTTTTCGCACGCTCGTCTGCTGCGTCGTGTTTGTTCATTAAAACAGCAACAATAGAGTTAGAGATGTAATCATCCCCTGAATTTAACAAGCACCGATGGCTGCTGTTTATATTAAATATCTAATATCAACGGAACTGCGTATGAATTCTGTGCAGGGAGTGAAATGATCGAAGAAGAAGAAGAAGATGACATTCGACAAACAAAATTTTTTGTCAGCCTATAAATGTTGTTCCATTCCCCAATGCCTGTTAAAGCGTGTTTATATAAACCTTGGATTTGGCTTTTAATCTCCTGACCAATCAAACTTGAGAATTCCGTTACTATTTGCATATTCTGATGCTCCCACCACCATGCTTCACTCCAGTTTCTTGGATGATTGAGGTGCAGTCGATTGCTTAGGAGTCATTTCTGCTGTTTTCAGGTTGTCCTGCACCTCCTTTTGAGTGACTTCTTACCTTCATTTTCAGTGTCCTGAGTTTTTTGTGGAATTTTCCAGGGACAGGTAGTCTCAAATCCAGGAATTTTTCAGCAATGTTTAAGGTCATTGCTCAGGCTCTGGATCTATTTCCATTCAAGTCTGGTTTAATAATTTTGTACTGGAGAACTCACCTTCACCATGCGGTCTTCTTAATTATCGGCAACATATTTTATAATGACACCTTGAACATACATACATACATGATTTATATCTTGAACTTTTATATCGTATAGTTTATAATTCTAAAATTCCAATATGGTGTCTGAATAATTTTTAGTCAAATTTTATTTTGTAAATTGCTTTTGCAATGGACTATATTTTCATTTATATTTCTTTTTTTTTCATTCTTTCCTTCATCGATATATACTTTATTATGTACAAATGTATATAAATTTGAATTGGATTTATACAAAAGTCTATTTACTTCTCATTACTGTGTAATAAAAAAATAAGAAGAATATCATTAATTACATTTTTTTCAGTCTGAATAATTATTTGACTTTCAGGTAACCGAGACGAGGACCGGCCCACTCGGGTGTAGCAACTATGATAACCTCGACTCCGTCAGCTCTGTTTTGGTCCACAGCCCTGAGAACAGAATTCAGCTCCAAGGTAAAGTACTTGAAAGCTATCAGCTCTGAACATGCTGTGGTGACTCTGTCCACCTTGTAAACCTTCAGGTTCCCTTCGCTTAGTATATAGAATATAAGCAGCATAATGATGGCAGGCTGAAGTTCTTAATAGAAGTGTAGGATGGATTCGACCGGTGCCTTATAGCTGGCATTAGTGTTATAGGAAATCCGACCAATCAGAACGAAGAAACTAAATGTTGTTCTTTTGAGTGCTCCTTGTTCAGGGTCTCCACAGCGGATCATTTGGTCAGCATATTATGATTTGGCACAGGTTTTACCCCAGATGCCCTTCCTGACACTGGGCTTGGGACTAGCACTGAGAGTTTCTGGCATTTTGGCAGACGCCCTTATCCAGAGCGACTTACATTTTATCTCATTTTATACAACTGAGCAATTAAGGGTTAAGAGCCTTGCTCAGGGCCCAGCAGTGGCAGCTTGGGGGGCCTGGGATTCAAACTCACAACCTCTCTATCAGCAGTCTAATGCCTTAACCACTAAGCTACCACATCCTCTTCAGTGCCTGGGTTACCTCCCTGCCTGGGAATCGAACCCGTGCTGCATCAACGAGAGTGCAGGATCCTTAGGCAAGAATTCACAACTAAATACGTTTCTTATTTCAGGTCTCCAGCTTCTTTTGCCGGAGTACCTCAGGGGTCGGTTCGTCCAAGCGGCTCTGAGTTACATCGGATGTAACAGCGAAGGCCAGTTCACTTGCCGGGATAACGACTGCTGGTGTCAGTGTAGTGAAAGGCATCCACAGTGCAACTGCCCCTACACCAGCCTCCGAGCACAACACGGCAACCTGGAGCACATCAACGAAGTGTGGAATCAGGCCAACCAGGAGTTTGAGCAATCAGGTGCATGCGAAAGTTTGTGCACCCTTCAGAAAAAAATTTATTCTTGTGTACACACACACACACACACAAAAAAACACATTATATATATATATATATATATATATATATATATATATATATGAATGAACTTTTGGCACCCTTCCAGCTAGAAACAGTCACACATATTTCTAGGCACTTGTTTGGTGTCAGGTTTTAGACGTAGCAAGCAGTGTGTGTTTATAAAGTGTTTGTATTCGCCTTTCTGGAAAGTGTGCCCGCTCTGCCATAAACACATGAAGATGTTTGTAAACAAGCTGCAGATGGTCTGTCATACAACGGGACAAAGTACAAGCAGAAACCAGAAGTGCTTTGATCGATGCGTTAGAGCACCATTTACACTGAACACAAATGTCTAAATGAAATATACCAACGACACCAACACGTCATTTTGAAATCAATTTGTAATAGGTGTTTTTATTCCGACTGCAGGAAACAAAATTACATACAGCTTTGAAACTAATCTAGAAAAAAAAGAAATCAGCTCTGAAGCGTCTCCCAGCTTCCTGAGCAGTAATTAAATCTAGAGTCCAGTCCGTCCTCGCACTAGCCCTTATGTTCCATCAGGGTGAAAAATGACCCAAATTAAATGTGTACCAAAAGTGGAACAAAGCTACAAATTATTCTTCTGAGATTTTGATACTTTATAATTAACACAGTTGTTTCACTGTAATATTTTAATGAATTTTATTTTGGACCTGTCAGGATGTTTAAAAAAGTTGAATGAAACTAAATGGTAATTTCCTTTAATCATTGATTTTCACCTCCATCCGTGCACACACACACTCTGACACACACGCTCAAAGACACACACATTCACACTCACTCACACACACGCACACACACACTCACACTCTCTCACACACATGCACACACTCACTCACACAGACTCAGACACACACACACACACACACACCTGCTTCATTCTTTGCATCTACTTCCATCAGAATGGAAATGAAATAAGGATAACGCTTGTTATCATGCATTTGACATTTACATTGTTGTGTGCAGATGAGTTCCAGGCTTTCATGGTCCAACTGTCAACACACGCAGCCCTGAATTCGTCATCGGTGTGGCGTGTGTGGAGGAGCGATGCGGCTCTGCTGAAGCGCTACAGGAAGTTGGAGAGCGAAACCGTTTCCCTCCTCAATAAGGCGCAAGAAAACGCTGCTAAACTCTTCAGCCTCAGCCGGAGGTGTCGCTCACAACCCAAAATAATCCTGCCCAGAGAAAGGTAAAACAAATAATGATAATAATAAATAATTCTACATTTTATTTCAATTAAAACTTGATAATAAAACAATTAAAATTTCATTTGCTAGCATAGAAAATGAGATGCTTAGCACACTAGCTAAGAAAGTAGATGGGTCAAACATTCATTCATTGTCTACCGCTTATCCGATCTATCCTCGGGTCACGGGGAGCCTGTGCCTGTCTCAGGCATCATTGGGCATCAAGGCAGGATACACCCTGGACGGAGTGCCAACCCATTGCAGGGCACACACACACACACTCTCATTCACTCACACACTACGGACAATTTAGAGATGCCAATCAACCTACAATGCATGTCTTTGTACCGGGGGAGGAAACCGGAGTACCCGGAGGAAACCCCCGAGGCACAGGGAGAACATGCAAACTCCATACACACATGGCAGAGGTGGGAATCAAACCCCCAACGCTGGAGGTGTGAGGCAAACATGCTAACCACTAAGCCACCGTGTCCAAACAATCAGATGTTTGTTTGTTTTTTTGTCAAATCCATCAATCATCAGATTTATCATCGCAGTGACCTGAACAGACAAAGAAAACATTATCAAACTGCCTTTCTCAACCGTTTTATCTTCTATCTCTGTCTTCGAAATTCAAAACCAAATGATTTCCTATTCACAATGTTCTCACTACCTAGTGAACTAGATTGACTGACAGTTTTTTGTTTTGTTTTGTCTTGTTTTGTTTTCTGTTTTGTTTTGATGAAGCACAGAATTGAGGGATGTTCTATTCTGGAAAATGAAATCGTCAGTGAAATCCTTCTAACCCTTTCTAACCAATCAGATTTGAGGATTTGACAAGCCGCCGTTTTGGATTTTGCGTTTCGTTTTCTGAAATCTTCAGATTCTTAGCGTTTTTCCGGCACAGATGATTATATTCCTCTTTTCTCTCCTGCATGCTTTCGAGTTCTGAGCAAAAGTGTTTAAAGCCAGGTGAGAACGCAAGGGTCAGTGTTTACGGTTTTCTGTTTTGATGGCAACATCCGTAATTGTGATTGTTTAGTTGTTGGCGGTGTAATTATGCAAAATAAGACGTGAAAGTTTTTAACATCAGGACCGACATCCAAAAAAATCTCCTCCAGTCGGGGCATTAACCTCCACACCAATTAGCCATGTTGCGAAGCGTAATGGATGAGACTGAAAATTTAGTTAGCATGCAGTTATGAAAAGGAGCCATTATAATCATTAGCCTAAAGTATGTGATGATTTTAAAGTGTCACTCTGCGGCAGAGTCGCTTTTACTCTTTTTGGCTTCACTCACAAAACCTTTAGAAATGAATGCAACCTTTGCAATATTTTAAAAGTTGTTTTATTTTGAAGAAATTCATTATTGATGTTGATAGGTTTATAATCATTTATAGAGATCACTACTTAACAGCTGTTCTAGTTGAAGTGATTTTGTTGAGAGGGAAAAAATGTTCTTTCAATCTTAAAAATCGTAAAGTGCTTTAGGTTACGAGGAAAGGTTTCAAAAGCGAGACAAACATATCCAAAATGGACAAATATAATCCCTAGGAATAAAACAAAAGTATATTATGACACCAAAAGTTGAAAAGTTGACCTATTAGTTCCTCAAGAGATCTTGGTTGCTGTTGTAGAAAGGACATCATTTACATTTACATTATTTACTGTTCAGTGACAAAAAAAAAAATGAGGATGAGGTTCCGTTCTGAGCCTGGTTCAGTTAGGATGTGTCTCCAGTACCAGTGCTTGAAAAGTAAGGAAAGTTTTGCATCTCATTTTTGATTGCATAATTTCCTATAGGGTTGTGTTCCTTACTGCTGGAAAGACAGTCTTCTTTATAAAGCTTGGGATTTTGGGCTACATTTATTAGCAAGAAGGAGATTAGCAGTAAATCCATCTTGTGAGACAATGCAACGTACATAAATAAAATGACAAAATCATATGTTAATATGACGTCAAACCCAACATCCTGCCTCCAGTCAAGGACTTTAATGTTACATGTTTGCCTAAATAAATCTAAAATTATTCTGTTCTCCTTTCTCTGTGGATTTTTTTTACCTTTGGCTTGAAATTTTCTAATTTGCAAACCCAATGTTCTCGGACAAATGTGCTCTTTTCTTTGTCTATGAAATTAAACAAAGGTTCTTGATAGTAAACTCAGGCCTTTGTACCCTTCTGTGCATTTTCTCTCTAATGACCATAATGTGTTATTCCATTTCTCCTGCAACCTTTAAAGCTATTAGTAGGCACAAGTGGGCTTTTTAAAATTGTGCTTTTAAAGGCAGATTTTTTTTTTTTTCTGCCTTTAATGCAAAACTATTATCACTGGTCCTGAAGGCAAATAGTTCACTTGCCATCTATTAGAATTGAGTCATTTGTTACTGCATTGTGTTTCAGGCTGCAATTTGCTCACATGCAATTATATAGTTGCTTATTCCTTGTTTATTTTTTTACTCCCCTGCTCTGTCCTTGTTTTGTTCATTTGTTTTGTCTCCAGGCGTCTCGGTTACTGGCTACAACGAGTCCTTTCCCTTCTGTACTGCGCTGAAGCCGACAGTCCGGGAATCTACTCGGAGGTGACGCGGAGCTGCGTTTGCCCAGGTGGTCACCTGACCTGCCAGGGACTGATCCCTTGCTCCTTGGGCACTGGAAGCCGTTGTGCATCATGCTCTCTAGAAAATAGAACACGTTGCTCAAGCTGCAACAGCGGCTTCGCGCTGAGCCACGGATTGTGCCGCCCTGCAGCTCTAAGCCCCACCAAGCAGTACCTCGGCACCGAGACGGAAATGCATGACTCGGAGCTGCGTGATCTACTGGAGCAGCGCGACAGCCATTTAGCCTTATCCGCCATCTTTGTCAGCAGTGATGTCAAACTCAACATCTGGTTTGAACCTTCATGGAGAAAAAGGATGCTCTTGACTCTAAAGAGCAATAAATCCAAATCAAGTCGAGTGCACATGCTCCTAGGAATTTCGGCGCAGATTTGTATGACCAAGAACTCCACCCTGGAGCCAACGCTCTCCGTTTCGGTCAACCCGTTCGGCGGGAGTCACTCGGAGAGCTGGACAATGCCAATGAACCAAAACGGATACCCCGATTGGGAGAAAGCGAGGTTAGACACAGCGGCAGACTGCTACAACTGGACTTTGACGTTGGGAAACCGCTGGAAGAGCTTCTTCGAAACGGTCCATTTCTACCTGAGGAACCGAATCCAGAGCGACGGCGCTCAAGGCAACGAGACGGCTGAACCGGAGGTGGCGAACAGAAACGCCTCACACCATGTCGGCTACATGAAAATGAACAGCGTTCAGCTGTTTGGATACAGTGTGCACTTTGACCCGGAAGCCATTCGAGATTTGATCTTGCAGCTGGACTATCCGTACACGCAGGGATCTCAGGACTCGGCGCTGCAGGAGTTGATTGAGATCCGATACCGAGTCAATCGTTTATCTCCTGCTGGAGCGACGCCTCTGGACCTTTTCTCGTGTCTCCTTCGACACCGACTCAAACTCTCGACTTCAGAGGTGTCGCGAATCCTCGTGGCGCTGCAGGCCTTCGGCGCCAAACACAGATACTACACGGAATACGAAGCTGTCAAACTTTGTAGCTAACAAGTAACATTCGAATCTATTTGTTATGATGGAATGTTGACACGTCCGCTGTTTTGTTTGGTTTTATAATTATTATTATTATTATAATAACAGAACTGCTGTTTTTTGGTGTTTGATATAGACATGTTTTACTCTTCATAGACATATTTGTATTCGATGTTTGACATAGATCAAAATGAAACCTGAAACACAAATGTCTGTCTTTTTCCGGGAAAAAAAAACCCCAATCCCATCGATGATTGAAGTAAATAAAAAGGGTAAAATCCTATTTTACAAGTGCCTTAAATGGTGTATAGCCAGCTCCACACACCGCTGTGCTCATTGGTATGCATGGTTGCTTTTCCTTTTCCACTGTTTTCTATAATCAAGAATTTAGTCACATAGGCAGTTCTAAATAATTTGCTTAATTTTTCCATTTCCACTGCACAGTAGGCCACAGCTGGAGAAATGTACACACTAAGATTAAGATTACTCCTTGAACAATCTCGTAGTGCTCTTAATATACTTCGGAGATCATTTTAACAAGCGACGACTCTGCATTCGGCTAAATAAATGTTCTGTCGATGATTGTTGAGTGTTGACTTTGAATCTGTCGTGACGATTTTGCACGATTTTTCCGTCAAGCTTCGTGGCAACATGTGGTCCTTTTCTCTTTTTTCCTTTAATCGTTCTCCGTGTGTGAGAAATGTCTCTCGGCTGATTTGAGGTGTAGAGTTAAGCGCACATGGTGAGGACTTGATACAGAAATTGCACACATTTGTATTCAGGGATGGAGAAATTAAGTGCATTATTTCGAGTGAAGGATCATTGCGTGGCACTTTGATGCATACAATATATCCAAGAACAAAATTAACAGGAAAGAAGGAAGAAAGGAAGGAGTCTCCAGTGTCAGCTGCTATGTCAGCACTTTGTAACAGTGAGGTTTTCCCGCACAGGAAAGTCTTCAGGACAAAGGCTACGTGTTTTGTTTATTTGCTTGTTTGTTTCTTTCCATAGCAAAAGAACCTGATAAAGGAGCAAAGTATAGCTGCTAGACTGTAAAGTGCTAAACTGCTTAGCAGATGTTCCATTATGTTAAATGTAACTGTAAAAAGTTTAAACTTGTGACATTTACTTTGTTAATAAAAGAAAATTTGTAATCGTGGGCGAATCGCTGTTTTCTAAGCAATTCCTACAGCAGTCGTGCTTCAGAATTCTGTATTTTCATTCACACACACACACACACACACACACACACACACAAATATGTAAATCTAAAGACAAGGACATTTCAAAAGGTAGATTTTCAGCAGTACATGTTGTGTAGAATTTAATTAAAATACCCTTACAGTTGAATGTTTTTAATAAAACCCCAACAGATATAAAGATGATTTGTTTGCGATATTGAGAGCTTGATGAAAAAGAAGAAAAATCCGTGAGGGCTGGAAATGCATTCAGAAAATTCCGGAAAGCTGTTCTTTTTCACACGGAGGACAACAAAGGAGACGACCAGCGTCCTAATCGGAACTGTGGCTTATCACGAGGACGAGGTTATGAATTGAATAAACTGCTCATAAACTGTGATAAGCCCAAGTTTGTGACAGTAACCGGGTTTAGTCCTTGTGCAGAATGAGAATGATCTTGTCGAACGACTGCGGTCCATTCCCAAATACTGATCTATTTTCTTCCTACTCTATCTACACACACACACACATACACTGTTCCCACTCAGTATTCACTCTGTACCAGTACCGCTGGCGCTGTTGTGTTTACAGCCGCTGCTTTCTGTCACTTTTTAGGAACACTTAATCAATCAGCAAGCCCTATGTTTAATCTGGCGATGTCTCTGAGCGCTGCAGTATGCAGAATCACCTCTTTCCTCCTGTTCAAATATTTGTCCTGTTTTGCTTACAGTTGCTGTTGTTTATCCAAAAGCTAATGGAACTATGCACAGCCTTCAAATATCGACTGGCTTAGTAACTAAGTAACTCCATTTTTTAGCAAGAGGTGCCAAAATTTATGGTTAGGGTAGGGCTAAATAGGCAGGACTTTGGCTATCTCTTCTAAAAAAATAATGTGTAGGACTTTGGCCATCTTTTCTATAGAACTGAGTGGAACTTTGACCATCTCTTCTAAAAAAAAAAAAAATGGGCGGGACTTTGGCCATCTCTTCTAAAAAAAAAAAAAAAAGTGGGCAAGACTTTGGCCATCTACTCTAAAAAAAAAAGTGGGTGAGACTTTGGCTATCTCTTTTTTTTTTTAAGTGGGCGGGACTTTGGCCATCTCTTCTTAAAAAAACGGTGGGCAGGACTTTGGCCATCTCTTCTAAAAATAATGGGCGGGACTTTGGCTATCTTTTCTTAAAAAAAAGTGGGCAGGACTTTGGCCATGTCTTCTAAAAAAAAAAGTGGGTGGGAATTTGGCCATCTCTTCTAAACAAGTGGATGGAATTTTGACCATCTCTTCGAAAAAAAAAAAAAGTGGGCAGGAGTTTGGCCATCTCTTTAAAAAAAAAAAAAAGAAGTGGGGGAGGCTTTGGACAACTCCTTTAAAAAAAAGTGGGTGGGATTTTGGACATTTTGTAAAAAAAAAAAAAAAAAAAAAAAAGTGGGTGAGACTTTGGACAACTCCTTTAAAAAAAGTGGGTGGGATTTTGGACATTTTGTAAAAAAAAAAAAAAAAAAAAAAAGTGGGTGAGACTTTGGACAACTACTTTAAAAAAAGTGGGTGGGATTTTGGACATTTTGTAAAAAAAAAAAAAAAAAGTGGGTGAGACTTTGGACATTTCTTTTTTTTTAAAGTGGGCAGTTCTTTGGCCATTTCTTCTTTAAAAAAAGTGGGCAGGACTTTCACTATCTCTTCTAAAAAAAGAAAAAAGTGGGCAGGACTTTGGCAATCTCGTTTTTTAGTTTTTAAAAATTAAATGGATTGAATGAGGTTTTTTTTAAAAATAGAAAACAAAAACAAAAGATTTCTTAAAATTTTCAGTCACTGTGCTACCACAACCATGCTACACAGTGGGGATATGTAATAAATATAGTGCTTTTGTACCAAGAACAAAAAAGTTCAAGTTTTTTTCATTTATGTATTTATTTTTTGCATGAAATTCCAAATGTGCGTTCATATGATTTGTCCATTTTTTTCCTTTTTCTTTAAAGGATGCATTTAATGGATTTAGGAAAGGAACATAAATCTTCTACATAATTTTTTTTACATCTGTTGATAAATGACCTAATTAACTTTAGGTTAATATAAGTGAAGGCAGTGTACAAGTTACATTTTTCTCTACCCGTGCTTTAATTTCATTTAGTAACTTTTTTTACTCCATGGTGAGAAAGGAAACTTTTGTAGGAAGTGTACTGTGAGGCATTCACAGAGCTGAATGGCTAATAAAAGAATTTATTCGCAAATTATTATTTAGATCATTAAAATCGAGTAGATTTCAGTGCTGTTTTTAAGAAATATGTTCTCACCTGGACTCAGAAGTTAGATCTTGCCTCAGTACTTGACAAAAAGAAAAAAAGCAATTGAAAATATTTTTATGATTTATATCGATCCCCGATGTTTATAGCTAGGTAATTTGGTTTAGATGATAAAGCGCAGTATCTGTGGTGGCAGAAAAGACAACACAGGTTTGTTTGGGAAGCAAAAAAAACCCCTGCAAGCAGCTAATCGTTTTCCTGTAATCCGTACCTACACACAAAGCAGTGTTTAACATCAGGCTGAAAAGGCGAAGAGTCGATAATCGTGTTGTAAAAGTGCGAATGCGATGCGTCACCGCTGGCACTCAAGCAAAACAATCCTGAAACGCGAAAGCTCTAACATAATGCATAGCACCAGTGTTTAGCGAACACCCGCGGTGCTGTACATTAAGGCTTTTGTTAATGAAGTCGAGGAGTGAGACTCTAAAAGCCTCTGAAATCGATGAGAGTTTAGTGGTGGGGGTGGATTAATGTGTATTCTTGTGTTGTTGTTGTTGTGGTTTTTTTTAAAACCTTTTGTCACTTCAGTGCACATTTCAGGGATTTTCCCCAGAGAAAGTGTAAAAAAAAAAACCCACAGCACTAGCTGCAGGAGTAGCTGGGATGCTAACGCTTTACCGTCCTCTACGATCTCAGACACAACGTTATTATCCGAGACACTTCAAAGAAAAATATTTTTAGGCTCATGTTTTCCAAATCTCTTCAGGTTCATGCCGTTAAGCTTTGACTGATGCGGAGTTATTTCCGACCTACGTCACTCTTTGATCTGAGCGTTATAGCTGTCAATCAAGCGGATCTCATAAATATGCAGCAGGTCGAGGTACACGCCCACGTGGCAGACAGACAAAGAGTGAAAAAAAAGTGAAAAAAGTTTTTGGGAGATTTTTCTTTTTCTATTTGAGTTGAATTTCTTTGCTTTTGTTTTATTTCAATCAAACTTTTACAATTAATTTGGTCTTTTTTTTTTTTTTATATATATATTTGTTTGTTTGTTTGTTTGCAACCCAATGGTGAGACAATTGAAAGTCAAACAAGGGAATTTCAGACCAGTACTTCGTACACTCATAAGGACACACTCACAGACACACTCTAAACTGAAGGACCCGGAGTCCTTGAAATGAAATCAAGCAGGGTGGCGTTGCTCTGCTGCCATGTTCAAAAGTAACATGCTTCAGGTGCCACGGGCAAATTGAGACAAAGCCTTTTAAGTTCACTCTGTCACCTTTCCACATCAGAGGCAGACGTGAAATGAAAGACCAAATGTCAGGCTTGCATTTTAAAAAATGGGCTTTCATGAAACACCACACTGGTCTCAACCTTTCAGACCTGCAATAAGACCTTGGGAAACCGTGTAAGTTACAGGGACACTCGGCTATAACCGATTTTATTTTCTTTAACGATTTTAATGTACACTGGAACTGTTGTGTTTTTATTTTTATATGACATTGTGGTGTTATATTAAAATATAACTGACAGTCTGATAGGTTTTTTCTATAACAGGATGCCTTTTATTCCTCTTAACACCAAGTCGCTTATCATTTCTTAATAGACAACACATCCATTTTTTTTTTTATCCAATTATAGTTACAAAACGGGATTTTTGTTTGTTTGTTTTTATATATATATATATATATATATATATTTTTTTTAATTCTGTATATGTGGAACAGCCAACATGAGTCCTTGTTGCTATGGAAATAATAATGTACTAAAAATGGTGCATAAATTATAAACATGTGATTTCTTGGGTAGACAGAACTTTTCATAGAAAATGTACAGAATATAAATAAATAAATAAATAAATAAATAAATAAATAAATAAATAAATAATCATTTTAAATTCCATAATGTATAAATATTAATTATAACTATTTTTATTTTTAAAAGAAATATTATTTCTAGCAATTATATAGAAATATAAATATATATATATTAAAGAAATATAAAATATTTAAAATAAATGCTTATCCTTGCAAAAAATATATATATTCTTTTGATATTTCTTCTACTTCTTGGGTAATTTAACTATTTACAGAAAACGTAGACAATATAAAATAACACTAAATAGAAAATTTAAAAGAAATAAGTTAATTAATTCAAAAAAATAAAAATATTTTGTAATACATTGATGATCATTGTACATAATATACTATATTAATAATAATAATTTTTTATTATTTTTAAAAATATATTATTTCTATCAATTATATATTGGATGGTGCTGAGAAATATTTAAACTAAATGCTCATCCTTGAAAAATATATATTCTTTTGATATTTCTACCTAATCCCTAGGAAAATCCTCCTGTTAAAAAAATAATTCATTTTTAATCCAACTAAATCATATTAAATGAAAATGCAAAAAAAAAAAATAATAATAATAATAAAATAAAAATAAAGCTAAAAATATTTTCAAGCACAATCAAATAAGCTAAAATTGTTCACATACAGACTCTTATCCATTTGGAAATCCATTTGGATTTATTCTGGAATTTTGTTTCTTCTTTATGAGCACCATATGGGATTTGTAAATCAAAGGACAAAGGTCAGGGGGGGTCAAATAAAGAGGCAGACAAAACAGAAAATACAAACATCTGAAAGTGAAAAGAAAGAAACCGCATAAGTTTCAAATAATAACAACAAGACGTTAGGATTAAAGCAACACAGCCAGCGATGTGATGCTGAATGAGACAAAACAGACAAAAGAGACGCAACAAAAAGTGTGAATAAGCATCAAATACACAAAACACCGAGTCTAGAGCGTGAGCAAGGCAGAAGATTAAGCAACAGGAATAAATCAGTGATTTAGAATTGAGTGTATTGATTGATATAAATTGTGTGTCTGATGACTATATCAAGTTTATTTACAGCTCATACACCCGAACACTGTCTCTAATAATGTCCTTATTGTGTTATTCTTCTCCAGTTTGCGTGCCCATGCGTTCGAGGCTCTACAGAAAAATAGTCCCTGTGCAGCTGCGGCCTCGGGGGATCGGAGTTTATGAAAAAGCCCATTAAAGAAATAACACAACATAAATCAGTCATTGACAAATTCATGCCCAAAGGACACAACTCCAAAGAGCCGTGCAATTAAAGACACGCACAAAAGCTTGCAAGCTCACAAGTAGGCGTCCACGTCAGCACTTTTCCAACATCTTCGTTTCCAAGACGCTTTCGGAAGAGCAAACTAAATTATGCGTTGTCGCACAACACAAACAGGAACAAGGAGAAGCTTGGTGGGTGTGATGGTGAGAGATTTCATGAAAGTTTGCAGCTGATTTCAGACGTTAAAGAAAATTTTTTTGTGTTGCTTTTATTGTGCTCTGATGCTGATGTCAGTGATGTTAATGCAAGATTAAAAGAAAAGAAGAAGAAGAATCAACCTCTTCAAAAATAAAAGAGTTTCTTTCCCTCACCTGGCTTGCTGAGTGATTAGAGCATGAGCTGTTTGAGCAGGAGGATAAAGTAATAAAGCACCGCTGCATCGCCCTTTTTAGGAAGTGCTTAATCCCCCCGAGCAGTAAGAGACTGATGTTCATTTAGAGTCTTAATTTTCCACTATTAATCAGCTTGTCACAGCAAATGAAGCAACATTTGGCCTATAAACATCACAATTGTTTAACCCGATGCATTATTTAAAGAGATGGTCTGCTTTACGCTAAGTTAAGGGTTGTTTAGGAACTCCAGGGAGGTCGGAAGTGAGTCCACTGCAGGCAGATAGCAGGAGAGATTCTGTAACTCCTAAAAGTTTTTCAGTAGTGGGTGGTTGCAATAAATCAGAAAGGCCACTGCGCATCCTGTCAAAGGTTTCCAAACCCTTACGGACATTGTGTTTGTCCAATGCAGAGCAGAGCGCTGAACCGGAAAAACCTCGACGGGCTGCAAAATTCGCAGAGCAGGGCAAGCTGTGAGGCACGACACAACAGAGGCTTGAAATTGGTTTGAAATGTGGTTCGTTTGGGATAAATGTAATCATTCTTGGGGTTTTTTTTTTCATTATAACTTGACTCTAAGGTCTGCCCAGATGTTTATGGATATATTTGGGAAAAAAAGACCAACAAAAGCTGGCGACTTTTAATAATTGGTGACCAAATGTGGACGTGTCTATGCAAATATGCTACTGTGACTCCCAATGGGGGTGGAGATAGAAGATAGATAGGAGACACACTGCTTCTCCGTCATCTTGTATATGATATGATGATGATATTACCATGGCAACCAGTAGTACTATGGCGACACAGTATCTATGATAGTACAGCAACTATTTTTGTACATAGCTCTAGTCATGCTTTTGCTTGCCCTCCACTCGTTGGTGGTGAAAGTAAGTCATAAACAAACTAAAGAATAATATTAAGAGTACAAAAAATGGTATAAAATGAAAATTTACAACGTTAGGCTTTTCTGGATCAATCCTGGGGAAAATTCATAGTTGGAATTTTAAATTAGTGATAAACGGATAAACAGAGTAATGAAATTTCAGGTATTTTTCTCAGTTCAGATTATCATGGTACAAGCCTTATTAAAAGAGCAGATTTGATTTGCTGTGATTAGACCCGGAACGTTTCTTGTCAGGCTTTCGACTGATATCGTCCGAAGCTCAGACTGGCATATGCTAATTCATCAAAGCGGCAATTACAGCTAATCTCTATTCAGCCCGTCAGAGTTTCCCCACAAACTCTACGGTCTGAATATGTCATATCAATTTGCCAGCTTACTGAGTGGCATGCATAACCATACTCATTATTCAGCCTTCGGAATTGCTGAGACATTTCGAGTCATATTCTCAATTCATACTCTCATAGCTTGACAATTCATGGCCCATGTATTATGTATAGTTTTTTTTTCTCTTTTACAACCAAAATGTCCGCAAGAAAAGAAAAATCCTTGACTAGCCCCAGGTCTAGCCATGCATTCTGACGCTTCCTTTTAGCCATGCTGCCATCGACTCGGGTTACATATGCAAGCTAAGCTGCGGTGCCGGCCTTGTGATAACGTAACCATCAGCGTTTTTAGAAATACACAGCTGAGAAAAAAAAGACGGATCCGTATCAAGGTGTGTCCTCGAGACATGGAAAGGCGCCCGTTCTTCTCCGGTTAAGGAGCTGTAAGCGCTTTGCAGATGAAGATGAAAGCTAATTCGTGACACACTTGAAGATGAAAGTGGCATCGCAGGCAGGCTGCACTCATTATTCACAGTTCAGGTGTGTGCTATAAACCTCCTCCTCCATTCCTCCTCCTCCTCTTCCTCCTCTTCTCGATGGCTCTCTTGATAGCAAGGCAATAGCTATTCGCGCTGGCCCCTTTAACACGATTGTCTCCGGCCTCTGGAGGCTTTGACAGGGAAATTGAGATAGATCTTTTCCAGTTCTCAAATCAATTCGGTCCCACCTCCGTCCAGCGCAGTTCATTAATCCTGAAATGGCTTAACACTTAACACAATTTTAACGCTTTGTGCAAAAGAGCCTTAACAGCGGAACTCAAACTGCCTCAACCGCAGCTGTAGAGGAGGATGGCTTTTTGGTCTTTTTCCTCCATACCAAAATTATTGGCACCCTTCAGGAACACAGGCAAAAATATGTTCAATTCCTTATACAGAATTTTGACTTTAAAATTACTTTGACTTTTTTTTTTATTTTGAGTTAAGTTTAAAGGGTTGTGGGTTGGTAGATTCAACTGTTCTTGTAATGGTTCATTTATTCATCTTTAATAAACAATGTATTCAATTCAATTTTATTTGTGTAACAGAGGAATATAAACAGGAATACAAAAATTCTGATTAAAAAAACAAAAATTTGCAAATGTTAGTTTATTCCTAACACGCGATCCAGAGGCAACATGGTGAGGAATAACTCTGTGTGATGATATGATGAAGCGGATCCAGAGCTAGCATGGAATTTATTAACAATGAATATAATTAATATTAGAATGAATATATTTGGGGGAGAATTTCAGCTCTGAGTCTCTTCCTGTGCTTTCGAATAAAGCTTGAGACATTTTATATTATCCAATTTGTGGACATTATCTCTTCACACCACATGTTCATAGCTGTAGATTGTGACTGAGAAGCTTTGATGATGTATACAGCAGCCATTTCCATGTTGCTTTGGGTATTGTTTTTTTTGTTTTTTTGTTGTTTTTTTTTATCAGAGAATGTGGTCATTTTAGAATCAGGAACCTTCTGGCAAATGCACTGAATTAAACATTTTGATACGTCATGATGCCACGGGTCACGAAACTGCACCAAAGGACACCAAAATAGACCTGGGGACACCTCAAGGACACTGAAATAGTCCTGTGGACATCTTAAGGACACCAAAACAGACCTGGGGACACCTTAAGGACACCAAAATAGACCTGGGGACACCTTAAGGACACTTTACTGCCACCAAAATAGACCTGGAGACACCTTAAAGACACCTTAAGGACACCAAAACAGACCTGGGGAAACCTTAAGGACACCAAAATAGACCTGGGGACACCTTAAGGACACTTTACTGCCACCAAAATAGACCTGGAGACACCTTAAAGACACCTTAAGGACACCAAAAACAGACCTGGGGAAACCTTAAGGACACCAAAATAGACCTGGGGACACCTTAAGGACACTTTACTGCCACCAAAATAGACCTGGAGACACCTTAAAGACACCTTAAGGACACCAAAAACAGACCTGGGGAAACCTTAAGGACACCAAAATAGACCTGGGGACACCTTAAGGACACCACAATAGCCCTGGGGACACTTTAAGGACACCAGAATAAAGTATAAACATGCTCTAATACGAAGGTCTAAATGTTGTCCACTTACTGGGATCATACTGGGATAGAAAGATAACTATATCTGTACAGTCTGTGCAATAAAATGTTGGCGAAAGTTGTGGTAATGCTGATTTTAAATTATTGCTTTGTTTCCGTAACATGTCTCCAAGGTTTCCAGGATGTTCTGAAGTATGCCGAATTAAAAGAGTTTGATGTGCGATGTACGTATAGTGGCAAGTGTTCGGATATTCATCTCATATTCATTGTGTTTTAGTACAATGCACCAAGTTAGTGTTATAGTGGTGTTCAATCCTGAGCCACATTGCATGAGGTCTACCTGACAGAATAATAAATCAGATACATGTATACAAGCATCTATCCTGCTGTCTAGACCTGACGAAACCACCCACGTTTGGTAATCCAGACACTTCAGGCTGTGCTTAGTCTCAGTATGCACTTCCACATAAAAGTAAAACGGCAAGTCTAACTTTAGTGCTGTGAAGCCACTCGGGAGGAGTTCGGATCCTTCGTGTCCTCGAACTTACAAAACAGACGAGAAATATTTTCTTCAGTGGTAGAAGGGTGGTTAAATAATGTCGGGTCTTTTTAAAATAAAACATATATATGGTTTTATATCATATCTCTTATGGGAATTTGGACTATTATGAATAGACGTGGGTGTTGTGGAGGGCAGGAGCCAGATTCCCTAGAGGGGAAGAAGCTGTTCGGCATTCTGGCAGTACAGATTCGGATGCTGCTGTACTTTTTGCCAGATGGTGAGGGGGTTAAAAAGTCAACTAGAAAGGTCATTGTTAATGCTTGAAGCTTTATAATATTCTCAATGGAACAGAAACATGGACCATGATGCTGTTTTAGCAGTGTTATGACACTATACTTCTTTCCAGACCAGAGCTGTTATGATGGACCTGCTTGTTTAACTGGCTGTAATTTGCATTTTTAGCAAGTAGTTTTAAGATTTTACTCTAAATCGAGTGTCTGCTTGACGGCACACGGTACAGTCCAGGTGTGATGTTCGGTATCGGCATCCAGCTATCAGGAATCAGGACAAACATGACCACAAGGTCAAAGGTCAAAAGTTAAATACTTCCTAAGGACAGTAGCAAATTTGTGTATAACTGGACAGCAATTAAAATAAGATTTTAATCAGAATTTTATTGGTACAGTCTTAATTACAGCAGTAATTATGTGTACCAGAGGAACTACTTCACAAACCAGAATTTCTGTGGATGACAAGCACATTTTCCCCATTGGCACTAACGTAAATAAAACAAGCACCTTTCCTTTTCATCCATAAAAATGCTGACGGTCCTCAAGGGCTCATGTCCTCCATCTTAAAGGAAATAATGTTTCTGTCCTTGCAGCATACACATATATATCTATATATTTAGTGTTTAAACACAGAAAAACGCTGTAGAATCATATTCTATAGCAGAGAAGAATCGATACACTAAATCCAGGATGTAGTCCAGTTTTGGACAAAAGTAAATTCATATTTATATTTACTTCAGAAGGACACATTTGCAGCAGTTCAGGAAACTGAACATTGCACATTTATTAAATCCCAATAGGTTAATTGTGGTAATTTATTACTCCACTAGGTGACACTATAATCTCAGGGGGAACAGTTTGTTGGACTCCTGTATGTTGACGTCGGAGGTAGCAGCAGAATTTGAGCTTGCAGTGTTGTTATTGGAAAGGAATCCATATTACATTATCCATATGTTGATTATTTTCCTACTTCAGCACACCATATTGGGATTTATTCATTATTAATACAAAAAGGAAGGGGTGGGATACCTCAAGGGGCGGTAATGGGAACTAATAAGTTGATGTGTTTTAGCCATTTTATCTTTGCAGTTGCCAAAATGTTGAATATTAATTCTTATTACATTCAGTTCAAGTCAAAATCTCATTTCTAAAATATGCAAATGATCATATTTCATAAATATTTTAATTTCTTTAAACATAATAAGCAGTATACTATTAAACAAGAAAGAAAAAAACTGAAAAGATCAATGTGCCCTGTAGCCAAGGTATTGGGGCAAGTGTGTGTTTATTCTGCTTTAAAGCTTGTTTTCTCATGTAAAAGTTCACAATTCATAACCTGATATATTTCACTTTTAACGACATCTCTGTTAACACTGCTAGCTGTTGCTATGGCAACAACTAAGTCCGAAAATCAAAGTATACTCAAACTGAATACCGCACTGCTTTACTAAAGGAGTTTAATCTTCTGCCTTGTTACTCAGTCATACTTATATAACCGAAGCATGTTGTTTATATGCTCACTGGCCACTTTAATAGGAACACCTGTATAAGTAGTTTTGCTGACATTCACAACAAGGGGGGGGGGGGGGGGGGGGGGGGTCTGATGTCGGTGATAGATCGGAATAAAATGTCTCCATATCAATTTTCAAGTCATCAACTGTCCCAATGTCTCCTCATATTCCTGTTTTTGGTTTAAAAAAGTGGAATCTGATGTGTACTGCTCCTCAAGTTTTAATGTGTTGGGATGCTTTTCTGCATTTATACAGAGTTGTTATTTGAGGGGTTTTTTTTGTTTTTTTTTTTGGGGGGGGGGTATTTATAATAATGAATGTTTTAAAGTTAGTAACCAGACTGAATGAAATGGAAATCTGTAACTTTATGAGTATGGCTTTTGCCTCATTTCAACTAAACCCCAAAGATTTGGATCTCGATTATAAGCTTTGCACTAAGAAAGATCTGGCACTGCCTTCCCACTGCCTCTGGCTCAGTCTGTCTCATCAGACTCTTCCTGCCATCTTGCAAAAATCTGCTGAGCTAAACTGACTCTTCAACTCTTGGAAAAGTGGAAAAGCCAATCGTCTGAACTAATCGGCTAATTGGCACCTTAATTTGATAGTTAATGAGTAATTATACCTTCATGAATCAAAATCACTGCATATTGGCCAATTGGTATCCATCAAATCTATTTGCAATAGGAAACTCCATTATGAGCGGAGTGTGTGTGGAGTATGTAGGGCAAGACATGCTAAAATTTATTATGCTCTGAAGTCAGACAAGTAAATACATTATTTTCAGTTTTCTTCCTCCTTTTATTTACAATATTTTTGTACACAGAGACAAAGAAGGTCATTAATATTCTTGAACGGCGCTGCATTGAAACAAAGGAGCCAGATCCGTGATTTGCTGCCAGGTCTTCTTGCTGGATGAAGGTGTGTGTGTGTGTGTGTGTAGGCTTTAGACATTAAAACTGATTTAAAAACTGAACAGAAAATTTCTGAAAAGGGAAAAGCCACAGAAGACTTGTGTGCAAAAGCAAGCATTAATAAGCAAAATGTATGTAAATGCTTATTTAAAAAATAGAAATCTTGCTTGTGTGCAAAAAAAAAAAAAAGCTACGGTGGTATTTTAGTACTGCTTGTAATACTCCCTTGTAAATTTCCCCTTGCCGTTTCCACATGGGTGAATTCCCGTCAGCAGCTTCCATCCTTCAGACCTGGCACACTTCCAGGACTCTCCAGGCAAGAGCTAACTGGAGACTTTCCAGCATTGAAAAGCGGAAAACATTAGAGTCTAAAAAGGGAACGATGTCTAAAATTGGATCTTTAAAAAAAAACAGACAGCTGGATAATTTCATCATTTATGCATAATTGATCAGCTGGAAAGTTAATTAATAATTTAAAATAAGTAATTAATTATTATTAATTACACTACTGAGACTAGGTTTTCACCTTGAACTTTTTCAAACCTGGAGTTGTGTCATGAATCGACACGAAGCAAGCAGCAATACTGAAGCTGGAGGAAAAATCTATATAGTCTGGAAAAATATTTACACTTTAAAAAAATATATCATGAAGGAAGTAATAGATATTCCGCTCTTTTATAAGTGTTTAGCCCTGTCTATCAAAACATTAAATGTTGCTCGGCAAACTACTAAGTCCTTTGTTAAAACACGGAAAGAATGTTTCAGAGCTGCAACTCCACCAAAAGTCAATGTCTGGGTAAAGAGGAAATTAGTCACTGAAGCACTCAAAAGTTACCCATGTCATGGTTGGCAAAGTTCCTTGTTGGGCCACTAGGGGGCTTCTAGCAGGGGTTTTGTTTATCTATGCCATGTGTGTTTGTTATGACATTTAGCCCCGCCTGATCCTTAATGTGTTCCCGCCTCTGTTCACCTGTCCCTTGTGTTCCCTTGATTATCACCCTTATTTATATTGGTTGTTGTGCCTGTGATTGTTGTGAGTCCTCGTCGTTATTGTGAGTCTTTGTTCGGTTTTCTTCCCCTGTGTTCCTGCGTATGATTGTTCCTATTTTGAATAAACCCCTGTTTGATGTCTATCCCTGCGTATGGGTCTGCTCCGTCTCGCCGGGTACCACCGGTATGTGACAACCCAAGGGTCTCTCTGAAGGAGGTAGAGAGATCAAGAGCTCAATTGGAACGAACTATTCACAGGAAAATCGTAAAAAAAACAAATGGTGAGCCATTGGAAGTCACCTTCGCTACTTGGTGTCGCAACGACACATTGGAGACTCAGCAAACGTGTGGAAAAATGTTCCCTGGGCTGGTGAGACCAACAATGTACTTTTTGGCCTTGGCACAAAGCACTACCCTTGGCGGAAACCCAACACCGCTGATGACCTTGAGAAGACCATCCCCATGGTGAAGCATGCTGGAGGTAGCATCATGTTGTAGGGATGTGTTTCATCAGCATGGGCTGGGAAATTGGTCAGGGGTAAGAGCGAGACTGGGGCGGGAGGTTCACCTCCCAACAGAGTCGCACTGCCAAAGCTACACTGGGGTGATTCAACTCCAGCCAGTTTCAAATCGCTTGCATGTTCAAAGCTATCTCAGTGGTAATTACATCCTGAGGGGGTGAATACATATGCAAGCAAGACATGGCTACCTCTTTTTATTACAATAATATTTTTCCTTTAATATTTCCTTTTAAACTTGATTCTGTAAATCAGATGGTAAAAATCCCAATGATGTTCAGATTGCAGCACTACAAAGAATGGAAAAGTTCAGGGGGGAGAATATTTCTGCAAAAAGCTGCAGCATTAAAACAGGGCAACATTCGAACACATTTCGCTCTTTGTTATTTGCTCTTTGCTTGAATTCCTGTTGCCATCTTAAGACTCGAGGAATCCACTCAACATAATTATGACTGGCTTTCAAGACCAAAATGTAGCCAGACGACATTTTTCACATTTCTGTAAAATATTCCAAACATCCGGCTATCGATTTGATACTGTCACATCATCTGTATCTCAAAAACTATTCCATTATTCCATTCCTTCTGTACAGGTGCTTCATAAAATGATCAGACTAGTGGATTAGCATGCTAGCTATTTTAAAAAAAAAAGTCAATATGACAGCTCAATAATAAAAACAAATTGTGTTTGCTGCCAAGGTCATTGTTGGACAAAAAAAGTGTAAGTGTGTCGAAAATGGAACTGTAACATATCTTGGGTCTGTACTCTAGGCCTGATAGATCGTTTTCTCACATACATGCACATTTATCACTAAACACTGACCGAGATCTCCAACAGCTGCTCACAATTGCCATGCCAGGCTGAGCCCCCAGTGACTTGTGCAATTTTCTAGAAATTTCTACCCTGTATTGCAATACAGAGATGTGGCCAACATCTGCTCCTCTGGGACCAGTATTATGCAGTCCATTATTTCCCACTGTGACTTTCAGCTGAAGAGGGAAAAAGACAGAGAAGCAAAAAATATAAAACTCGCAGGGGACGTGTATGGTAGATGTGCCGCAGGTTCTACAAATAATACTAAACTGTTAAAAATATGTTGACAAACAAAAACGTGTGAATGTTGATTTATGGAAGGAGTCTCCAGTTTCAGAGTTTTGTAACAATTTCTACATAGCTACATAGCTTTCTAGTGTTTTTTGTTTTCTTGTTTTTTGTGGTTTTACTTGGAACAACAAAATGGAAGTCATTATTCAGTGACATAACTGTCCCAAATGAAATAACTTGATATTAAACCTTACTGCCTACTTTTGACACATCATTCATATTTTTGATATGCGCCCCCAAATAGAGAAATTTGTGGCTCATAAAAAATTCATCATTACAGAATTTCCTGCAGTCTACGTTCCTTTAGCGCACATAGTTTAAAGACAAGTCAGTGCGACACAGTGTTTATTAACACCTGAGTGCTAAGGAAGAATTGGCGACGGCATTCATAGTCTGATCAATGTAGCAGAAGCAGTAGGGCCATCACAGGGCACTGAGTTTTGAATATTTCAAAGTGGATGATGCACAAGGCTGCTGCACCAGGGCTATGAAGCATAAGCAAAAAGTTTAAGGCAGATCATTTGTAATATAAAGTCAGGATTTGTTCTTGAGCAAGATGTTCTAGCACGGATCAGTGGTTAGATCTGTCAGTAAGGCTTGGTGCAAAAGGTTCATGTTGATTTGTGACGTCCCACTAAACACTGACTGGCCAGAAGCATCCATTACTGAGTAATTTGCCAAGACTATATCAGTCTGTGATTAGTGTCCTGGTCTTGTACCTTATAACTATATCATATTGTTTTTTGGTTTGTTGCTAATTTAAAAGCGTTCTGATAGGTAGATAGTTGACAACTTTTTACCGGTAATCCTACAAACATCATGGTACACAATGGTCCAATACATATTATAAGGATATAGTGCACCTATGGGTATATCTGTACAAAATGACCCTGGGTATTCAGGTTTGCACTAAACATGTGATCTTTCTCAAGAATGAGTGCTCAGACTCATTACAGAAGAATGGTGCTGCTATCTAGTGGCTGATCTCTAGAACAGACCCCCCTCTAAGCTTGGTGTATGGATTATTTACGTGTTCTACTTGTATCTGTAATGTATGGTGATGGTACTTATTTATATTCATGGAGTGCTGTAGAGTGTTGAGTGAGAATTCTTTCAGATTTGTTGATTTAGTGACTTAATAATGAGGTCAAATCCATTTAGAGTGCTGTTCATACATTATATGGCCAACACTTTGTGGACAGCTGACCAGAAGGTGAAGGACACGATTGTAAAATCACATTACAATTTCCCTTCTGGAACTAAGAGTGGGGTCACTGTGGATTAGTGGTTAGCAAGGTTGCCTTGCATCTACAGGAATGGGGGTTCAACTCTTGCCTCTGCTCTGTGCATGTTCTTGCCATGCTTCGGGGGGGTTCCTCCGGGTACCCCGGTTTCCTTCTCCAGTCCAATGCATGGTACACTGGCAACTCTAAATTGTCCATAGTTTGTGTGTATGATTGTGCCCTGTAATGGGTTGGTACCCCTTCCAAGGTGTCCGCTGCCTTGTGCCCTGAGTCCCCTGGGATAGACTCTAGATTCCCTGTGACCATGTACAGTAAGCAGTACAGAAGATGGATGGATGGAAGGAAGGAAGGATGGATGGATGGAAGGAAGGAAGGAAGGAAGGAAGGATGGATGGATGGAAGGAAGGAAGGAAGGAAAGGAAGGAAGGAAAGAAAGAAGGAAAGAAAGAAGGAAAGAAAGAAAGAAGGAAAGAAAGAGACCCAAACTTGTTGAAAACATGGTGTGTTTGGAGTGGAAGAAGTTTCCTGTAAATGGACTTGAAATGGAACACCGACTACACCTTAGAACTTCTCACCCAAAATCAGTGGCTGATCTCACTAATGCTCTCATAGCTAAATGAACACAAATCCTTAACATCTAGTGGAAAGTCTTCCCAGAAGAGTGGGGCCTGTATCTTGCACCATTTAGTGCCTGCTTCTGAATTTGAATTTATGCTAATCAGATCTCATGAGTGTTATGTGCAGTTTTTGGAAATCTGGCCTACTTTAGAGAATGTAATTTGTGACAGTTTTAGGTTGTAGGATGCAGTAATACTTCCATACCTAAAGATTATAATAGGAATCCCACAGTGACTAATTAATTGTGAAATGTTTCAAATATAAAACAGTGAGTACTTATCAAAACAGAAATTTTTATTATTGCAGCAACTCACTGTCGACATTTCTGAGTTGTCCTTTGGGAATATTCCACTGGATAGCGCTGTTGAATATCCTTGTTAGTCAGAAGGTGATCCATTTTCTAGATTAATGCACGCATTCTAATGCGTTATAGATTCTGTAGTAACAACTTGTTCAGGAACTTATATCCAAATAAACAGAAGTGGGGAACACATGGAATTGTTGATATGGTAGTTTTCTAGAGGAGTCTCCAGTGTCACTGCTTTCTAACAGTATAGCTTTACGTTTTCTAACGTTGGAAAGTCTTTAGGTCAGAGCGGTTTTTGGACTATTCCAGACACATGATTAGCTGCATGAGGCTGTAAACTGCAGTTTATAAAGTGCTAGCAGGAATCAACTTGACCTATGAAGGTACCACAACTTTAAATTAACTTTATGGGCCAGTGGTAAGTCAAGCAGTTAAGGCTCTAGGTTGTTGATGGATGGATTGGGATTTAAGCCTCAACACTGCCAAGCTGCCACTGTTGGGCCCCTGAGCAAGGTCCTTAACCCTTGAGAGATGATGCATCATGGCTGATCCCAACTTCCAAAGATGGGATATACAAAGAACGAATTTCATTGTGCTATAATGTATATGTGACAAAAATATAGGATTCTTCTTCTAAATGTAACTAAATGGATAAAAAAATTGTAAGTGCTGACACATTTTGTCAGCAAGTGTTATGATAAGATTTCTTTTTAGCATGTGAGAGTTAATCATGAATTCTAGTGTTAAATTTTGCCGAAAAAGTGTGATATGTTTGGTAGCAGCCATCTTAAAAAGACATGTATGAAAACTTGGCCAGTCAAATGTTCCAAAGTTGTGTTGTAAAGTTTAAAACACCTTCATGGGGGTATTTTAAGGCACAAATTGGGTCCACTCATATCCTTGTGAACTTTTTGAATTGAAAACTAATCACTTTTATTATGGTCCCAGGACACTCTTAAGTAGCTTGACCTTAAACCCAGATATTAGCATCAGACGGATTTATCAGGATATGACTCCTTATTTCTCCGTGATGTCAGCGAGGAAATTTCGTCTGTTGATATTCCAGTCTGCATTTTCACTTGGAAGCAAAACATGAAAAAAAAAAAAAAAAAAAAAAACTTTTCCATCATACAAAAGACTCGCATAGATCCTGCAAAGAATAGTGAGTAAAACCTTGGAAGGGATTCAGGGGGGAAAAATTGCCTGGGAAGCTGGAGGTAGGCGTGAACAAGACATGAATGAATTCTAGATTCAGTTTAATGAATGCAAGATTTTGACAGTTACACAAGAACGAAAAACAGTTAAGGGATTATGGAAATTAAAGGGAACTTGGGAAGTGGTCTCACACTTGGGATTCTGGGATTCTGGGAGTCGCATCAATAATTATTATTATATTACCACTGGAATTTCTCTTCTTCTCATGTATTTTTCTTATAATCACTGGAGTATGTGAGAATGAAAACACTTGGGGGTGCTGTTATAGGCATATAACCATTTTATTTTTTTTT
This sequence comes from Hemibagrus guttatus, assembly GCA_033459395.1. Lineage (NCBI taxonomy): Eukaryota > Metazoa > Chordata > Actinopteri > Siluriformes > Bagridae > Hemibagrus > Hemibagrus guttatus. The sequence goes on along the minus strand of JAUCMX010000005.1, from coordinate 2,732,482 downwards.
TTTAAATTAATTTACGGTTATTTATGTTAAAAAATGTTAAACTAAAACTGGAGCTTTTCCCATCTTGAACTAGCCGCAGATTCATGTTCCCTTTGCTTTTGTAGCACTCTTGAGATTTTTCACTTTCTGAGATGCGTTTCTGCTTACCATGTTTGGAAAGAGGGGCGGTTTTAGTTGCTATCAGATCAAACCAGTGATTTTCTTTTCTTTTCTTTTTTTTTCTTTTCATTGATTAGTTTCTGCATTGCTCAAACCAGCATTAACAAACTCATGGAGATTGAATTTTTCCTATATTTTGATCTTTGTTGTGAACATTAACTGACCATTTGTCCAGCTAAGCAATGTGACAGGAAGTACTTAAAAAGCCATCCCAGTTTTCAAGTTAACCTGTAAAAAAAAAAAAAAAAAATCAAGTGAATTAGTCATTACTGACATTTTCCTGTAGGTCCGGTGCTGCAAGCGCTTTTCTCCCAGCAGGCTTTTCACCAGCTCAATGACAAAAGAGCCGAGTCCCTGAGGATCTGCGTGGGCCGAGCTTTCACATCATTACTCTTTGTGGGGTTTCCCATTTGTCTATCTTGCATGTGGGCTTGTGTTGTTTTCATTGATGTACAATCTATGACACAGGCCATGGTCTTGAGGAAGTAGGGCACAATTTTTTTTCCCCCCAACTAATATATCCAGCTTCAATTATCATTGAAAACATGGCCACTTATACAACAGGCCATGAACTCCAGGTGAAAAAGATAATGTTTTTTCCAGCAAAAGATATTACAATTTATCAGTAGACTGCTGATATTCTCACAAAAAAAATGGATTGGATTTTTTTTTTTCTTCATTTATTGAATAAAATAAGGCTAATCAAATAGGAATTCATTTGAAAAAGAAATGATGTAAAAAAAATATAAAAATATATTAAAAAAAAAAAATATTTATACTTAATTATATTTATATATGTATTCAACTACTTATTTATTTATACTTATTTATTTATGCATTTAATTCTTTATTTTTTATTATATTTAATATATAATTCAACACATTTTTATTTAGAGTGAAATCAAGAAAATACAATTTCTACCCAATTTTACACTCAAAATAATTTTGTTGTTATTATATTTATTTATCATAAATAAAACAATTTGAGAAATCCCTCTATATCCAGCTTCTGGTCACAAAGGAGCATGTCAAATTTCATGAACTCTAGAAATGAGTGTTTTTTTATTTTCTCAAAAAATGATTTTGTGAAAATAATCATTGTGATTTTATATATTTTCAAACTAATTAACAGTGTATGAAACACGGACATGGACTGTATATCATAATGACACAGATTATATTATACTCATATTTATGTTTTGATATTGTGGAGTTGTCACGTTTCCGGTATACAGAGCATGATGAATCAGACCCAAACGCGGGATAGACAGCAGACAGGGGTTTATTCCAAATAATAAGCATACATAGACAACATAAACGACGCCACATAAAGACGGAACATTAAGACGAAGACCAGCCCCGAACCCTGGCAAAAGGCCACTATAAATACTTAACATAATTACACACAACATGAGGAACAGGTGAACATCAACCGAGACACATTAGGGATAAGGCGGGGCTAAAACAAGCACATGACAAACATAAACAACAATACAACATAACCCCTGCTGGAAACCCCCCCCTAGTGGTCCAACATAGGACCTGCCACCAGCAACAGGAGTGGGTGGGTCTTCAGAAAATATGTGACTAGAATCAATGAAATAATCATTCATTCATTCATTGTCTACCGCTTATCCGATCTACTCTCAGGTCACGGGGAGCCTGTGCCTATCTCAAGCATCATTGGGCTTCAAGGCAGGATACACCCTGGACAGAGTGCCAACCCATCACAGGGCACACACACTCTAATTCACTCACGCAATCACACACTACGGACAATTTAGAGATGCCAATCAACCTACAATGCATGTCTTTGGACCGGGGGAGGAAACCAGAGCACCCGGAGGAAACCCTCAAGGCACGGGGAGAACATGCAAACTCCACACACACGGCAGAGGCGGGAATCGAACCCCAAACCCTGGAGGTGTGAGGCAAACGTGCTAGCCACCAAGCCACCAAGCCACCATGCCCTCCTGAAATAATCATATTTTTGTCATTTTTTATTAATGTAGTTTTAAGAGCAGACATTTTATAAAAGCAGTTTTTTTTATCTTTCTTTTGTGTAGATTTCTGATATTATAATAATAATAATAATAATAATAATAATAATAATAATAATAATAATATTCTTTCGGCTTTTCTCTTCAGGGGTCGTCACAGCGAATCATCTCTCTCCACCTATCCCTATCTTCTGCATCCTCAACACTTGCACCCACTAGCTTCATATCCTCATTAATTCCATCCATATACCTCCTCTTTGGCCTTCCTCTTTGCCTCCTGCCTGGCAGCTCCATGTCCAACATTCTCCTACAAATATACTCACTCTCCCTCCTCTGAACATGTCCAAACCATCTTAATCTGGCCTCTCTAACTTTGTCCCCCAAACGTCCAACATGAGCTGTCCCTCTGATGTACTCGTTCCTAATCCTGTCCAATCTTGTCACTCCCAAAGAGAACCTCAACATCTTCAGCTCTGCTACCTCTAGCTCTGACTCCTGTCTCTTCCTCAGTGACACTGTCTCTAAACCATACAGCATGGCCGCTCTCACCACTGTCCTGTACACCTTCCCCTTGATTCTCGCTGATATTTTCCTATCACACAGAACTCCCGACACCTTTCTCCACCCATTCCAACCTGCCTGCACTCGCTTCTTTACCTCTTTCCCACACTCTCCATTACTCTGGACTGTTGACCCCAAGTACTTAAACTCCTGTACCTTCTTCACTTCTTCACCCTGTAACCTTACTGTTCCACTTCCCTCCCTTTCATTCACACACATGTACTCAGTCTTACTACGACTGACTTTCATTCCTCTTCTCTCCAGCACAAACCTCCACCTCTCCAGGTTTTCCTCCACCTGCTCCCTGCTCTCACTACAGATCACAATGTCATCTGCAAACATCATTGTCCAAGGAGACTCCTGTCTGACCTCCTCTGACAACTGGTCCATCACTATAGCAAACAGGAAGGGGCTCAGAGCCGATCCCTGATGCAGTCCCACCTCCACTTTGAACTCCTCTGTCTGACCTACAGCACACCTCACCACTGTCCTGCTCCTCTCATACATGTCCTGCACCACTCTGACATACTTCTCTGCTACTCCTGACTTCCTCATACAGTACCACAGCTCTTCTCTTGGCACTCTGTCATACACTTTCTCCAAGTCTACAAACACACAGTGCAACTCCCTCTGACCATCCCTATACTTCTCCATCAAAATTCTCAGAGCAAAAATTGCATCTGTTGTGCTCTTTCTGGGCATGAAGCCATACTGCTGCTCACAAATTTCCACTACCTTCCTTAACCTAGCTTACACTACTCTTTCCCATAGCTTCATTGTATAGCTCATCAACTTTATCCCCCTATAGTTGCTGCAACTCTGCACGTCACCCTTATTCTTAAAGATCGGCACTAACACACTTCTTCTCCATTCCTCAGGCATCTTCTCACTCTCTAAAACCCTGTTAAACAAACTAGTTAAAAATTCCACTGCTGCCTCTCCCAGACACTTCCAGACCTCCACCGGGATGTCGTCAGGACCAACTGCCTTTCCACTTTTCATCCTCTTCAAAGCCTTCCTGACTTCATCCTTTCTAATCTTATCTACTTTCTGTTCCACAGAGTTCACCCCTTCTACTCTTTTTTCCCTCTCATTTTCCTCATTCATCAGCTCCTCAAAGTATTCCTTCCATCTCCTCTGTACACTCTCCTCACTTGTGAGCACCCTTCCATCTCTATCCTTAATAACTCTAACTTGCTGCACATCCTTCCCATCTCGATCCCTCTGCCTAGCTAACCTGTACAAGTCCTTCTCTCCTTCTCTAGTGTCTAACCTAGTGTACAACTCGTCATATGCCTTCTGCTTGGCCTTAGACACCTCCCTCTTCACTCTGCGCTGTAACTCCTTGTATTCCTGTCTATTCTCTTCAGCCCTGTCCATGTCCCACTTCTTCTTGGCTAACCTCTTCCTCTGGACACTATCGTGAACTTCCTCATTCTACCACCAAGTCTCCTTATCTTCTTTCCTCCTTCCAGATGACACACCCAGCACCTTTCTCCCTGTCTCCCTGTTCACTTCTGCTGTAGTTTCCCAGTCATCTGTCAGCACTACCTGACCACCCAGAGCCTGCCTCAACTTCTGTCTAAATTCCTCACAACATTCCTCCTTTTTCAGCTTCCACCACTTGGTTTTCTTCTCTATCTCTATCTTTGACCTCTTCTTCTTACAGACCATCAAAGTCATCCTACACACCACCACCCTATGCTGTCTGGCTACACTCTCTCCCACTACCACTTTACAGTCACTAATCTCTTTCAGATTGCCTCTTCTACATAGGATGTAGTCTACCTGTGTTCTCCTACCTCCACTCTTGTAAGTCACTCTATGCTCCTCCCTCTTCTGAAAATAAGTGTTAACCACAGCCATGTCCATCCTCTTACCAAAGTCCACGACCGTTCCAGTATGAAATTCGTGCTAACGATTCGCATGATTAAATTTGGCAATGTTTTACGCCGGATGCCCTTCCTGACGCAACCCTCTCTATTTATCTGGGCTTGGGACCGACACAGAAGTCCCTGGACTGTGACCCCCATGGCTAGATTAATAATAATAATAATAATAATAATAATAATAATAATAATAATAATAATAAAGCATTTTAGTTCCAAAATATAATGCTACTAAATGTGGAAAGGTTCAGTGAGGGATGTTGAGTGAATATTAACATAAACACATTTTTCTTTCTTTACTGTTTCACTTCAGGAAATCTAGGCATCTATGTATGTCTGTTTCCATATGATGACATAAGGAAAAATCAGAAGGTTCCTTTTTGTCCCCAGCACTTTAACGCTATCTGTCATCACCGTGAAGGACAAAACACAGTGTACTCATTTACCTCTAAATGCCCACAAAGTTAATCTGACCTAGCATGTCCCTTGTTTACTTCTATCCCTTCAAACCTTAAGTGCATTACCTGTATGCTGAGAACAGGTGGATTTCATTAACGATGTCGCTGTTTGGCAAACACAGTTTTTATTTTGCAATGTTCCCAATTAGAGCTTTGTATGAAAACACGGCTCAGCGAGGCCATTTTCATTTGCAAGCTGCTTTCTGTTTCCGAGTAAAGCTTGATCTTAAAGTCAGATTTACAGACTCTGCACAACATCCTCGGTCAACCAACCTCCCTCCTCAACCGCCTGCTGCTGCTCTTCCCTGAAAGCTTAGGATGCTGTATTATATGCCGAACCACAAAATGCAGCATGTCTTACTGGGAATATCCACAGGGCGCAAATTAGTCAGTGTTTCCAGGCATCATGAATAGAGTTCAAGAGTTTCTATAATGCAACGGTTAGAATCTGATATACCAGTTTAGTTTGAGATTTCTTTCCAGGTGTCTGACATCCAGTTTTTAGGAATTGAAGCTAATATTGAAGCTAGACAAATCACATCCTAGTGTTGTTCTATAGACATTATATTGAGTCCAGCGTTATACAAACGCCTTCCTGCCAGCCTATGTTTATAGATGAAATCCGCTTGATTGGCTTGGTAAGAAATAACATATTAGTTATTTTTTATTTTTTTGTAGCTCTGAATGAAAATGTGCAAAAAAAAAATGAACAAAGGAAGGATGATTTCATTACAGAAGTAGATGAGGACAAAGAATTAATCATTTACAGTAAGTTCCAACAGTGTCTCATATCTTCCACCAGTGGATATAACAGTAATTATCTGATTGTTAATCTGACCAGTGGTCTGTTTTGGGTTAGCCTATTTTTAGTCAGACATTTTTTACAACAGCTTTAGTCATTTAAGCTCTAATGTTTTGCAGTCTGCAACACTGGTGTCTTGCTCAACTCATGCCAGGAGCTTCCTGGACTTACGCCAGACTTAATGGACGTAAACTCATGGGAAGTCACTTTCCCATGAACTGTGAGCCCTTCCTGCTCCTTTCCCGAAAGTTTTCTCTTTGTATCATTCAAATCCTCTAACTCCTGACAGCATGGCAGATTTCATGGGGAATTTCATGGATTGCCAGATGAACAGCTGAACTCATAATTTATCACATGACCTGAGCTTCATCATCAGAACCCAGATGACTGAAGCCACACTGAGGGATTGAGAGTGAAAAGCAGATAAAGAAGTAAGGATGCAGTGAAATGCCTACACGTGACTCATTTGCATTTTTTTTTAGTAGTAAATAAAGAATGTTGATTCTTTTGAGCTATATTTCTTGGAAGGAGTCTCCAGAGTCAGAGGCTTTCAAACAACTAATAAGGAAAGAGCTGATTTTGCAGATTCTCAGTAACTCCAAAAACATCTTGAAACGTCTTGAAATCTTTCTTGAAGATCTTCGTTAATTATATTTGCATTGCCGATTAAATCTTAAGCCAAATTTGGACACGGAATTTGCCAAAGATTTTGAGGGAAATATTTGCTTTCTGTTGGAAAGTAAGCAGTTGCTTGTTTTCATTTATCTGATTCTGTATTTGTAAAATTATGAATTCTCCAAAAATAAGGTTCATAAAATAATGTTTTTCCATTTGTGAAGTTCATTAACTACATTTTCTCCCAAGTTCGTAAAATAATGATTTTAAGAAAATTTGATCTAAACAGAACTTTTTTGAAGTTTTACATTTTTTCTTACACAGAAATTTAATGTTTAAATTTAATATGTTTAATGCTTAAATATTCAATATTCTACATTAATATAAAGGTGTATATATATATATATATATATATATATATATATATATATATATATATATATATATATATATATATATATATATATATATTTTTTTTTTTTTTTTTTTTTTTTTTTTAAAGTTCATGTCAAACTGTCATTAAAGCAAAAAGGTGACATACGAGTTGTTAAAAATAAAAACTGAAATTCATGCAAATATTTAAAAGATTCTACTTTTCCCTCAAGTTGCTGTCATTGATATCATTTGTCATGTAAATCATTGTGTTAAATCAGAAAAGAATGCAAAATAAAAGCATTTCCAGTAGTGCTCTCAGACTAAAATACATGTTTGTGATCTAATTTATTAGATTTATTTATTTATTATTATAAACATTGATCCTCTGAGAACAGAAGAGTTGACTTGCTTCTTATAAATCTTTTTTTCTTTTAGGCTTAATAAGATCTTTCACTCCCCAGACATCTCCATGTCCAGGCATAAACTACCACAGTGAGCGTTTTTAGATCATGATCGAATTGTGGCGTGAAGCTAAAAGAAAACCTAGTGTATTGTGCAGCGTGTCTTCTTCAGCTCACTTAACAGGCGTGTTTAGACTCCGTCACTTTCCCTCAGTACGAACTGTTACACAATTCTGACCTAGAAAAAGAGACGATTATAGGACAAATAGCTCGGGTCTGTTTGTCTTTCAATGGATGCAATTTGTCTGTAACGTTCAGAATACGTGAATGACCTCATTCCTGATTTAACACTGAACATGCTGTTTGGATGGACAATAAATATTTATTTAAAAAATGTAATGAGCTGGGATATTCAGGTCCGTGATAATTTGTTTATTTTAATGCCGCGTGTATGGCCAGAAAAATACATTAAAAAAAATAAATAAAATTTAAAATAATAAGAATAAGAATAATATTTTTTTTGCCTAGGACTGAAGCCTCAGACCTTTGAAAAATATTTATTTATTTATTTATTTATTTATTTATGGGGTTTTTTATTTATTTATTTATTTATTTATTTATTTATTTATTTATTTATTTATTTTTAAAGCCTTTAACCCATCAAATCAATGTTAATAATGCACAAATCAAATTTCTTTTTTGATCTAGGCCACAATGATATAACTATACTTTTGAAATCGAGTAAACATTTAAGTTTCTCTCTCAGGAAATGGGTCACTTGTCTCTGTATCGTCTTTGCAATGACGTAAAAGATGTGTGTCACTTGACGAAAACAGTTTTAAACTGTTAAATATGTGCCGCGAGACTCAAAGCACGTTATCTGCTATAAATAAATGTTTTTTCTCTTATATGAAAACTTGTCAGTACTAACAATAACAATGCTTTACCTATTAAAGGCCCCACAACACTTTTATTCATTTATAGTTACATTTAATGCTGTTGTCACTTATATTATAACAGCTATGAACAGTCACTTTTTTCCTTTCTTGAAATAATAATATTCAAAATATAATAATTATTAATATAATAATAATATTTATGTAACACATTTCGATCACGATCGAATCGTAGCATAAAGTTAAAGGAAAACTTAAACCTACAAAAAATACAATTAAACCCTTCTGACCAATCAGGATCAAGAATTCAGCAGTGAGATAATTGTCCAAATTACGGTCTAAATTATTTAGCTAAACAGTGCACAGCTTTACGTTGTTTCTTTTCCCCATAATGTTGTCACATTTCATGGCACATTTCACGTGAGCTACGATTTCCACATCCCTTAATAATAAAATCTTAATAATGAGCTTCATGACAAACAGCACATTGTGACTCAGTTTTCCTCTTTTCATTCTTTTATTTATTTATTTATTTATTTTTTTTGCTAATGGATTTGATCAAGGCTGCACACAACACCACACATCCGGCAGTTAAATAAATAAATTAAATAAATGAATAAATAGAAACACTAAACCGGTGTTTGCCATTCAAGGTCATTGCGTCCAACATTCGCACTCACCCAATAAAGCATCTGAAGACATTTCAGTCTATTAAATACCTCGCCTGCTGAGCTGAGGGAACTGGAACATCATCAGCACACATTAAATGCTAATTTGACGAACACTCATGAAGAAAGAGTTCGAAGCAATTTAAATTGCGTCGTTGTTGTTGTTTTTGTTTATTTATTTCACCTGTGTGTTTTAGTCTGTGTGTTTTAACATTTAAAGCATGGATTATTCTGTATAGCTGAAGTTTTTAATCATTAATCATTATGATTTCCAAATTTTGGTTGGGAATCAGATTTCTTTCTTGATCTACAGCAATTGTGGTGTTTATTTAGTATCCTGTTACACAAACATAATTCTAGCTAGCTATAAAAGTTTGTTCCAAGGCGTTGTTGAATTCTGGATTCTGATTGGTCAGAGGCTGTTGATTAAATGTTCGTTTTTTCGCTTTGACAATATCCATCCATCTTCTCTACCTGCTTATCCTACTACTGGGTCACAGGGAACCTGGAGCCTATCCCAGGAGACTACAGGCACAAGGTACAGGTACACCCTGGACAGGATGCCAGTCTATCGCAGGGCCCACACACACAAACACAATTTGGAGATGCCAATCAACGTACAATGCATGTGGGAGAGGAAACCGGAGTACCCGGAGGAAACCCCCGAGGCACGGGAAGAACATGCAAACTCTATAGCAGAGGCGGGAATCGAACCTCCAACCCTGGAGGTGTGAGGCAAACATGCTAACCATATGACAATATGACAATATGTTTAACATTTTTTGGAGGAGTCTCCAGTGTGAGCGCTTTGTATTGTACGAGTCAGATATGAAGCTTTAACTTCAGCTTTAGGTTTAAAAGAAATACAACACTTCAGGAAATGTTGTTATTGGAAAATAAACCACTTGCACGTCAGATTTGCGTCACAGACAGTACTGTATTTCCTGATAACAATGTACCCGATGGTGTAATTTAATAAAACCGCTTGCTGTAATGAACTTAATAAACATGACCACTTTCATAAGGAGCTTCTGTGCATTTCGAGATGGAAAGATGCCATGTTTCAGTGGTAATTTGTACCAATCAGCTATAACATTATGACCACTTGTCTAATATTATATTGGTCCCCCTTTTGCTGCTGAAGCAGCCTTGACTGGTCGACTCCGCTAGATCCCACACGTACCCGGCCATCCATGTGATGTAAAAGAAAACGTGATTCGTCAGACCAGGCCACCTTCTTCCATTGCTCCGTGGTCAAGTTCTTGGGCTCACGTGCCCATTGTTGGTGCTTTTAGTAGTGCACAGGGGTCAGCATGGGCACCCTGACTGGTCTGTGGCTATGTAGCCCCATACGCAACAAACTGTGATACACAAAATGCGCTGTGTATTCTGACACCTTTCAGATCTATCAAAACCAGCATTAACTTCTTCAGCAATTTGAGCAACAGTAGCTCCTCTGTTGGATCGGATCACACGGGCCAGCCTTCGCTCCCCACGTGCATCAATGAGCCTTGGCCGCCCATGACCCTGTCGCCGGTTCACCACTGTTCCTTCCTTGGACCACTTTTGATAGATACTGACCACTGCAGACCAGGAACACCCCACAAGAGCTGCAGTTTTGGAGATGTTCTGATCCAGTGGTCTAGCCATCACAATTTGGTCCTTCATCAAACTCGCTCAAATCCTTACGCCTGTCCATTTTTCCTGCTTCCTGCAAAATGTTCACTTGCTGCCTAATATATCCCACCCACTAACAGGTGCTGTCATCTATCAGTGGTCATAATGTTATGACTGATCTGTGTATAGTGATGAACAATTCATTCATTGTCTACCGCTTATCCGAACTATTCTCGGTCACGGGGAGCCTGTGCCTATCTCAGGCGTCATTGGGCATCAAGGCAGGATACACCCTGGACAGAGTGCCAACCCATCACAGGGCACACACACACGCTCATTCACTCACTACGGACAATTTAGAGATGCCAATCAAACTACCATGCATGTCTTTGGACTGGGGGAGGAAACCGGAGTACCCAGAGGAAACCCCCGAGGCACGGGGAGAACATGCAAACTCGACATGCACATGGCAGAGGCAGGAATCGAACCCCCAACCCTGGAGGTGTGAGGCAAACATGCTAACCACTAAGCCACCGTGCACCCCATGAACAATTCATTTTAAATAAATTTTCAAAAAAAGATGGAAAATTGAAAACGGTTGCTTGGAAACAAACTTTCATACTTGTCATTCATATTAATAGGAAAATAACCAATGACATGTTAAAGCAGAGTTAAAGTTATTATATTTATTAATATTATAAATATTATAAATATTATGAATATTTTTTTAATTTATTTATTTAATTTGTTAAATTATGATAGATTTTTATTTTCTTGTATTTCTTAGATATTTAATGTTATGGAACATCCATGAACACAAGTTATCAGAATGCTTGAAGAATGAATCAGGGATTAAACCATGAACTCGGTTCAGGGTTTTGCAAAGGCCTTTTCACTTATACCGGAAACTTGAAAGACACACACACACACACACACACACACAAACACACACACAGCCAACAGTAGCGTGGGAGGATTTCCTCAACACCATTCCAAAGAACCGTCAACCCGCCGAGTCGCCCGCCGCTTCCTGATCCCTTTTCCTTCCTTTTTCTTCTTCATCTAATAGGCGAGACATCACCGCCCTGATTCCATGCTACATCATAAGTATAGCTTTACAGGAAGCATGAATCCATAAATAAAGGAGCTTAATGCAGCCTATGAGAAATAGACCTATTATAGCATTCATTGTTCTTTCAGAATCCTCCTGTGAGTCACTCTGTAATATTAAATGCTTTTATACAAGAAAAAAAATGCTTAGCATTTAAAGTCATGAGCTAGAAGCTATTCCATGATTGACTATTGGCATATGTTATAAGAAAGGTATCATGACCATTTAAACTTCAGGTGCTATTGTCATATTTTAGCTTCATATCAATGTTCAAACAAACAGAAAAATAATCGTCGCTACTGTGACCACAGCAAATGTGATTATTTTCCAATAACAGCATGTCTCTAAAGCATATCATTCCTCTTATATACTCCAGTTCAATTCAAGTTTATTTCTATAGAGTGTGTAACGATAGACATTGTCCCAAAACAGCTTTACAGGAATATAAATTCAGGATAGAAATTATAAATTTGAAATTGTATCTCTAATGAGCAAGCCAGAGGTTTTTATACTGCTGCTACACACCAATCCCTCCAGGATTTCCTGATTTATTTATTTATTTATTTATTTTTTTGAGGTTTTTTTGACAAATTTGGGAATCGTGCAACGTGAGTGCAGCTATCATAGAAGGTAGATATATAGATATTTGTCTTCACTGGGAGGAGTTGAAAAGGAGAATCCCGTGCTTGCAATTACACCGAATCTAAATAGCTTTCTGCAAAAAGTAAATAAAAAAATAAATAAATAAAATAAACAGAAAGAATGAAAAACAAAACAGAAAATTGTCCACAAGTCACATTGCAAACAAAAAAAAAATAAATAAAAATAAATAAATTAAATTAATTAATTAATTAATTAATTAAAAAAAAATCCTCTAGGGGCTATAATATACTTTATATGCCTTGTATGTGTTGTTTTTTTTATTCTTTTATAGTTACCTACAATTTTAGGAAGTTTTTTTTTTTTTTGCAAATTAAAAAAAAAAAGAATAATTAATTACAGAATGGGGGGCATGGTGGCTTAGTGGTTAGCACGTTTGCCTCACACCTCCAGGGTTGTGGGCTCGATTCCTGCCTCCGCCATGTGTGTGTGGAGTTTGCATGTTCTCCCTGTGCCTCGGGGGTTTCCTCCGGGTACTCCGGTTTCCTCCCCCAGTCCAAAGACATGCATTGTAGGTTGACTGGCATCTCTAAATTGTCCTGTGTGTGTGCCCTGCGATGGGTTGGCACTCCGTCCAGGGTGTATCCTGCCTTGATGCCCTATGACGCCTGAGATAGGCACAGGCTTCCCGTGACCCGAGAACAGATCGGATAAGCGGTAGGCAATGAATAAATAATTACAGAATAGTTAATAATAATTTCATTACTCTATAATCAAAATGTTATCTGCACATGTGGTATTAAAAAAAAAAAAAACCTGTGGTATTAAAGTATACTTTGTTTTCACAGCTTTCAGCATTCCACCATGTTGAAGTGTTAGAATGAAGAGGTTGGTAAAAACGAGCACTGCATGTAGAGATCGTGTGAAGTGGAATCATTTATTTGACATATCTGAAGCGCTGGATTCCTGTCCGCAAAAGACTACTTGTGATTCTGCAGAATAGTGACTAGTGTGTGATGCAAAAGATTTAGACTAAACATCAGAAAGCAGGAAAAAAAAAAAAAAAGGAAAAAAAGAAAAGAAAAGCATTCAATGCAATTAAAACAAACATCCTGTGCACTTTTCCCCTGAATATCTGTCAAATCTAATTACAGGATTGAACAGTGAACAATACAGCTTCTTAAAAGCCCAATCTCTGGGACAGAACATCCTGCTTTTTTAACCAATAAGCCACTAATCTTATACTGAAAAGTGTTTTTAATTTTATTAATGATATTTCTGTGAAAATTCCCACAGAATCAGGATCCTTCTCCAAAGCATTAGAAACAGAAATTCTTCCTTACAAAAGAAATAAAAATAAATAAATTTTTAAAAAATCATAACGATGTTTCAGGAAATAAATCAGTTCTCTGTAATTGGAGTACAGTTTCTTTTTTCCGCAAAATGAATCAGAATCACATTAATCAGTTTTCCTTTGAATTCTCTTATTAACAGTGTTTTCCTCCTACAGCTGCCTTTCAGCCAATTGTCCTGCGTCAGTACATTTGCTGAGTCGCTTATTATTTATTTATTTACCCTCCCCCTTTTTTCCCTTGAACCTCGGAGCCAGTGCCGTCTACTGGAAATGAATCACAGCCGAGCTCTTGAGAATGAAGCTCCTCCCGCTTCGTCCGCACTGGCTGAGGACGAGGATGCCTCGGAGATCGTTTTGTATAAATAGAACAGTGCTGCCGTGTTGCTGTCAGAATCCAAACACACGTTTGAGAAGCGTAGCGCAAACCTAGCAATCTTACAAAACCACTTGGAGAAAAAGGGGGAAAAAAAATGTGCCAAGGATTGGAATCACTGCCAGTTAGCTGTCTGGAGAGGTAGGGTGCATTTGATTATGCTTTTTTTTTTTTTTTTTTTTCGACTGAACAGAAACTTAAAAGATCGTTGCTAATCTTTAAAGTTGTATTAAATGTAAATATTTCTATCTTTCCTTAGAGTCAAAGAGCTGAAGGCACGCTTGGGAAGTTTCCTTCTGAAGCAGGAGCTCAATCTCATGGGCCTGTCCAACAAAAGCGACAAGCTGAGGACGGAGGAGACGCTCAGCTGGAGAGCATCCTTTCAGAATCTGCTCGCTCACAAAGGTCAGTACTCAGCAAATGTTGGATGGACACACTATACTCGCCATCGTATTTGTTTCTGGGTTTTAATAAAATCTTCTTCTTAAACGTTACAGACGGTTTGTGCGCCTTCCGGGAATTCCTGTTATCCGAGCACAGTGAGGAAAACATCGCGTTCTACCTCGCATGCGAGGGCTACAAGAACACCAAGACATCCTCCAAGCTGTGCTCCAAAGCCAAGAAAATTTACGAGGAGTTCATGGACTCTGATGCACCGAGAGAGGTATTTATCCAAAGACCAAGATTTGTTTAGTGTTGTTTCTTTAACAAGAAGTATTTTTCACTAATTCCTTCTCCGTCACTTGTACCTCAGGTGAATCTCGATCACGAGACGAAAAGCATCACGAAGAAGAACATGGAGCAGCCAACGGTCTCATGCTTCAATCTGGCCCAGAGCAGGATCTACGCTCTTATGGAGAAAGACTGCTACCCTCGGTTTCTCAAATCCACGCTCTACATGGAGCTCAGCAGACAAGCAAAGCCTTGAACTTGTCTCCAACATCTGGACACGCTTGAAGCAGGACTTCAAATGCAAACGATTGATCTGAAAACCTCCTCAAGCTCATGGCTGAGGTGGTCTTGAGGTAATGGGTCAGTAACTGCCAAGATATCAGGCTGGAACCTGTTGAGGAACTAGGTGGTGAAGGATATCAAAGGAAAAGAAAACAGGTCAACAATCATGATGCTGAACTTTGGGATTAAGAAGAAGCACTGGAATTAAACTCTGAGCACACATTTGCACAAAGCAAGTAGTGAAAGCTTGTGATGTTTTGTTTGTTTTTGTTTTTTTCACATATTTATTGAAAAGAGATTTTTGTATAAATATAATATATTGCTTTTATTTATTAAAGTGTATGATGATGTATGTGTGGAATTTTCTTGGAATAAATTATAAAATCTAATACCTCGTATCTTGTGTGATAGATATCTAACTATCTGAGTGCTAACGCAGTGACTAGCCTTCTTAAATACAGCCACAATGATGTGAAAACCCTTGAAATGTATAGAATCTTTCAGAATTATGACGTTTAATTTGTAAATTGGAAACACATGTGACATGGCAGCCATCTGACAGGTCCCTGGAGAGATCTGAATGTTAATTACTGTTTAAAAGAGTGAAAATTTCGGAACATTTCCAGATTTTAGATATTATTTTGCTGAAAGCTACCTGTAGAGAAAGAGAACAGTCCTTTATATTATAATATAGATTTTATTTTATTTAAAAAAAACTACAGTTATCCCCATGTCAGAATGCCTAGTTGCTGATGAAGAGCACCCCTCCTCCACCCTATGGTGCTACCACCGCCGTGCTTCACTGTCACAATGATGTTCTTATGGTAAAATAGCAAGTATTTTAATGTGTATATAGGATAAAGGAGACATCTCACGACTTACTCCTGACATGATCTTTTGCTCAAAGCTATCAATGGTTCTTTTTTATATAAAACGTACAATTACACAACATGCTTTGGTGCTTCACTGTGGGTGAAAACAGCAGTGTTCTCAGTGTGAAGACCAGTGTTGGGTTTGCTTCAAAATTTACTGATAAAATTTTAGTTTCAGGGGGGCACGATGGCTTAGTGGTTAGCACGTTTGCCTCACACCTCCAGGGTTGGGGGTTTGATTCCCACCTCCGCTGGGGGGGGGGGGGGGGGGGGGGGGGGGGTGTGTGTGTGTGTGTGTGTGTGTGTGTGTGTGTGTGTGTGTGTGTGTGTGTGTGTGTGTGTGTGTGTGTGTGTGTGTGTTTGCATGTTCTCCCTGTGCCTCGGGGGTTTCCTCCGGGTACTCCGGTTTCCTCCCCCAGTCCAAAGACATGCATTGTAGGTTGATTGGCATCTCTAAATTGTCTGTAGTGTGTGTGATTGCATGAGAGAGTGTGTGTACCCTCCGATGGGTTGGCACTCTGTCCAGGGTGTATCCTGCCTTGATGCCCAATGACGCCTGAGATAGGCACGGGCTCCCCGTGACCCGAATATAGATCGGATAAGCGGTAGACAATGAATGAATGAATTTTAGTTTCATCAAACCACAAAAACGTATATTGGATGGAAATATTTCTGCAATCACATTTCACAAACTATATTTACATAATCCACTAGTTTTCCCCTGGACTTCACTCATATATTAATTTATCTCAATTCCTGATACTTCCGGATACTTGTGTACCTAGCAGAGGCAGCTGATTTACTTCTGACCCTCATAAGGTGCCTGAAGGCCATTCCTTTGCCTCATTCCCATCATCCCACTCACCTTTTATCGTTAAAAACCTTGTCATGTGCGTCATTCGGATGCCACGAGAAAACTGCAACCACCTGCGAGAGAAAGAGTCATTTGTAAAACACCCTCTGTGTGTGTGTGTGTGTGTGTGTGTGTGTGATTTTGTTTTCGCCAGCACCGCCGAGAAAACGTAGATCACCATGACGACAACCGACCACGCTCGGCACGGCTTTTGTTCTTCCCGAAGCTCAGACAGAGCTTCAGTTCTCGAGTGAGTCACAGGCAGCTCCATCACCTCTGTGTGCTGATCAGGGGTCAGTCTGGAGGCCACAGTTTCTTACAGCCTGTCTACGGTGATGAATTCTATTAAACGTTTATGCAGTTTAGTGTTTGAAATGTGATGATGCTCCATACTGGGACTCCATCCCAGCACATAAACAATATTTCTAGCAACAGAACCAATTGGCGGACCTCACAGCGCCCCCTGGTGGCCCGGGAACCACCTCCTGAAGCTACACTGTCTGTTATATTTACATCTAGCTAACCATCTAGCCTACCTTTCTTCTTTTTGTAGCTCATCAACCGTCTGGGAAAATGCTACAGGGTACAGCATGAAATAAAATCAAGAAGAGTCAAAAATCTGTGTACTTAAGTGGGTTCTTTAAAGGTGAAGACAAAAACATTCAGCGAGTTAGCTAAAGCTGGGAAGCATACAGCAGAAATTATATCCATTTTTTTAAGGAGATAGATGATAATTTATGAAAGAAAGAATGCAAATGCTTGGCTAACAGTGCAATTTAACCAGCTAGCATAAACACTTGTTATTTAGCTGGGTGATCAACACTAGACTAGCTACATTCTAAATAACTGTAAATATGATGGGAAGATTAGCTGATTTCTCAGATAATAAATGAATTATATGCATTTTATTGAACGTGTATGAATTCAGACGAACAAATTCAGTACCCTAATGCTGCCTCAAACTATAAACTTAACATTTGGAATATTTCTTCCCAACTTAGCCACGTTAATTTGCAAAATTTGCAAAATTTGCATGTTTAAAATGTTTTCAATGTGACTGTTTAAATAAGTTCAAAACATTGTACGTGATATTTCTGATGTTTAAGCACAAAATGGCTGACAAAAATCAAATAAAATGGCCGACTATAATAAAGCTACTGTGTATTTGCTAAGTAAGCACATGCTAAAGCTGTTTTTTCTGGATGGTTTCTGAAAGTATTAAAAAAAAATCATTAATATTACTGTTATTTGTGTCTTTTAATTCTTTTAACCTAACAGTTTAAAACCATTCATCGTGAAGTCAGGGTGATTTTCTCACTAGTGTAGTTCAACGTCAGACATCAAGCAGCATATTGTCACACTTTCACTAGTAAGCATTTAGAGTTTAAAACTTTTAATGCTTTGTGTTTCAAGTAAATTAGCCAATTTATGGAGTTCTAGTTCTATGATCTCAAACACCATTCATTCATTCATTCATTCATCATTCATTCATTCATTCATTGTCTTCCGCTTATCCGGAGCCGGGTCACGGGGGCAGCAGTCTAAGCAGGGATGCCCAGACCTCCCTCTCCCCAGACACTTCCTCCAGCTCTTCCGGAGGGACCCCGAGGCATTCCCAGGCCAGCCAAGAGACATAGTCTCTCCAGCGTGTCCTGGGTCTTCCCCGGGGCCTCTTCCCGGTGGGGCATGCCCAGAACACCTCTCCAGGGAGACATCCCGGAGGCATCCGAAACAGATGCCCGAGCCACCTCAACT